>RDPX01000018.1:1595334-1709625 GCA_003991215.1 Morbakka virulenta | reverse complement strand
AGACAGACAGACAGACATACAGAAAGATAGATAGATAGATAGATAGATAGATAGATAGATAGATAGATAGATAGAGAGAGAGATAGATAGATAGATAGATAGATAGATAGATAGATAGTTAGATAGATAGATAGATAGACAGACAGACAGACATACAGAAAGATAGATGGATAGATAGATAGATAGATAGATAGATAAATAGATAGATAGATAGATAAATAGATAGATAGATAGATGCATTGATGGATGGACGGATGGATGAATGAATAGGGAAAGATATGAATATTTCTGCTAAAGTTAAAAGATATTAGCAATACTAATACAGTTAGATACGGCAAGTGAATATCAGATGCATATATGGAGAGCAAACTTAGCAAAAAGATCATTTTAAGTGGCAAACAATAAACGAATGCTTTACGCATCGTCTATATTTGGTCTCTACTGGTTAATAACTAGCAACTTATATTTTGTAAACTTAAGCGTCATTGGCTTAATTAATACCTTCTAGACAACATCAGTGCAAGCGACGTAATATTTAAATGAAGTAGGGTAAAACTCTTTCTACACGTATTACATTAAGCATGTATTTGACTGCAGCAGATAGTACATTTGCAAATACAAATCAAAGTTTCATGTTTATTTTTTTACTTAGCAGGAACCAGAGCATTTCTTAAGAGAAAGTTCATGACCATTTTGAAATACTATTTTACTGTTTTGCATTTCATAAAGAGGTTATCGTAGACTGCGTCGATGTTATTTCAGATGTTTTAGTAAGTTTGGGCAGTATTTGAACAATCTATCCAGTGTTCCCCAATACATTTCACCTATTTTTAACACCTGCCTCTACAAATCATGTTGCCAGACAATTGATCACGTGATTATAGTATATTCAAAGTTATATTTAAAGTCAACAGACTTTAAACATATGGTTGTTAATTTCATCTCTATAAAGAAAAGATTTTTAGCTGAATACTCAAACGATATTTTAAGAATGCGGTTTGGTACTCTTTGGTCTGCATGTGAATGACGTATTAGTGGCATTCTCTAATACTAATAGATGCATTTACTACTACCGTACAACATATTCCACTAAAAGCAGTATATGAAATGCATTTAACAGTTTTCAATCCTCATCTCAATGACGTTCCAGGCAACTATCAACAAACAATCACCTTTGCCAAATATCATCACAATATTCCATTATGAGAGATACTTTATTTTATACGGAATCCTGTGCCATCAATGATGGAATAAGGTATTAGACTTAAAACTTAAATTTAAACCGTCTTCGGGAAAAACATAGTCCCGTATTATTTTTATAAAGAAAAATTAAAAATAAAAGAATATTTTATATGTTGATTCTAAAAGAAAAACATAAAGAGGCATTTTAACACCCTTGTAGGAGAAGAAACTGTAAAAAAGGTAAATACATTTATATACATATATTTATATAATATATGATATATATGATATATATGATATATGTGATATAGTAATAGTAGTAAAGTATACCAATGTTCATTAAGAGTGCTCGATGTTTCCAGAGCCTTTATAAATGCAGTATAGTATACAAAATAACTAGACAAATTTAGCAGTTACTACGTTTCATGTTTTCTTAACAATCTTCAAACTGCCTTGAAGATTGAAGATTGTTAAGAAAACATGAAACTAGTAGTAACTGCTAAATTTGTCTAGTTATTTTGTATACTATACTGAATTTATATATATATATATATATATATATATATATATATGTATTGTAAATGTTTCGTCACCTTTCGTCACCTTTCCGTCATCTCATCTACTTTCATTTCTATGAATATTTATCTGATAAACATTGGAAATATCCTTTTTTCCAATCATATATTCTACTTTTTTAAGTATTGACGTATATTTTTGTGCGATTAAAAGGAAAATAAAACCTTAAAACTTACAAATATCCACAAAGGCAAATTTTGTTATTAACGGTCTAATATATTTTTATATTCTACAATAAGAAGAATTTGAGAATATTTCATTTTTATAGAAATTCACAATCAAGGTAAGTGCAATCTGTGCAAAGTTATTTTGAAACGGAACGGCTTTTGTCTTGGTAAGAAACATCGTTTTATTCTCTTTCAAGGAGTGCAGGGTCATTTCACAATATATAATCTACTTTTAAAGATAATTTGTCTTCATGAAGTACATTTCTATACTCTCTGAAAATGGGTTTATCACTCATTAAATTATATTAAAACATTTGTACATACATATATATATATATATGATCTTAAACCAAAATAATTTTACACTCAGTTTATCATATGCTCTCTNTATATTCTACAATAAGAAGAATTTGAGAATATTTCATTTTTATAGAAATTCACAATCAAGGTAAGTGCAATCTGTGCAAAGTTATTTTGAAACGGAACGGCTTTTGTCTTGGTAAGAAACATCGTTTTATTCTCTTTCAAGGAGTGCAGGGTCATTTCACAATATATAATCTACTTTTAAAGATAATTTGTCTTCATGAAGTACATTTCTATACTCTCTGAAAATGGGTTTATCACTCATTAAATTATATTAAAACATTTGTACATACATATATATATATATATGATCTTAAACCAAAATAATTTTACACTCAGTTTATCATATGCTCTCTTTATAGAGGTACATATCTTTATAAATTAGGAGATAAAGCTTGTATAATTGTTCTCCTTTAGAAAGCTTGACTATTTTCAAAACCGCAGACTAACCCGAAAGTAAATTCCAACTGTTATTTAAATAATATATAGATTGAATCAATATTTTACCTATTGTACAAACATATGAAAAGATTGTGGACCTCAGATAGAGCACATCCTGATTTTTTCCTATTACGTTTTAAATGAAAGCTCTAAATTCAAACAATATGCAACCGGCTGAGAAAATCTCATCAAAATACAACAATAGTGACTTAAATATGAAATCAAGAATACAAGACCTTGCTAAAATCGCATCCTTAAGCAGGACTTTGGCTGCATGATTTCTGTTAAGCTGGTAAACATCGAAAGCTCCAAGAGCTGACTTAAAATAAGACTTTTGGTGAAAATAACAATTGGCTACGTTAAAATTAAATATGTCAACAGATGTCATGGGTAGCAGTTTTTGATAAAACAACAGGACTCAGAGAAAATAGACAGAACTTCAAGGATGTGTTATCAGTTGAAACTACTGGGGGGGGAGAGAGGGGGAGGGAGAGAAAGAGGGAAGAGAGAGAGACAGACAGCTAGACAGAGAGAGACAGAGAGAGACAGAGAGAGACAGAGAGAGATAGAGAGAGAGACAGAGAGAAACAAAGAGAGAGGTCCTCATATTTATTTGAAACCTTTATTTCATTCACCTCACGAAAACTTACTGTCTTGGGGTCATCTTTAACAACTGACTGTTTATATAGCTGGTAATTCTATGATGGGTGCCTCATTCCTACATATGATCAAATGAAACATTTATAATAACAATTATAATCCATAAGTTGAATGGCAATCTGAAAAAAATATGGAAAGCTCTTACTTTAATTGGAATTTAGGGTCTGTGTAATTTTATGCTATGGGCGAGCTGAAAGTCAAAAGGGATTGGCGTCTTCTCGTTTCTATATTATTTTCTCACTTGATAATTTTCTTTGTTAAAAAAGCTAATATAATTTCAGTGAAAATAGTTCAAGTAATACTCTTAGAAACACAGAAACTGTGCAACATTTTTAAAAATTGACTGGACGTCCGAAAAGACCACCACCAAGACCTTAAAAAGTCTGTAAAGCTTCAGGTTTTAGAAGTTTAAAACCAGTGGATACTCTGGCAAAGTTTTACTACTCAGCGTAGTTGAGACAGTACACTTATGTGATGTTTAAGCTATGAGTCATATTTATACAGATTTTCCGCCAGCTGCTCTTTGCTTTTATTCTATTTATCAAATTGGTTGCTCTCTTGTCACGTCTACTTTTCATAAATCTCGTTCATGTAGATATATCAAATTGGTTAACTGGGGCTTTTTCTCTATTGCCATAAAGCCATGTGTTTCTATTTCATTATATTTACTCTCTCTAAATCATGATTTTCTTAATCATATTTATTATTTGATAACATAGAGACTGTTCCCTGCGCAAATCATTTACTACTCATGTTACACCTGTCGTTAATTTTCTTATTTTTCCAAAGATTAGTTTTGCTTTAGAGAATAACACTGTAAAGCTGACTCCATTAAAATTCGACTGAAAAGGTAAAAGAAAAGTTACTTTTCTGCATTGAATAAACATACAGTTTTTCATTATATCAAAAATTATTTTTGTACTAACTTGCCATACTAAGTAACAACCAAATTATGCTCAATATTCCCCAAATTGTGTCAATGAGTTTCTGATCTAACTTCTGTTGTTTTAGTATTCGTGCAATATGTTTGTTTGCCTATATTATAGAAAAGAAAGAGCAGATATAACTGTTGTGCCTGTATCTTAATATTACTTATATGGAAAGACAATTGGTAAAATAATTGCACAGAGCTGTCTTGCAATAAATAATTTGAACTTTAAATGTCCTGCCTTGATTATGAAGGGCCTTATTTTGCATTAAAATTTGAATTTGTTACAGAAGCTATTAAATTTTATTTTTAAGCCTTTCCTCTTTTATATTTTAAGAGTTTCGATTGGAATTGGGATTACGTATTTTGGCGACATCTCTTGAAATCTTTTCGCTTGTCCCTTCATGTGTACAAATTACTTTTATTATTATGCTTTATTATAATATACTATATGCGTATCCAATAACCATGCTAAACTCTGATCTGGTAACAGACAACTAATCAGTACCCACTTCAGTCAATAAATCGTGATTTTTATAGTTCCCAAGTAGAACTGAAAATTTGAATCAAATATTATCCTTTCTGTCCTTTTCTTAAATAATTAAGTCGCAGAATGGAACTTTATACATGCATAAACAAATAAACATTTACGTTTTTTCTGTTGCCAAATCATAAAAAGACTCGGTAATCCAAGGGAAATTATATAAATATCCGGGTTGTTGTGAAAGATGGTTATTCACATCAGTTTTGCATTGTGGAGAAATAGTACTGAGAGAAATCAATTTCCTCGATAATTTACTTTGTACCGTAATCAAACCAACTGGGGAAAGTTGTGACAGTTATCAGAGATATGAATATGTTCTCTGTTAATGATATAAATGGAAATATTTCGGGGTTTTTTATTGCTTACATAGAAAATTAAGAACAGTGAGGCTTGAATAAACTGCTTTTCTAGAAAAAACTAAGTAATAACATTCACTTGATTTAAAAGCCCCCAGGTGACATTCTTGAGCCTGGCTTAATAAGACGTCCTAACCGGCCTCCAGATAGCCTACGCAACAACAAATAAGTATTTCAGAAAGGCATTCACAACACCATTTTCCTCTCAGAAGCAGGATGCAATATTGACTTTAGCTCACCTGTCTCTAGTTTTAAGATCTAAATGAGCATGCTCAATACTTTTCACTAAGAGGCTAAACTGAAATGGTACCTGTTGTAAGATTTTTTCATGATTAAGAACCATAAAAGGCATGAAACCAACACAGGAATTAAACTATGAAGAAAAGACAAAAAGAAAAACAGAATGTTAAGTGAAGAGATAAGAATTTACCTAAGACTTGCAAGAAATAAAACGTGATAAAGTGCTTGATGATTAAAGGATAAGAAAGGTGACTAAGGTTTTAAATCAAATTTATAGCAAATCCAAAACCTTCGCAGAACAAAAGATTTATTGCAAAGCTCCCACCATACCCCAACCAAGAATATTGCAAGTGTGCAAGAAGCATGGAACAAATTATATCTTGAAAGTAATGACTAAAATATGCGTTGTGAAAAAATCCATCAACTCTGTAGAAATCTTCCACTAGCTTAACAGACTATTGGTTACGCTATGCTATACGACTACTTTACAGTTTGGTAAGACATTTCTTTGGGAAAAAGTCTGCACTGAACCTAGACGGACAACAAAGCTCTGATAACCCTTATTTTAAACCCAGGTCAAATACAAATTTTTGCAACATCCTTGGCAACCAATAACCGTGTTACCACGTGCGAGGCAAACAATGGTACATCAAACACATTCAGGCTAACCATTGAATCAAGTGTGAAAGGCATTAACAGGTTACAATTAAATTAAATGGAGCAACTGCAAAGAAAGTGGTTTAGAACTTCCGTTATAAACACATAATATCCATTTAGGCGTCTTACAGCCAACAAAGCTAATTAAGAAAAAAGTAATTGACTGGTTTTCATCCCTGCTTATCGATGTATTATTACACTACTAGAGAAGGATTGGTGCTTCTAAGAAAAAGCAATTCGGCATTTAAAGAAAAAGCCATAAATCTCATTAGAGTTATTCCAGCAGACGGAGTTAATATTATATTTCCGGACAAAGATTTCTATAAGATTTTTATGTTAACCAGTTATATTTACAGTTTTATACAAGAGGAATCACGTAGATAGATCAGTAAAATGTTAGCTTGTATTCGGTTATTTCAGTACAAAATATGAAGTATTGAACTACATTGGTTTAAATAATAATGAAATGGAAATAATGAATATGTCATCACGGCATTATTATTTTTGATTATAGAATAATTATTTACATAAGTACCTACAACTTATGTGACGTCTGCACCACCAGATACCAGTCCAACCAGTGAGTTAACGACTGCAGATACAAAATCTCTAAAATGTTTTGAATGCCTTGTGACTAATGCCATTTTGATTCAATTGAAATGGAAAAAAACGATACAAGTCTCTATCGAAGAATTTTCAAAAGCAGATTTGCAAACTTGATCTTCTATCCAAGATGAAATATTTCAATCCCATTTTTATGTATACACGTTGAAGAAGACAACCAACTGATAATCAGGGTTATGTACCAAACAAAAAAAGATTTTTTAAAGTAAAAATATAAAATAAATCACATTTTTGATTAAATTTGTAAAAGATGTGAGCGCAGTTTTGAAATTGTTCAAAATGATTAAATTATTCAGGTGAATTTTTGCGGTAAAACAATATCATTTAACTTTATTGGCAAAATTTATGGAACATTCTAAAGTATACGTGTATTTTGCATAGACTCAGTGACTCCCATTCAATCAAAATTTGATCTTTAAACAAATCAGATCTTTTTGTCAAAATTCAAGAGGTGCTTTGCTATATCTTTATTTCATGTGTGGGTAGATAAGAATAAAATTGCAGATAATCTTTAAAATTCTGAACTTTATGGAGTCATAGGAAACCATAGCTGTAAGAGCTTTATCACGTCTGAGTCGTAACCTTTTCTGAGCTTCGCTTCGGCAGATACTTCTCCCATCGTCAGGCTGATGGTGAGAGAAGTATCTCTCGAAACGTAGCTCAGAAAAAGCTTAGGACACAAGACATGATAAAGCTCTTACAAAATTGCAGATGATTAACAAAAGATGGAAGGTGAAAAGCGCCACTTGGAAACAACATCCAAATAGAAAATGACTATTGAATTCTGAAAAATAAGCATCGAAAACAGAATTCCGAAATGTTAAACCTAGAAAACAGGTAGTAAAAGTAAAAAAAAGAAGAAGAATCTGCACATCAAATTAACATTAAAAAGCAATAATACGATAAGTATGAAAATAAGAAGACTGACTCCAAAATATGCTCAAATAATCTTCAAGTTGTATCTACTTTATAGTGTAATATGCCATCACAACCCCAAAAAATCGGCTTCTGTGTACTAAAGGATAGAAGTAAAAATGACCTTACCAAATAGCAAACTAACCCATGTTTATGATAAAGTAAAAACTAATTGTGCCTGAAACTAATTGAAAAAATAATACACATCGTTATATCGGGAAAGAAATTGGGACTGAAACCAACAAATAATTATCCAGTGTTTTCACATTTTAAATACAAGAAATAGAATCCTAATTGTAACAATGCTCCCTAAATTTGCAGTTGTTGTGCAAAAGAGCTCTTCTACTACTTTCTAGATTACGGCGACATGCTTGAAAAAGTTAGGCACAGGTATTACCTGAACTATAGAATATCATACGATTAACGGAGAGAATATTAGAACTATTAGGAAAAACATTTTGGAAAACAGATGCAATACGAAGAGCAAATGAAGTGAGCAACTTTATAAATATTCGAGAGATCATACCACAGGTGTATATACATTGTCTAATTAAATTTAATTTTTATAAAGAAAAAGTGCTGTCTGAAGTTCGGAAATTAGCAGGAACTGTGATGGGTGGTAGAAACTTGAATATTTATAGGCCAGTATTTAATACTACAATAGTAAGAAGGAAAATTAGTACCTGTTCGACAGTCATTAGAGCAACAACACAGAAAGACCACATGAATAAATGTAATAAGGTTTTATGCATATTTGTGTGCAAAATAAAAGTTATGAGATTATACATTGCTTGTAGGATAAGCAGGGACAGATAATCGTGTACGATAAACCCAAAATAACACGTCTTGAAATGAGGAGTCTCTCTGAACATCTCATTTATCGTAAGGCTTAAAATACTAGTACCTTACTATTACATGATACGTATCCCGTCGTACGATTAGGAGGAATGAGCCATTAAGAACCTAAATATAAAAAGAGTAAAATATCAACTCCTAAAATGTTGATTATAGGACTTTTTACCCAATGGTATTGATTGATTAAAAGCAATGACTAGAAAAAATATGTGTCAAAGATCTTTAAACCCGCTTTCCATAAGTGGTGTTATTGGATTTACTAATAATCCTCGAAGCATTTTATCTCTCATTTTCAACTTGATATTGCAATTTGTCTTCCTAAAACATATTTCACTTTTTGTTGGAAGCAAGTCACGAGATTGCTTCATCAGACCAAACATGTTTCAACGCCTTTCTTATATATTTCCATATATTTAAATAGATGTATAGATATTTAGATATATAAAACTTACATCATTCAAAGTTACAGAAGTACCAACCACAGAAAATGCAGTTTACTTGGACTGAATTTTGAGTAATTCAAAAGTGTAACAACATCAATTTGATGCAATTTTTAAACCAAGGAAATAGTGAAAAAAAAAGAGAAAAACGGTACTTACATTTCAAATTAACCACATATTATAAAGAGAACGTTCTCTAATGTCTAATACTTAATCATGATTGTGAGATTTCAGAACCAATAGTAACCAAGAAATGACACCTTCAACAGCTTTTACAATACTTTTGTTAAAAATTGAAACTGAATTTTGTAGATAATGAAAAAGATAAAAGATAACATCATCTTGTTATGTAGCAAAATTATGAATAACTTTCTCTAATCATAAATTAATTATTATTAAGATTTACAGCTGCAATAAGACAAAAGATAATTTAACTTACAGAATCTAAGAATCTACTTATCGTTAACAACCTATCTCTTCTTCTTCTTCTCCTTTATGGCTGCTGGTCCCGCATTGCAGGGTCAGCCGCCAGGGTCTTCCACTTCCAGCTTTTTCTTTTCAGGGCCTCTTCCTGATAAACTCCGAAGTAACTCATGTCCTCTTCCACATTATCTCTCCATCGCTTCTTTGGTCTTTCTTTCAGCCTTCTCCCTAGTACTATACTTCCCAGAGACACTTTTGCTGAATGTCCCTCTCCTTCCTCCTCACATGTCCGTACCATCTCATTCTGTTCTGTTTGACCTTCTCATTCTTATCTCTATGGTACTTTATTCATAAAATAAATATACTTACAAGGGAAGTAGAAGCTTTATTAGGTCATAAGATCGTAAACTTTCTCTGAGCTATGTTTCGAGAGATACGTCTCACTTCATCAGGGTACTAGAGTAATTAGGTTCCGCATTTTTATACCTCGACAGTGCCAACCAACGTGGTAACAGGGATCGAGTTATTTTTAGGCTGATGTTTTTAATGTTGAGTGTATAAAAATTTTCTTCTGTTAAGTAATTAAAAAGATTTATCAAGTCACCACATAAAAATTAATGAGTTTGTGTTTTCTTTCTTTAATACGTTTTACTATATATAAGCCATTTTTGAATTGGATATAGTAAAATTATTACTTCCACCACGATACAGGATATAGTTTTCTTTGTTTGCTTGTGTGTAAAATAATCTTAAAGCTTAAGAACGCATCTGAATAAAATTTTAATGAAATGTTAGCAGTAGCAAAGGAAGAAACTAATTACATTTTGGTGTTGTTCTTGTTGGTTTTTTAAGCTTGAGTAGGATTGCACAGTTTGTGCATCACAAAGCTACTGACCAACAGACCTTTCTGCACATAAAGAAAGCAATGTTTTACATACAAGGGTGCAGTGCCTTAATTGGTTGAAGCCAGAGTTGCCTGATTTGAAATTTTCAAAATCTTGCAAGATATAAAGAAATTATGCCAAATTAGTCTAAAATATGACAAGAACGAAAAGATCTTCAGTTGGGTATTGTACAGTGGGGAGGTGGTTTACAATGATACAACTGGCGTTACCACTGCTTCTTAAAACATGGTACTAAAAAATGGTTGTTTTTCTCTCTCTAGCACGAAACATATATCGTTCTAAAACCAAATATACTTTAGAATGTCTACTAAACCCTGCAGCTGCAATGGAATGTGTTTATGATAATTCGCTACTTTTAGATCTTCATGTAACTTGAAGTTCACTTAGTCAAAAGCGATTTAATAAAGGTATGTTATTGGTTTGTGGCTCCAGAAACTCTTAGTTATAACGGAGGGATAGGTTTACACATAACAGAATTTATATTTATAACTTAAAAGTGTTCAATATTACATTCACAGCTTTTGTGGTTTAGTCAAACATTCAGGGACTGCTCGAACAGTATAATGATGATTTTAACTTAATAAAAAAACTGAAATGAAAATTGATTACTCATACAATGTGCCTGTTGTTAATCAAGAGTGACATTTTGTTGGGAATTATGCTATGTTTTACTTTTTTTTTGTAGTCTGTAGAGGTCCTACAAGATTGTAATGTTGTGAGAGTGCTTTTAAAGAACGACAATATACCGAAGCTCTATAAAAATATACCAAATATATGCCAAAAGTATGCCAAAAATATGCCAAAATATGTCAAAAATATGGCAAAAGTATGCCAAAAATATGCCAAAATATGTCAAAAATATGTCAAAAATATGCCAAAAGTATGCCAAAAGTATGCCAAAAGTATCCCAAAATATGATTGCTATAGGTGCAGTTAATTTAAGCTATTACTTATAATGTAACGTAACAAAATTTCTTCACTGTCATGTCTGGATATTACATCGATCAACAAAACTAAAACACACCTATCACAGTCGGATTCACAAATATTCCTGAGGTTGTAAATATATTAATATTTTAACTTCTTTAAAAAATCAGAAGTTTCCCTAGGACTGTAAGAATATTGCATATATTATTTTATTTTGTCTTTTGTTTAATTTTAATGTGCTGTTGTTTTATTATCAATGTTTTTGTGCAAATGATAGTAATTATCCTTTCGTGGCTACATATTTTCAGCTGCAATAAAATCTTTCATCTCATTATCCTGGAGGTAGGCACTTCATGTTTTTGGCAACTGGTATGTACCTTTAAATAAGTTATATTTTCAGGAATTTTGCTCCAGAGTCAGATACCTTCTTCTATAACAATGCTCCTAGAAGGGTACAGGTTTTCAAAAATTTTTTCCCATACAGTACTATAATAAAACGTTTGACCCCTGACCAAAATTAGTTAAAGCCAACTTTACCCTTTGTGAGATTTTTCCTGATTTATCTAAATAAAAATATTGCATTTTAGCAGAATAAATATGCATTCATGGATCTACTAGATGTGTATATTCGTATTACTTTACTCCAACATAGGGGGTGTTTTCTGCCTTTTTCTTCCTCAACAGGGGTATTTAACAGAAACGTTTGCTCCAGGACATGTTCAGATTCATAGTTCCATATGGGCAGCCCCGTGTATATTATGGTCAATCTCACCCCTCGAATTTACCACTCCCTATTTTGTGGTATCACAATAAAATTGCCTGTTCTACATCTGGAATGATCGTTTGCATTTTATACAATTTAGGAGTCTTATTTTAGAAATATCCTATTCAGATTTTTATAGTCAATTTTCTATGCTGCTCTTAAATTTCTGTTGTTCAATGTTTTCTAATTTTTTTTGCAATTGTTGAGAGAGAAAATCATCTTCTTCGTAAGATCACTTTCATCTCCCACTAAAAAAAATTTGCTTTTTATCAACAGACCATCTTTTAGTTCAAACCAATTTTTTTAGTTTATTCCCATTTTTTTTTAGTCAAATTATCTAGCTCAATTAGAAATATTTATTTCATAACACTATAAAATAATTCCCTTTCGTTCCTGTTTGATAGCTGAATAATCTCACATTTCTGTTGACATGTTGGACCACTTTAATGTTTTTCTAGTTCAATACTATGAAGGAGAACGTTTTACTCTTCTAGAAATATTTTTCTTAGATTATTTCTTTATACAAGTGCTTTGCTTTCTTCAAAACCATAAAATTCCGAATTGAAGCCCTTTCACAGAGACAAGAAAACATTGGGAATAGGTTACTAGCGTTACTGAACTCTACAAAAGCAATGGACACTGATAACCAAAATTATAACTTGCAATCACTAGAGATTTCAGACAAACTAGTCTTTCTTTTCATACCGTACATTTAAAAGATGAGTGTGATATCTAATGAAATCAATTTTAAGTACAAAGAAAGCACAGTATAGTCAAGGCTGTGCAGCTATATTTGAACCTGCTGTTTGCAACACAATTGTTAAGTCTTTGAGCTATGGTTGAATGAGTACATCAATTAAGTTGAAGTATCCAAATATTGTTACATTGTAAAGCACAAATACAAAAATCTCAAGATCGTCTACCCTTATTCAACAGGTTGATTTCTGATTCTTAATATTACTCCAAAAGAAATAAATATTGATTAATATGGTCATTGTTTTAGAATATACTAACCCATCATATCGCTGTGTCACTTACATAATCAGTTATCTTTCGTCATTTTTTGTAATTTGTCCAACGTATCTCCTCTTCCACCCAAAAGATTTGACAAATGAACAGAGCAAAAAAGCAGTTGGCATGTAAAATATCATACTTCATTATTCTGCCGCATATTTTGATGTATCATAAAATATATTTTCATGCTAACGACAGTAAGAAAGTAAGCTTTGATATGGACAGATCCTTCTTTTCCTGTACACAACATTATTTTCTAAAATTAAAAGGTGTTGTATTATAATTGCCAAACGTAAACAATACTTGACTAAGTCAATGATTTGAAAATGAAATTTCAGAATCCAACGCCTGTTCAAACGAATTCTAACTCTTCTATTTGACTTGTCACCAAAACACAGTCAATGTCGTTCTTATAACTTAATCAGAGTAGATTACGCCTTTTCGGAGAAAATATCAACATCCTATTCCAAACTAATATCTTTCCCTTTTCGCAGTTTAGATAATCAACACATATATAATATAATTAAAGGCATTATTTACCTGTTTCAAACTAGTTTTCCAGATCAAGAAGCCACCTCTGCTATTCTGAAATTCGTGTACTTATCAGCTGACTTAAATGTGGCGAAGAATGCGTATGATCAAGAACTTTGAGCAGGTCCAATTTGTATAATCAAGCAAATACTAAAAATGTGTTGGTCTTAGTACAGCTGGTGCTTGCATTACAAATATTACAGCTCACTATTGTTACTTAAACGTTATGATTTTTTACCAAGACTCCTACTACGTTTATCTGACAAAAAGTTTTTTCTCCATTGTTGATTTTAGTTGTTTTAACAAGTATATTCAGTAACACAAAAGAACGTTCAGCTGCTTAATTTCTTCAAATGAGCTTCAATAAATTATGAACAACAATCTTCTTGTAAAACAATAGTACAATGGGCAGAGTTCTTTTTCAAAGGTATTGGAGATCGAGAATAATGAAACTCTCCATATTGTCTGATAAATATTTTTAGGTATTTCTCATAAATATTAGATACGTAAATTTTCAAATTTTGTCCAAAACAACATACAAACCTGCCCTATCATTGTGCATAGGTTGTTTATAAAAATGTTAGGTGTTGAAGAGTACCGTTTTAATTTTAGACCCATGCTTTTTTATGAATTTCAAACAGGAACTAACGCTTCAATCCATGGTTGGCAATGGTCTAGAGATCGTGTAATAATAAATATTAAACAATAATTAGGATTGTTTTGTATGTCTACAATAACAAGCTTTGGGTTACTGGCACACATGTTAGTTGGATTGGGTTAGCTCATGTTCCACATCCAGAAGCCTTGGCAGATTCCTTCCATATCTTATTCTTTATCAGAGACCAACTCCTTGAAGAATAATGGCAGTTTTGTCATGCCAGGAAAAATTCCTTCTAGCACTATTTACATCGTTGTTTCTCCTGTCTGTCTTAAATATCCAAGGAGTCCTGACTGCTTACATCTTAATGTACCACTTGTATATTCCGCTCCTCAATATTAATGTTACTGATGTTACTTGTTGTGACAGATATCTTTCAGAAGCCTTCTTACATTTTTCTTTCACACTTGGAAGGAAAGAGATTATCAACTATACAGTTGATATGTAATCTCTTTACATGGGCTACCCAGGATCTGGGTTAGCCGGACGATTCACTAATGAACTACCGTACAGCAAGGAAGTCAGTTTTGTAAGTAAAAGAAACATGGATAAGGCCGAGCTTTGAGAAATTTTAGAGAAGGTACCTTTTCGTATTTAATAATTCTAATGGGAAGCTATTTATTACCTGCACAATAGCAACTCTAGCAACTGCAGATTTAAATAGGAAAATATCCTCTAGGATTAACCAGGGCGTCAGTGAAGACGACCGTCATGAGGCTATTTGTTGCATTTTTAGAAAATTTAAAAAATAACTTTCAAATGGAATCTTTCGATCCTTGATTTAAAGATAAAGAAATACAGCATTTCGACTATCTATTTATTCTAAAAAGTGACTAGCAACATAACTTTGGTAATCTTTGTCTTCATGTTACTAACTCTTACTTACAAGTATATCTTCCAAACTCATATAATATAATTCCTCTCTGTTTAATTTACATAAGCAAACATTATAGTTCAGTTTAGACCATTTATGAGCATTATCTGATTTTCCCCCCTGAAATACAAGGTTGGCTCTGGCGGAGTTGAATTTGTGTCATAAAGAGGAGACCTCTTAAACCTTGTTTGGTAACCCTCCTAGGCAGGTTGTCTTGATTCAAACACGGATGGCAGTGTCATGTCAACAACACTCTCCTCATTTATCACTATAGTGTGTGTTCGACAGTGTCTCCTATTTCCCTGTTACCAACTCATCAAAATACAGGTCAGTAAGTCGGCCTGCCGATGGTTTCCATCTAGGTTGTAGTTCCAGAAATCTATTTTTACTTATAATTTTCAGTATGACAATTTTAACCGAAATAAAGAGCCTAAGTAGTTCAGACCTTCAATGGTAAGCAGATAGAAAGAATCTCCGTGGTTAAGAATGATTCAACACTCAAGGGTCTTAGAGATGTGGCAGTACTCTTTCCACACAGACGAGAAAAAGCCTGTTACGTTCAGGAATTTTTTTTTATCAGCTCTAAGTATTGACAAAGGCTTTTATTCTAATTTTTCTAATGTTATATCTTTCCTTTATTCGGACTTCTCATATCTATTTGCTTCATGAGATGAGTAATAAAGATATTGTTAGAGATAGCTAACTTTATGTTGAGAGCTATTTACCTTTGTTTCTACAAAATTCAATAATCCATCTTTATGGTCTTTATATCTACTACGGACAAACAGAATACAAAAACATGAATCAAATGATGAGAACTTGGCACTTGCTTTACAGTTGTTATATATTTTGTTATACTTCTCTCTCTCTCTCTCTCTCTCTCTCTCTCTCTCTCTTTCTCTTCTGACCATTGCTCCATTATTAAGACAGCATCAAATCCATTGATAAACCACTGTACAAGAATTACAGTGGTAAAGTATTTGTCTTTGGAGTCTTCAGTTCTCATCAAATCATCTCATTGACTTTTCCCTTTGTTCTTGCTCATGATCGTGTCCAGTCTTCTTATTTTATCATTTGATTTCCTGATTGAGACTTAAAAGAATCTCCGCATTTAAGCCTTTTTTGACGTCTGTTTCTAAACATTCTATACTTTCATCTTTACCTTCTTTGTTATTTTTTATTCATCGGAATCAGTGATTTTTTTAGGAATAGATTGATGATGTGGGCCATTTGAGTTGCTTGTTTGTGAGCTCACTCTTTGAGTATACGATTTGGTATTTCGTCAATTCCTTCAAATTTCTTTTTCAAGCATCAACTATTTCTTTACTTCCGATCTTGGGACATGCATAAACTGGAAGATGGCATTATTATTTAATCGGTTTGGTTTGGTGAGGACCATATGAATTTTTCATATTTTGAATTAGATCTTTTGAGATATTTTTTTGCTGTTGATTTATAAAAAATTACAGAACGCTTCTGCTGTTTGCAGCTTGTCGTTCAAAAGTTTATCATTAATGTTGAGCTCTGCAAGGTCTTTTTAATTTTGTTTTTGTTGGTAATACGTTTTTAATTTATTTCCAAAATCTGCTTTACTTTTCTTTACTTTTCTTCAAGGACTCTTTATTGTAACTTTTTAAATAAGGTTTGTGATTTCATTTTTGTGTCGTTTGTAAACAAACTATCCAGCTTTCTTCCGTTTTATTTTATGAGTTTTACAATTTAGTGTACTTCAATAATATTTTTCACGTTTTATGTCCTAATTTAGCCTTGGGCATGATTTGCCTTTGATCGTTTTTGTAGTGAGTGGCAAGTGGTTGTTTGCTATACTTAATAAATTTTGTTTCAGTGAAAACCAGACTATTTTACTTGGGTTTAAGTCCTGTTAGTCTGATTTTTTAAAATGGTTTCATTCTCATTATAGTAATGTTTGCAAATTCTTGTATTGGGATTTCTTTTTAATCACGCCGGTCATTTCGTGGCCACTGAGGTTTGCATTAATGGCCTTTGTCTGAACGACATTCTCTGGTGAATTAGTTAATATTACATCAATTATGGTGAAAGTGTTCTAAGTTATTATTGTAAATGTTTTAATGAGCTGTTCAAAGTCATCATACTGAATAGTGTCTTGCGTCAATAAACCATCTGGATTTCCGTAACTTCATTTGAGGTCTCCGGTAATTATGATGGGATATTTAATTATTTTGTACAGTTTTTAATATTTTGGTAACAATTTTTATACAGTCTTCAGGTATGTGTAGTGAAGTATCGGTGGTCGGTATGAAATAATAACCAAGAGCTTCTTTGCATTTTGGAAGGATATTTCAAGCCAAAACATTTCAAGTTCTTGACATTCCTACCACTTTTCTACTTGTGTATAGAGTTTCGCCCAATGCATATTCCCAAGCGTTCACCCTCCTTTTTTAGTATTTATGTACTTGAAGTTGTAACCCCCTGTTCTTACATTTGTAATTGTTCCACGAGACAAAAAATTTTCATTTAGCATGTCGGTTAATAAATCTTTCTCGAAGGGATTTGACACAGTCAGATCCAGTCAAGAAAGCGATAAAACAGATATACAAGTCTCTATACTTTTCGATGTACTTTTCTGCAAGCATCATTAAATACAGTATCGCGTTTGTCGTTTCTGTTCCAGGTCAATATCCGAATTGCTCACTTAATATGTTTCTCCCAAAGATGCCCCTCAACCGATCCCATTCCACTCTTACGATGACCTTTGTCATATGCCTTCAGAATTGTACACCAGGTTTGCTATCTTTGTCAATTTTCAGGTCAAAATTGGTCCAGGGTGTCAGTCATCTAGAAGATTATTTTGTAGCTTTCAGCAGCTTGACCGCTCGGCCTGCACGACGTCTTCAGTCGTGATATTTTGTCCATTCAAGGGCTGCATATCTCCGAATTTTTCCCGTTCTACGTCGGCATAGAGATATTCGATATGCTCGATCCACCGCCTATTGATTGGCTTGTTGTCTGTTAAAACTGAGACGATATCGAAACGTACCTCGTTTCGATATCATTGATTGGTCAAGATAAAGATAATCTGAACTCTGCAGTCATCTCCAGGATTCTTCCACGTATACAAGTTTCTGAGATGTTTGAAAAAGTGTTTGAAACTATCACTCCGTTTTGGACTTTTTTGCACTCCACAAGTCCCTTACCGCGTTTGTTTCTTTCTCCCAGACCATATAATCTAACTGTTACTCTATCTTTTGCTTTCCCGACCTTGGTAGTGAAGTCACCCATCACGACTTCTATGTCCTGTGACTTGCACTGCCTCATCTCCCGGCCCAATGCCCAATAGAAGGGATCAATTCCTTTGTCTTTACTGTCGCATGTGGGAGCAGAGCATTGGATAAAAACTGTGTCAAACGGGTTACCGTGCAGCTGTACTAATATCACTTTATCAGATGTGTACCAGCAACAGGCTAGACTTCAAGCTTTCTCTTTATCTAGAAACAGTCCAATTCCATACTCATTCTAGTTGGTGATTCCATCTAAATACAGAAAGGTGATTCCTTCAGAAACTACTTCCCCTGCTCCAGGCCATCTTTTCTGAAGGAAGTTTATGCCCGGTCGCCTCATCTCTATTAAATTGTTTCCAATGTTCCTACTCTGGTATATTTCTTTGCATTACAGGTAAGGGCTATGTTGCTGATTGATGTTGTTGCAGTAGCACTATGACGATCGGGTATCACCTGCAGCAGATGGTAATCCCCACCGAACGATACCCCACTTTCGGTGTCCTTCACATTGCTAATGGTATTCTTTTTTAAAGACATTTCATGATTTGAACAAGGCAGAATACTTTAGTAGGTTGCCATTTTCTTCCCTGGAGCAGTGGCAACTGACTTGCCTCATAAGCACCTATGCATTATCCGGGTTTTTTTAGGAATCATCCGCATAGCTGTAGCGACTTTTGAGCGGTGGATCTTCTGCCAACTTCTTTGCTTCAATGACCCTCCAAGTTCTGTTACTGACGTACTCAACATGACCCTTGCACGAGTGGCGAGAAGGCGCTACACTCAGCTCAAGGGTGACCAGGCAGAGGCTATGGGATGGATTGGGTGCCTCAGACTTCCAATTTGCCAATTGTCAGTTTGCACCGACACCATAGCAAATATTGTACTTTATAAAAACTCAAAAGGCATTATTTGAAATCTTGAATGTAAAACTAAATTTTTTCATCTAGCTTCAGGAGTAGTGGAAGAAATAATATTAGCTTTGTGTTTGTTTTCCTTGCTTTCTGATTATTCATTTTGTACATTTTCTGATTTCAATATAGACCTTAATTTTTCATGCTAAGTTTAATGCTAATCCTATTCTGGATAAATAAAAATGGGTGTAGACTATTTTGACTTTTGTAGTCTCCTTTCTATCAAAACTGAGGTTCTTATTGAATTATTATGTGAAAGATGTCTGATGATTTTCGGACCATCTGTTAAGGTTAAAACAAAGCTAAGAACTCTGGTGTTAAAAGGATGAATAAAAATACCTCAGTCAATATATAGAATTACCACTAAATCCAAACTTCATTAGCCTTGGCTTTTTAATCATATCTTATGTTGATTAGTTTTCTTTGTTCTTGATTAAGCATACTTAGCATATAATAAGCTCGCTAATCAGTTTAAAGCATACTTACATCCATAAGCAAGGAGGAGTCTGGATATAAAACGTTGTCTTTTGAATAGGGACATGTATTATTTCTACGGTATGATGTAGTAGTCAGAATATTTGATTTGACATATTTATAAAAATGACATTTCCAAAGCAGTATTATTAGCCTGACATTGAAAACTAATTTTAACATCTCATCCTTTAATAACTATGAAGGGAGATTACAGTACCCTAACCCGATAACATAAACTAAGGGATCTGCCTCTTCAATAGCTTAAACAAATTTAAGGAACTAAGGTTATTAAATATATGCATTTGATCTGCATTATCATAGTCACTTCAATGTCATTTAAACATTTACTAGTATGGCATTAAATCTTAGATAACGAACTGCCCCTGACTGCTATATCTGCTGTTATTGCAAAGGAAATGAAGCAATGCAAGAAAATAGTGGTATACATCTATATTTCTTTGAGACTACTCAGTTTCAATTTAATACGTTGGGGTTATTATTCAGTCAAATCACAAAATTATGTTATTTACGTATCTGGTTGAAAATTAGTCTTAAATTTTCCATTATGTTGTTCACGTTATAGAAGCTCAGGAATAAAAATGTCAGACATCGTAAGATAGTAATTGGAAAAAATTAGGTAAAAAAAGAGAGTTTAAGTCTTTGGTATTATTTTTCTTGCTATGGTATTAACAACATGAGAAGAAACACATAATTTTTTAGGATGGTGTTGGTTTCATTGGTAATATTTTCATTACTTTAATACAAATCAAATTTGTCAATTACGGTACACCATTTTCATAAAGTCAGTTGATACTATAATTCTATACTTCTTTTTTGTGTTAGCTATATTTTCTCCTAAGTCGGTAATTTATACTAAACAAGTCAAACATACCTTTTTGCACAATTATAATTATTATTATCGATTAGTTATATATATATATATATATATATATATATATATATATTAAGCCATGGTCTTAGGTAAAGCGTAAATTCCAGGCATTTTTACATTATTGAACTTAATTTCTTTAGAAATATTTATTTATAAATATTCATTAGATTGCCAAGGGTGAGGATTCTGACAATGACAGGAAAAATAACTGTTTTCATGTTTCACATCTTCGAAGCTTTAGTTTTAAGGTCCTTGTATTTTTACCATTTTACTATTTTCTTTTTTTCAATATTTTGTTCAGATAAAACAATCACCTCACTGAAAACAAATTGTTATTTATTAAATTTTCATTGCTGTTATTACTATGTATTCATTGCCCATTTTTAAAGTATTTCATATTCTTACCTGAGCTAAACGTAGTGACAATACGTTTTCTCAAACGTTGAGGACATTCCTAATTATTCAGATTTATGGATGACTATCTATCTGCAAATCAATCATTTTTGCCATAATTTCCATTTTTTTCATACCTTTATGGAGGTCCTTAGGGCTGGTTTTAAGGCCACTAATAACTGTAGGTGTGGCCCGTTTACTATGTACTAACTGTTTTCTAACTGCTCTCTAACTTTCTACAGCTTTTTATTTTATTTAGTTTGTATTTAGATTGTGGTATTTTCCTGGGTATTCAAATTCTTTTGGTTTAACCCAAGCATCGTGTAGAATGTTACCTTAAAAGGTAATTATGCTGCAATCTATCTTTGTTTTTGTTTATCAATGCAATTATTTGTTTTTTCATTTATTATTATTGTTATCATTGTTATTTTTTTTTACTAATTATACAAAATGCTATGTGGATGTTTTCGTTTTATTGAGAGCTGATTACAACCCACGATCTTAAGTTTCAAGTATCCTTAAGATTCTTGAAGTTCCAAGGAAGGCAAATTCTATTCTTACTTTGATGCCAATCCTCTCCAGTCAATTGTCTTGTTACTGTTATTATTATCGAGTGGTTACACACCATCTAGTGATGGATGGGAGAAAAACCCACATTCAGCGCCCAACAACAAGCCAGGAAAGTTGAATGTAGGCACATGTACTGTAGCCACAAGAGTGAGATAAAATAACCAAATAAAAATGGAAACATCACTTCAACCTTGCAAGTGGCACCTCACAACCAACGAGGAAAGGCACATTGCTCATTATTATTATTATTATTATTATTATTATTATTATTATTATTATATGTGGAAAGAATTTTCTCGAATTTATCACCAGTCTTCGTCTGGTACCGGGGCCTCTCCGAGGCCCTGGGGTCACCAGATAATCTAATCTGACTTTTCAAAATATGTGCACTACCTAGAAGAGCTGTCTTCTGTATATCGTTTCAAATGACAACCCGACGCCCACCATGGCAAGATAAGGGGCGAGCCTCTCTGTTACGGACCCGAGAGTACCCACGACAACTGGTATCACCGATGTTTTCAGGTCCCAGAGACGAGATACCTCTCGAGCCAATTTCGAATATTTATCGTTTTTCTCCTCTTCCTTCGCTACAGTTCGGGCATCACCTGGGACAGCAATATCTACGAGGATACACCCCTTTTCTTTCTTTTTTTATAATTATTTTATCTGGTCTCCTTGCTCCAACAAATTTATCAACATGGACATTGAAGTCCCACAAGATTTTAACATTTTCTTTCTCCATCACACTTTCTGCTCCGTGTTCATACCATCTGTCTGAGTGTGGTAGCCCATGCACTTTCATGATACTCTAGTGTGCAGTTCCTGCAACACGATCGTGTCTCCCTTTGTATTCTAACTTTACCAATGTACTGCATTCGCTGATGATATGCGACACTGTCTCGTCCTTTTGCCCACACATTCTGCACAGCGCTGATTCTCTAGTGCGTTTAATTTTGGCTTTCCTGTGTGTGTGTGTGTAAGCTGCTGGAGACCAAGTGAGTAGGCTGCACCGGGAATATCTCTCCCAACTACAGGGGCGTCGAAGACGTACATTTCCTAGTTGGATTTTTAAAAACATTTCTCCAAATCGACGACGAACCAGATTCAAAATCACATGAACGACGTGATCGATTTCTTCAATGGTACCGAAGAACAGCTTGAATCGAAGGCTATTCGTTACTAACTAGTATCCAGGCATCACCACGTGGAGGTTGCCTTCATGGACGCCCTGGCTTTTCTATAGTTGGTAAGGAGTGCTTGGTCTTGAGCTGCCACTGGGAGACTCTCAGTTTGATGCTTCAAGCTACCTCTCTTCAACCATTGCCAGCTTAATGGGGATGCAAATTCTTTTGTCTGCCTCACGTGTTGCCCGTGCATCCCCTTGTCCTGCCACCCTTCTTTCCTCTGTTGTTTCTGCTCCTTCCTGAATGTTTTTCTTTCAGTTTTAGATGGGTTTTTTTACATACCTTTTGACTGCCCCCGTGATGTCAGAGCTCTTATTGGTGATGTATTGGCTTAGACTATCCTTTTCATATTTCACGGTGTCGTAAACACTCATCAGACCTCTACCACCTTCCTCTCTGTGTACACAGAGGCGGTCTACATCTCCTCATGGATGCACAGCACCATATGCGTGCATCAGCGTTCGTGTCTTCCGATCTGGTTGTTCTAGCTCCTGCTGCGTCCTCTCTAGGATCCCTTCCCTCCTCCATATCTGAAGAAAGATACCACTCACGTGTTTATAGCTTTTACCAGGTTTCCAACATTCAGTTTTGACTTTAGTGCCTTTCTCAACCTTCTGATGTACTCGTTTTGCACATTGATTTTCATTTTGATCTGCTTTATGACATCCAACTCAAGCACTCCAAGATACTTATTTGAATTGTCCTCGGTAATTGACCGTATTACCTCATTGTTTTCAATCACGATTCCAGAACTATCTTTCACTAATTTTCTTCGCTTCAAAACCGTGATGGCACACTTATCAAAACCAAACTACACCCTGATATCATCACTAAAAACATAAACAGTATTCAACAGTGACTACAAGGCGCTCTTGCTCTTATCGAGCAACTTCAAATCATCCATGTAGAGGAGGGGATTCAATTTAGTCTTGTTATTATTATTTTGTTTTCCATTTTTCTCGGTAGATCTTCCATCCGGTGCTAACCTAAAAGCAGATAACAAGCAGTTATCAAAGGTTTTAGGTCTTCTTTTTTTCTCTGCTCTCAAACTGAGAGCACGTTCCTTAAAATCCTTGCAGTTCCCAATAGTGCTGTTTTCAGGTGTTTTCTACAATCTTTAGATACCGCCCCCAGTGCTCCAATTACAACAGGTATAACTTTAGCCTTTCTAAGATTCCACAGTTTTGTTACCTCTTCCTTAAGATTATGGTATTCCTCTATGTTATCAGTTTCTTTCTCCTTCACCCTTGAGTCACCTGGGACAGCTGTATCAATTATTGCAGCTTCACTCTTAATTTTGTCGACAAGCACAATGTCTGGTTTCCTTTCAACTACGTGCTGATCACATTGGATCATGAAGTCCCAAAGTAACTTGAAATTGTTGTTTTCTATTACTCCTTCTAGTTTTNCAATAGTGCTGTTTTCAGGTGTTTTCTACAATCTTTAGATACCGCCCCCAGTGCTCCAATTACAACAGGTATAACTTTAGCCTTTCTAAGATTCCACAGTTTTGTTACCTCTTCCTTAAGATTATGGTATTCCTCTATGTTATCAGTTTCTTTCTCCTTCACCCTTGAGTCACCTGGGACAGCTGTATCAATTATTGCAGCTTCACTCTTAATTTTGTCGACAAGCACAATGTCTGGTTTCCTTTCAACTACGTGCTGATCACATTGGATCATGAAGTCCCAAAGTAACTTGAAATTGTTGTTTTCTATTACTCCTTCTAGTTTTTGGTTTTATCAAGCATTTGCTCTATCTAAACCAGCTTGTCTACACAACAACCAGTGAATATATCTTGCAACGTTATCATGTCGTCATTTATAGTCTCTTTGAGCTAACTTGCTACATTCACAAATAACAAGCGTGACACTTTCTCCCCTCTGATTACACATCCTACACAGGGGTGATTCAGCTGTCTTATCAATGTGAAATTTCACATAATTTGTCCTTAGAGATTGCTTCTGAGCTCTACAAATTAGTGCTTCAGTTGGAATTTTTAGGTCACCCTTCTTTAACCAAAGCAATGAGTTACTCCAACTTACATCCTTGTTATTCCTTATGTACTGACCGTGGAGTCTTTTCTTATGCCAACTCTGCACCAGTTTATTCTCTGTACCCCTTTTTTATTATTATTATTATCATTATTATTATTATAATCATCATCATCATTATTATTATTTTATCATCCTTATATTCAATGCTTTAATCACCAGCATTTCTTATGTTGCATTTACATCCCAAGTGAATGGATCCCTTGATGGTCATCCTTTTATAAAACTAAGATACTTACTGTTTCAGATAAAGTTGTCTTCTGTAAGAGTGTTGCATTCAATGTGATATCTAGTTTTTCCAAGCATTTTTCCAGTTTTTTCGTTATACTTTTGAAGTCATTCACAGGTACAACCATCACACTTTTCATATTTTTATTCCTCTTGTTTTTCCTCTTTTCAAATCTTGATATTTTTCCACTTTTTCTTTCTTCTGATATCAATCATAACATCGCCTAATACAGCAATATTATTTATAATGCTTTTCTATTCATCTCTATACACAACTCGTGTGTATTTTTGTCTTGTCTTGGTTAAATGGTTATATCAAATACTCAGATCTCATAGCAGCTTTACCTGATCAATTTCCACTACACCCTCCCAAGAGTGCTCGAACCTTTTTTGTTTTATCTAGGTTGTATTTATTGCATAAATTGAAATCCAGAAGCCCATCCAATAGTGCTAAATCTTCGTTTATATTCTTTTTATGCCGCTAATTTTATTTACTAACAATATGATAAACAGCATTGCCATTTTCGTCATACTACAAAGTTGTGACTGCTGGTTTGTCGATATGATGTTTAAAACAGTTTGTTAGTAAAGCCTGTTCTTGTGCTGCACACAAATGTGACTGTTTGTAACTTTGGATCAGCTTTTCTAAACCACTTTCATGTCTCGTTAGCATCTGGTAATTGCGGAATCTCTTTTAAAAAAACCTGGCCATGCAAGCTTATTTTCTTTTTATTTACCCATATCCTTTTGCACTCACTCATCTTTACTGATAACAGTTTAAGTGTCCATCATTTCAGCAAGCCTCAAACAGCTCAAATGAATAACTCGACAGAATTCCTTACATGCCAGTCCAAGTGATTCTTTTATTTCGAACGAAACCCTCGTAGCTATTTAGTCCACGCCCTCTTTCCCCTCTACTCAAATAAAATTCATGTTTCATTCAGGGTGAAATGAATTTAGCATTGTCATAATCTTCTTCAATTTCCATTTTATGTTTTTTAATTTATCCATTGTCATTTTCAGAATACCTGCTTCAAACCCCAATTTTAACAGGTGTTAATTGCCAAGATTTTTCCCTTATCATTCAATTCCGATTTCAAAACAAATTTTAACCTCCTTTTGTGTTTGCTTGCCAAATTGGTTTTTATGTCCGCTTCTTTGATCTTTTTCATTTCCACAATACCCAGATATATATCTCCCTTTTGATCAATTTTGCTTATCATTTTACCATTCTAAAGTGCAATATAATTAATATCCACAGCTTTTCCTCTCTTCAAAACAACACTCTACACTTGTATTATCGAATTGTATCTTCATATATTCGCTGAAGAAATGTCCAGTTTTAAGTAGTCAATTTATTTGATCCTGGTTCTTAGAAAATAATTTGAGATTATCCATGAATATTACATGATTAATTCTGCATTTCTTGTCATTCATAAGAAACTGCTACTTTCATCAAGGTCAAACAGAATGGAATCTTACGTAACTCAAAGAGCAGTAAGATGGGCTAACCCAATGGAACTTTTCTCTTTGAATATGAAAATCTCCCAAGTTGTCATCGGGGATTGTTTATTCTAGTTTCAACGATGACATACTTTGACTAAGACGCTATTGGGCACCTTGTCATATATTTGTCTTCGCATCTCATGAAAAATTTTGCAGGTGTACCATGTTGAAAATTGCAGGTAATCTACCATCTAGCTCGGTCTTATGCTGCCTTAAGAAGGGTTAAAGTGTCCACTGCAGTCCATTTCTTGATGTTGGAGATCCAGGGTTCTCTTGGAATCCCACAATTTCTTTCGCCTTCCAACGTTTTCTGTAGAACTGTCTTGGTAGTTGTTTCTTGTGACATTGGTCGAAGTTGTAGTGATGTAAAAATTAACACAGCTCTTCATAACATACGTGATAGAAGGAGCTGTTTTTCTCAATTGATAAAGTTGTGATAAAGCTGTTGGTGTCTATGGTCTCACCGGCTGACTATATCCCCTTATAGATAGAACATTCTCATCAAAGGCTCTTCGCTATAAACACATTCCGTGGCAAAAATGTTCATTTCTTCAGTCCATTTAATTCTGCCAATGTTTCAGTATGTCGGTACTTGCGCTGTTAAACCACTAGACACCGGTAGGTCGAGGTACTTTCATTTAAAGTTCCAGTGCCATTTACGTTGTCGTTTTCATAACTGTCGTGGTAATTTTCCAGTAATATAGAATTGTCAAAATAGTGTTAGGAACTCCATAAAGTTTTATGCTCTCAATAATGGATGAATGCAACACCACATCACGTATGTTTTGATGGTCGATCCGGGCCATTCCTAAGTTAGCTGTCCGTTTGCTAATGACTGTAATCACTATCTTGTATATTATCAGTGGGCCCTTTTTACCTTGCTTCAACTTCCTTCATTTATTGTCCAATCAAATTTTCTGGCCGTAGGTATTCATACAATTTGCTATCGCTGGTTATATGCTCTATGTAATAGACTTAGATTCTGAATGTTTCCCCTTTGATGGGAAGTCTATGGATCAGTGGCATTATAAGTAGTAGTAGTAGTAGTAGTAGTAGTAGTAGTAGTAGTAGTAGTAGTAGTAGTAGCAGAAATGGTAGTAAGAGTAGTATCTCTATTATTATATCGATTATTATTTTTAGTATAATAATTGTTATTATTATTACTTGTGTTAATTTGTTACTTAAAATAACAATCTACATACCAATCTACACCTTATATTATGTCACCTTCTTTTCTTCAATAAAGCCTTAAGTATGTCTGTACATGCATAATTTTGTCCTAATTGTTTAAGTCACTTAAAATTTAAGTAAGAGATCCAAATCATATGTCCGTTTCCATTCTAACCAAGACTGCTATGGTAGTGTAAGTAAAGAAAAATTTTGCCCTTTGGATATTTTCTTCTTTTATCTGTTACGAGCCACCTGTTCTTTACTCAAAAGAACCCTACTAATTGCTATTGGCACCCTACCTCAATAACAGATAAAAATGTGAATCCCATATTGTTTTGCAATAAGATTATTTATACATTCTTTAAAAACTTCCGATAACTATTATTTTTAATATTTTTTATTTGAATAAAGATCTAAAGTGAAGAAAAACTGTTATAACCTTTATAAAATCTAGTCCTTTCTTTAATACAAAAGCTAAGAAAATTTTAAAATAAAAATTACTTTGGAAGCTTTAGGAGATAACTAACAAGACTGGTCACATTTAAGAAAATATATTTTTTCTTTGCCTAATCCCCCAATCAGAAATTTTATTCTATATTCAGGTAAACGGCTTACGAGGATCACGTTTACTTGAATAAAATATTGTAAAATACTCTCAATTCTCTAAAGGGTATTACACTAAATCTTCACAGAAATATTTCTTATGTACAAGGATGTCCAATGCAATTTGGTCTCATGCGAAGGCACGGGAACAAAAGAATTGGTGTTTTAAGGAAGAAAATACTATCACGTTATCCCAAATCATTACTTTTAATATTGTTTCCTTTGCTGTTTTTGACCAGTACTTACCATTTGTACAAGCCCCAAATCCTCATTCCATATGTTTCACTTTAATCTGTAATCATCTGTAACACCAGCGACGGTATTATGAAGAGTATCTAACAAGAAACACCTATCCCAGATTATTAGGAAAGAACATGATAGTACCAATTTAGAAGAAAGGTATGGGGGGGAGCGACGAGGCACTATTGAAATCATACACGTACACAATTTTTTGATCGGATAATAAAAGTATTAGAGAAAGTCATATATAAAAGGCTGTTGAACATAATTTCGAGCAATAATATGCGAATAGATTTTGAATCGAATTATAGGATAAATTTTCTAATACTAATAGTCACTCAACTGGAAAAACAAATTTTCGGAGGTAAAGAAAGGTTTTTTAATGTCTAGAAAAGGCATATTACATGCCGTCAAGAAAAATATGCTTGTGTTTCCGTAGAATGAATGTGGCAGAAAAACTGGCGAGACTTATGTATGCAACGTCCAGAGGAGCAAGAACAGTGACATGGAGATCATGTGGGTAAAATAATGAAAGTATAATTGACGTGGGACCATATCAAACATCAGTGTGGAGAGGGCCTATTGTGGAGATCCAAATTATTTACGTCTGATAGAAAGTAACAAAGCAAAATGACTGAAAATGTGGCAAAAATGGCAGGAGGGTATATGAAAAAAAGTTCTTGATGTCAACAGCAAAAAAACTGAATTCCTAGCTAACACAACGAAAAATGACTGACATTTCTGACAATGAAAATATAATTATTTTGAAAGTCATTTACAAGCTAGAGTAAAAATGGGGCAGAGTAAACCAAAACTCTATCTGGGGTGAACAACCACAAAAGCAACTTTTAATGCAGCATGTATATAGTCCTATTCCCATTATTGAATAACTCAAACGTGGTTTGACAAAAGAGTAGGAAAAGATATTGGAAAAAAGGAGTTAAATGATTATTCGCATTTTATGAGTAATGTGAAGAGACACAGAAAGAAATGACGATATCAGCATAGAGATAAACGTATATGTCATTGAAGTGAAAGCAACGGAAAATAGATAAGATGGTTTAGACACATACAGAGAGCTAATTTTGAAAACTATCAAAAAAAAAAGTTTTTTGAGTACAGAATTAAAAACAAGTGCAAAGACAAGATGGAAGGGCAACGTTAAGGGAGACCTATAGAAATTCAACTTGATTGAGAAAAAAAATATTAAGTTTTTCACCCCCGAACCAAAAAAAAGTCGATGGTAACGCCAGTCTAGTTTTGCCAACTGTGTATTTTAATGAATATGGGATTTGTGTCAAGTAAAACTCTGTCTGACATCATTTTTAAGTTTTAAACAGCTTTGTTATTCAACATGCAGACACAACTGAGTTAGAAAAAGACGTTGATGCATGTTTTTAGTGTCTGGGGTATATGAGGGTGTTTTGCCCTTTTATTCTATGCAAGGCTGTAAGTCACTTTGATAGATATAATTTTTTAGTTTTAAAAAGCTCAGTAGTCCGACGCTTGTAGAAGATAAATGAATTTCATGAAAAGAACTGTTAACTAACTTTTAAGTAACTGAAGAAAAGTCAACGGTTGTTCATTGTAATACATTATTGACAATTTGAAAATACTTAAATTCTTAATGCTGCAGGTGTTATTTAAATTGATTGAAATTAAAACAAGAAAATTTTTTGAAATTATCGTATTACTGGCTTTCACTCCTGACAACACATAGTGGCTAAATTCATTATCATAATTGGTTAACAAGGCAAAAATCAAATTGTTTCCACGGCTGGCCGTAGTACAAGCTAAAAATACAGGGAAAATTTGAAGCAAAGTTGACCTTTGTACTTTCCGCTTTGCTTCAAAAAACCTAAATTAAGTCATGTAAAAACCATCTTTGCCAGACAATTTGATATAAAATAAAACAAAACAGAAACCGAATAAAAACATTTCCTGATTTTAAGATTCAAAATACAAGGAAATTATCTAGATCTTATAGAGTATATTTCGACATCTTTATCGTGTCATCATCAGCAATGAACTAATTCACAAATCATACAGTCTTATACAAAAACTAGGTAACCATGGGTAACCAAAAGTACAAAGGCAACTGGCAGAGGGCAATTATGTCAAGAAAATAATTGCAACTCCCTNACCATGGGTAACCAAAAGTACAAAGGCAACTGGCAGAGGGCAATTATGTCAAGAAAATAATTGCAACTCCCTTGAGGCCTTTAAACCTTTGTTTATCGACGGTGAGTAGCGTTTTATATAAAATGCTTCTAGAATTGACAATTGGGACCAACTAGTATTAGAATCAACAATAGAATAATTAAGTAGAACAGCGTTTTTAATGTGTTCTTTAACTTCTATTTTGAACGATGTATCAAATGATGGTAAACTAAAAAGACTGACGTAATCTCGAAACAATTCACATTGCGACAAATGCAAAAACATTGGTTTAAAGGCCTCAAGGGAGTTGCAATTATTTTCTTGACATAATTGCCCTCTGCCAGTTGCCTTTGTACTTTTGGTTACCCATGGTTACCTAGTTTTTGTATAAGACTGTATGATTTGTGAATTAGTTCATTGCTGATGATGACACGATAAAGATGTCGAAATATACTCTATAAGATCTAGATAATTTCCTTGTATTTTGAATCTTAAAATCAGGAAATGTTTTTATTCGGTTTCTGTTTTGTTTTATTTTAAGTCATGTAAATGGTAATCTTACATGGGAACGTGTGATTGGATACTGATATGAATGATTTGAAAAGCTGACCTTGTCTTATGTGACACTAGCAACCTACTAGATCCGCCTGGCATAGTTCATATGAAATTTGAGTTATTGAAGACTGTTTAGACTTTTAAAATGCATTTATCAATAGTCGTAGAACGTCACAACTTGATCTACTTTGTCTGTATGCAAGAGATACTAAATTGCTACATCCTTATTCAAAGAAGTTCATAATAAGTGACAGTAAAAAATTAGAACGCTGCAGTAGATATGCTCCCTATTCGCTTCTCTGTAGTTAAGAATTATGAACCATACAAAGCATAAAGTCACCAGGTGTGTGGCTGTGATTGGAACACAGAAAAAACGTCATTGTGTATAGAGATGAGCTTGCATTGAAATCATTAAAGTCTTATGATGGAGAAATGCATCCTGAAGAAAGCAGGAAAGTAAAATAATCTAGCCGTCCTAGGACAAAATTACCTTCATAGAAAGATTTACTGAAAAGAGTCAACAAATGCATAATTATGAAGCTGATAAGAGAAACCAGTCAAACGAGATGCAACAAATTGACCAGTTATTGACAAGAGAGCTGATTAGAATACTTGTCGTGATCATACCTATAGAAAAGATTAAGACAAGCAATAATTCGTGTATGAGACAAAGATTAAGTAATAGCAGCAAGATTGGTACTCGATGAACAGTATAAAGATGAGATCGGGGAGCACCTGTACAGATATGACCATAGCATTCACTGCAAGGTTAGGTGAAAGATTTATTGAGGCAAAAAATAACCTATCGCGTAAGGTATTCTCTAGTGCGATACAAAGAACAAATCTTTCTATTTTAACACTTACTAAAAGACTTCATAAAGTAATATCAAGAAAGATCTAGAGAAAGTGACAAACCAGCCAGATTCATGGATGAGCGTTTCTCAAGAGGACAGGCAGCCTCAATAGGATTAACATCAGATTGACTTCGCGTGCATGTCTAAGGGGAATAAGAATGTGGTCTTTTATTGAACGACATCAATTGCATTTTTCCCCCATTGAAAGAAATCAGCCAATACATTTCCCACTTTCTGACACCCTAAATATCATATTCTGAAGCTTCTGCAAGTTTGAATTGCATCTGCTGAGTTACCTTGTAGTCAATTCCAGAGTACAGAGTAGTGTCATGGGTATAGATGTTGATAAACTGAAACAAATCAACAAGATCATTGACCTAAGAAAAAGAAGAAAGTTAGATCAGGAATTGGACGAAGAAGGACAGAAAAATGGAACACTTATCTAACATAAATCCATCTAGTATGACAGGCAATGTAGGATTTGAGAAAAAGGAATAGTGATACCAAGGGCCATTGCACAAATACCATAACAAGAAAGTATATCAAGGACGACAGCCTACCACACCTTATCAAATGCATTGGAAATATCCATAGCTATAGCAGGCTTTCAACAGATTTATCCATAAACGTATAGATGTGTTCAATAATCACAGTTAAAAGGTAACCAGTGCAGACTAATCCTCTGAATCCATACTAAACAGCAACATAGAGGCCTAGGTTGTGCCAAAAATTCACCAGTGCATTGTTGATAAGTCACTCAAATGCCTTTCTTACCACCGATAGAAGAATTGTAGTCTATTAATTCCAGGATAAAATTGATCAATCTTGAGGACAGAAATATCATTGGAAGCCTTTCATGAAAGCAGCAAACATGACTCCAAGAGGCAAAGACATTTCAGAAGCTCACTCTTTCAAGACAACCACCGGAATCGAATCTGCACCAGGGGCTTTAAGTAGATCAAGCCTATGAATAGTATTTTAAGGAAACCTTGAATTGACTACCACAGAGCCCAAAATATGATCAAATTGTGAAGAGAAATCAGGAAAAGAGATATCAGTGTCATTTAATAAAACAAATTACAGGAAAAATAAGAGAACAACAATCTTGCAAACAGAATTCCCTTTCCCTACAGGACATGAAAAAAGCACCTTTAAAATGTGAAGGAATAATCGCCTTTATCAGAATTCAAAAAAAACATTGTTGTAAATCCTTCAAAAATCTCAACTTTTAGATCTTTGAGAAGGAAAAGACCAAAAATTTGCGAGATTTAGCATCAGAAATTACTCTTTTACAAGCAAAGCTAGCTTGTTCGAAAGAAACCCGACATTTTTCAGTCCCATTAGGTTGAACCTAAACCTAAAGAGAGAAATGATTGCTGTAAATGATGCTAGAAGAACAATGAGAATAAAACTATGGAAGAGAATGAGGTTTAACTTTGTAAATACGACTAGGCACAAATATTTCAATACTAATTCAAACACATTCTGTGAATTCAGTTGCAGTTTCAGAAGCCGATTTACTAAAAATAGAATTCAAGGAAATGTCAGAGAACTACATCCATTCCAGTCAACATGACCAAATTTAAGTCTTACGATAGTTACTATTATATTCACTATTATGAGTACTTATCACTTTTCTTCAACAGTATTTACAGCCCTGCATGTTTTTTAAAAATATTTTAAAGTTCGAAGATAATGCTAATCGGTTAGGTATTTAACTTGATACATTAACTATTAGCACATGCACAAAATGGCCTGCAGTCATAATCTGATTCTATTGTTAATTTTTATTGTCCTGTTGTTAATTTTAGTAAGGATAAGTCTCCATCCAATAAACTAGGAAATAGACGTCCACACTAAGGTGTGGAACGTGTTTGAGGGAACCTTCATGTAAAATAAGCTTTCAAAAATAATAAATGTACCATCCCACTTGTCCCTAATGCACATAAAATGGAAAATTTATGTTATGAAATGTGCATTAATATTTGGGTGGGCCTTGAACCATGATGCTGGCAAATAAAACAAAAAAAACATTGCAATCTACAAATCACAACAGCATGGCGGATTATACACTCTTTAGGTTTCTAATTTTTATTCTCTTTTTCATTTTCCTCCAAAGTTGGCCATTCTGAACAAACTTTGTTTCATAAACTTTTTGATATCTTCAGCCGTTTCCAAAAAAACTCAGTTTTAAGGCTCTGATCTTTTATGCCTGTGGTGAGGTGTTTCGCTTACTTCACTCGGTCGAACAATAAAAGAGTTAATTTACAAAATTATCATCAGAAGCCAATATTTTGAGATTATACATATTTTAAATCCCCTCTTTTGTCACGTACAGACATAAAGCAGTTTACATGTAATTAGCAAACCTCGTTTGGATCGTTCCTTGAATGGGTAACAAATCTAAAGATATATTGGTACTATTTATCTATTTTATTGAAAAGTAAATCCAGTGTTACATATTTTGCAAAGCTTACTGAACTATATATCATCCAAACATTAATAGCTTACTATGTAAAGTGCCCCATCACTTGAGTTATATTGCTCACGTCTGTAGTCACTCATTTACAGATCCAATATTTTACATATAGCATGATTCTCCTCTTAGTCGCCTTAGCTAGGATATTACGGTTAATACTAATACTGCAAAGCTCAACTGAAGCTACTTCTTTTTAAATCTTATAATCTCTTGTTGTCCTGATCATTGAGAGCAGATAAGGTAAAGACAGAAAGCAAAGTAATATTTTAATTCATCCAACATGAAATTAATATTCTGTAAATAAAACTGCTCTCTTCATAAATCAAAATGCAGATAAATTATTTCAAATCTAATTTAATCGTAAATTAGGCGCTGCATTAGATACGTTTAATTAAATCAGGAAGAGAAAACTTGATTAGTTTTGGCAGTTCTTTTTTTGAAACTTAATAGCAGACGAAAATTACTGATAACATAATGTAACAGCATTTTTGCTTGACACACTTTTTTGATGTTTTCCAATGTATTTTTGTGCGCTGAATCCGAAAATCACATTTATTTTTCTCAATCACCGTTACTTTCTATGATACTGAGCGTACTGAGTCACTTTTTGAAAAATACTGAAAAATTACCAGAAATATGAGCCTAACATTATGTGATTCAATGATTCACAATGTGGTTTTATTATGATAAATAGCAAGTTTACACCATTTGCACGATTGTGAGAAGTTGCCACCTAAATTTGCGAGGCTTATGTAAAGTATAACACACTCGTTAATGTTAGTTATTAAGCATAGCATAAGTAAAAGAGAATAGTTGTTATACATGTAGCTATCAAATGCTGTCACATCTGTAACTGTAGTAAATGTGTGTCTCTACAGCTAGCAGAACTTTGCCGAACGTGATTGGGTTAGTGCTCCGAATCACTTCTCACTATTGACCATATGTAGTCTCTCATCATTGTGGCATCCCATCATCCTTGATACCTACGTTCCATGGTAGTGATATCTGGATGAAATCGCTCGCCATGCTCCTCGCTGACAGCTCCAGGATTGGAAGGAAAAAGGTCTAGATGTGAATGTAAAAAGTGCAGTTTCAAGGACATGCGACATCCCATATTTCGTAGTTTGGACTTCTCTTGTTACCAAGAATGCCCTGGACAACATTTCGAATAGCGCTTTAGGCGTCCCGTTTGATGTCGCTTATTACAACGTCGAGTTTATCAGATTCCAGCATTTTCTTAATCTCTGGTCCAACAAAAACGTCTGCTTTGACTTTTGCCTCAGAAAGCTTAGGAAACATGGACCTAATTTCTTGAAAAATTGGTCCTTCCGTACTTAATGCTTTCACAAACTGTTTGACAAGCCCCAGCTGAATATGGAGAGGAGGTAACAGAATCTTCTTGCGGTCCACCAAAGCAGGCCGGATAACATTCAACTTTTCTGGTTGCAAATCTTCCCTGGGAGGCCACGTTTTCCGTTCACAGTGCTCTTTGTCACCCCTACTATTCCACAAGTAGTATTCACCTTGTAGTCCCTATAAAAAACATATCATCTTCAAGTCACCACAGACATCCCACTTGAAACTGCTGTATTTGATGTTGTCAAGGATCTGTTTGACGTAGTCATAATCCTCCTTCTTGTGTACGGAATGAACAAGAGGAATTGATGGGTGTTTGTTGCCATTGTGTAGTGAAACCGCTTTCAAACTCCTTACAGAGCAATCTATTAATAAATGCCATTCGGAAGGCTCGTGTTCGAATCCGTTAGCAGCAAATAACCCGTTTATATCCTTGCAATAGCACATATCACCACTGACATCAAAAAAGCTCTCAAACACGGCATGATGCTTTCGGTACCCAGACAGCTTACAGTCTCCTTTCAACAAATTCCATTCTTTTAATCGAGATGTTAGAAGCTCAGCTCCAGACTTAGTTAGACCTAGATCTCTGATCATATCGTCAAATTCCTGTTGATTTGGATAGCCATGTTTAGTGCTACACGTTGGATGATAGGCTTCATCTTGACCTTCAGTACTTGTAGCCGTTGAATCATCAGATGATATCTCCATCGCATTTTTGCACTGAAAACAAAGTGAAAGCAATGAGTTATTGATAAAATACTTGAAGATAGATTTATGATTATAATAATTATTACTTAAAATCCCCAAATTGATTTGTGAAACGCACTGCTGAAATCACTAGATACATCGTACTTACATTTTCGGGAGGTTGCGGTACTGGTAGCTGCTCATCATGAGAAACAGGCGCTCTGTATGACGGAATGTCAGGATAATGAAGAGATGTTCTTCCTTTACCCTTCCAAGAGTTTGAAACATCGATCATGCAGAAGAAACAATCGTCATGATGATTGCTTATCTCTCTCCATACTCATGGAATTGCGAACGGCATTACCCTTCCTTTATTTCGCAGCCACCCTTCAAGGCTTGATGGGCACGTACCACAAATGGCATGCGGAGCCCATGGCTTATCCTGATCGCCCATTGGTATTCCAAAGTACAGTCAATAGGAGACCTAAAACGTATTCCCTCTCATGGTTTTATAAAATACATGCTTTCTGGCAATGTAATACCCACAAACGTAACAGACATTGTTGGGAGAGTTCTTGCACGTCCTATTTGTGCTAGACATCGAATAATTAAGGAAAAATCAATATCAATATCCCAAAATGAATCCTGAGCAAAGTGGAGGAAACTATTCACAAAGTATGAAGCAGTTATGAAACGAAGGGTAATGCTTCGTGACTTCTGATCACTTTTCCCGTCATATGTATTATGCTGTACAAAACTCTGCACTAAAGATCATTGCACATCAATAGCTTTGTTCACATCTCTTATTTGGCACTTGCTTAATAAACAAACAAAAAACAAACTGCGCTGAATTAGCAAAATGGTAGGAGCATAGACGGGAAGCTTAGACATCTAGTCGGCTCAATATAAGTTTATGTTTGATCAGTTAACGTTAGCATGCAGCGCTTCTTTGAAGTTGAACTTTATAAAGGTTAATGGTTGCAAATCTGTTGTTTTTGTTGCGTAATCACTTCTCCTGACAAAAATAAAGGCACCACAAAAATGCCAGGTACCAGAACTGCAAAGTTGACACTTGTGGAAAAACGAAGGTTGCTACAGAAAAACAAATAGCATATTTGGAATCAGCGCAAAAAAACTGATTTAGAAACGTCAATAAAAATGAGTCAAGCACAACGTTTTTGAAATTTTGTTACATTGTAAAATAGCAAAATAGATAAGTCCAACCAATCCACAAAAGAAGAAAAGAAATTTAGTTTTCACCGTAATATTCAAGTTATTCAATGGTTGACAAGCACTATTTAAGATGTCTGTTTTGACTACAAAACTTTGATAATTAAATAAAATTGTCTTTATTGAATAATTACTAATACCCTTCAACCTTTTGAAATTGCATCGATATATAGTTAATCTACATTAAAGTGACACTAATTATTTTAATACTCGTTAATATAGAGCAGTGGCTATTTTTCATTATAAGGTTTTCGTAGATTGAGATATTCTTCATGTTTTTTTATATGCTAATAACTACCCATCAAGTATATGTATATAATTATTCATTAAGTAGTCGTCCAGGCATCTATGAATGTCAATTGCACCTACAGCATTCAAAAGTATATTGAAATTCAAAATAAAATGATAGCTATCCTTTCAGTTCTTAATGTTAATAGAATTTTCTAATGCAGCTTTTTAGGGTTTGTAAAGTTAACTTCACGTCATCAGTAATAATTTAAGATACACCTGTTTAGAAGTCCATGCAGAAATTCTTTTTTGTCTTATTGAAACTAAAGTTGATTCCATTTCAAGGCAAGTGAACGGCTTTGCGTAAGATAAAAATTGAATTATGATCAAGATTATGACGAGATATCAACTGCGTTATTTTCTGCATTCGTTGGCTCCTGTTCAGACCGCGAGAGTAGCAAATGAGCTGGCTCAGATAACAAACATCCTGAGAGACAGGATAAACAATGCTTAACTTTTTCCTGAGTTCACTATACTGGCCAGTTGTCCAAGTCAATTAACACAAAGAATGTCAGAAAACAAATGTGTGAGCAACGGAGACTTTTGGTCAAAGATCGGATGGCAGTTATTTAGCAAAATTGCAGTAGCGGAAATTACAAAACTAGTAACAGCTTTTGTGGCCAAAGCTGAAAATATTAGTAATAAACCTAATCAAATTACTTTAGCCTCCTTCATTTCATTTAAAAAACTGAGGTGCTGCTGGTGATATAATTTACAGAAACTATTGTTTTATTGTTTGTTTTATCTTAAAAAAGCAGTTGTGGCAAAGAATGTAAAAAGTTAATTTTGCTGAAACCGGAGAGTTTATTTTACAATGGTCTATTATTGTTTAAAAGTTAAATGGTAACAAGATCTGGAAAGAATTGGAAGCAAAGTCAATTTTTTCGATCTCTTTCCTATATTTCCCTAGTCCGCTGGCTAAAATAATTTCACATTTATTAAGAGTATGAAATTTGATATTAAAAAATAATCAATACAACATTTTTGTGGTCGTACCAAATAGGTTGCCATCATTGAGAACAAGTAAATGAAAAAGATTAATACATATTAATCCATACTTATTTATTAGGGTAACTTGATATAGCTAAATATTTATTTTCTAAATGAAGATAAAAGGTCAAATGCTAAAATTAGATAGAACCTAAATAAAAGGCTAATTCCTGTTATAAACTTGTACAGAAAAAGTTACAGCAATTCATATCTTTCAACACAATTCACCTGGATTTCTAAAAAAATCTCCTAGATGCTTACACGTCCTTAAAAATCCAAAATAAGAGCCCCTATCCAACAAAATATTCCAAGCAATTTAAGCTTGAATTTTTAGATTCCTTAAAACAAATTGGATGAGTAAAATAAATAATTTTCAAATTCAATTAAAATAATACTGGCTACATGAATAGATACTCTATCATTCTGTCTCCTTGTGTAACCTACGTTATCTTGTATATCTAATGCGAACTTCTAGCTTCAACGAGAAACTGTTTAATTATTTTAAAGTCTCAAATACTGTTTAGCCCTCAAAGTTTCTTTCATTGTACTCCTTTCTGTAAAATCCATTTGAAAATAGAGTATTCTGGAAAGTTTATGTCATTGATGATTTATGTAGTCAAATATAAACTTCTGCAAATATACCTTTGGAGTTAGTGAAAAGCCTTATGAAACTTAAGAAAACACAAGAAACCCAAAGCAATTCTCAGTCAGTTTTAAGGCTAATATTTGCAAAAGCTTCACAATTAGAAAGTTCCTAGATTGCTGAATTAGCACAGTCTGACTTTGGATAATAGGCCAAGCGTCTTTTCTTTTACACTACCACTAAATGAAAGCTTACCTAGACAAATTTGTTGGCGTTTTATTGTTGTTAAGTGGCTACAATAGGCTACCAAGAGATCACCAGTTTTTTCTAGAGACGAATATGTCTGCATTCCATTTGTGACTAGCTGAATTTTAAGGAAACGATTTCAGGAAATATAAAGATTTCTTCATTTTGTTGATATAAACACGACAGAAACGGCTAATAAACTTGCCAAGTTAAATCCATTTTATGGTTTTATTATTAAACGCAATTAGCGTTTTATTTCAAAAAGTCTAAGAAATTGTAATACTATTATGATTATCACAGCTTGAGAAATAAAATTCCAAAGGAAAATTTGGATCATAACTTCTTATGAAGTGCATTCAATGAGACTTTTCATAAGCTAATTGACTTCCTTGTAACAACTTTTTAGGTTTGACCAAGTTGGCACGAAATTAATATATCCTAGTTTTATAAAAATGTTGATCATTGCAGCTTGGAAGATTTATGAATATAACAGGAGTGCTTTATCCCAGCTGGATTTCAGATGCAAATTATAGAGAGCATTCATTGGTTGATTTCATCTAAATAAATGCTACCCTGGCCCTTCTAGTACACTATTTGCAGACGTTCAAGACTTATCCTTGGAAAATCTGCCCCAATAACTTGAGCATCAAGAAGATTGGAAGCATCTCCATATGAATACGGCGTTTATTTGCCATCAATCTCCTTTTGCATGGAACTTATTTCAAAGAATTTAACGAAAAATGATTGAGTTGACCAATCATTTATGTCCAATGTTCCACTTTTGGAACATTTTAATAGTGACTATATGCTGATATTTTTTTATTGTGTTTGACTAAGTGTGTGTATTGAGTTATAAGTGTTATTTTCTTTAAATTCTATTCAAAAACAGTGATGTTTTATTAATTCAGGATTTTTGCAGGGTTAACGGTCATGATTACTGTGATTTGAAAAGTAAAATTACTTGTGTAATGGCAAAAATACCTAAGGCAAGCATATTGGCTTTTGAAGCAAGTATTTGGCTTCCTCCTAATCAACCCTACAAGATAGATCCAAGTGGTCAAATAATATAAATCGTTATTCATCTGAGAAAACCATTTATTATCTTCAAAAATAAATACACCGACTTAAATAAGGTTCAGTTTAAGACAAGTTACAATCGGTCGAAAACGCCACACCTAATCTTGGAAGAAATCTTGGAAGAACATTAAATCCCAAAGTTTTATGAAGGCCTATTGATTTCTCTATAATTAGAGTATTGGTAAGCAAAGTATTTCCCTAGCAAAAGCTTAGAGATGAATAGCTTTCCATTGAAAAATACCACATATAGATTTAAAACATTTAAATTCAAAAATAATCTTTTTGACACGAAGTATGAAATGTTTCTTTAAAAATTGATATAACCTTGCTGGTAAAATTTTAAGTCTCTACTGTTCTGACAGTAGTCTGAAAGGACATTTGATAAATATAATAAGAATGAATTACCATAAGAAAAAATATAGAGTATAAATGATCAGGCTACTCTATCTGCTATTCTGTTTACTAAAAGGCCAAGCTCCCCAGGCTTTACAGTATTTACAATATCATATGCGCAGCATGTTAATTGCACACTATTCAACATGCATATTTCGTCTTGAAAAAGTGTTGTTCAAATTTTAAGTTACTTTTGCTTCATAATTTACTGTCCCTTGGGATATTTTATCACATCAGTTTTTTGTTTCATTTTCCTGAGTAATACTATTTGCAAATAGCAATATCTTTCTTCCTTCTACATTGTTTGCATTTTACATAGCAACACCAATAATATTTGCATCTGCATCTTTCCTCCACTTCAATAGTTTTGACTGTATAACCTCTTCCACAGCACAAACGATCACAACCGTCAATACCATTTGAAGTTCGATTGCATTCTCTCCCTCTTGTTCCTGATGTTCCTAAATCTTTGTTTCGTTCACAATATGTTGGGGAATCAAATCTGTATATCAATTCCTTGTAGGTAACATACTCAATATTCCTCCACTGAGGTCTAAATCCTTGAGTTTTATCATAGATTACTTTCAAAGCATTGTCATATTTCGTAACAAGAGCTTGAATGACATCAGATAAGAGTGGAATTCTTCTCCAACAGTTACGAACAGTACAAGACCCTGATAACCCATGGCAACGACATTCAATGGTCTGTAGGCTTCTGACAACCTAAAAAAGAAAATCCATCATTAGTTTGATGAAATACTACTTACAGTAAAATGGTTATTGCATCTTGAGAAGTGGGTTGTTTAGACCTTTACTTTCCTGATTATTTTCATTAAAGTACTTTCTCGATGGAAAGAAAGTTTCTTTTAAATATATACTAGTTTTTTTGCATTTTGTCAAAAATACAGGATTTAAAAGTATGGGATTCTAAATTCCATTATAGTCAATTGAAGATCTTTCTTGAATCTATTATTTTCTTGATTTGGCTTTCCCTGGTTTTGCTTGTATGAACAGAATCTCATGTTAGATGTAAATATTAGTTTTCATGCGGGCATTTTGCTCGTTTCAATAGGTAAATGCTGTTTATTTTGCCTGATTACGTGTTTCTGCTTCCCCTTTACCAATAAGCAAGCTCTTCAAACAAAACTGTATACATTTTTTTAGGTAAGCCAATGCAGGAGCAAAGCAATTTCAGAAAAATGATTGTAAGCATTCATATAGTTTACTGAAAAGGTAAGCAGGCAAAATAAACACTACCAAATATTGAAAAAAGAAAAGAGAAAATACTATGGTAAAAAATGTCTTGTCGTCATGAGCCCTAAGTTCCTGTACTGTTTTACAGTTATGACGTTTTTCTATAACAAACATCGACCAAAGTAATTCTAGAAAAAGGAGCCTTTTCTAATATTGAAAAAAGAGGTTTTACTTCCATCTAGCTTTGTGTTTTAAATTCTTTTGGCAAAGACGGTACAATTCTGTTGACAATCAATTTCTGGCCTGAAGCAGGGTTAACAAATAGAAGTAAGTATGAAGTAAAATTCGCCGTTTATGAAGTCCAGAGCAGCATGCCGTCAGTGTTGCATACGGTCAAACTTTCTGAAGCAGCAATTAGGCCCAGTGTCAATATTTTCTAGTAGTTAAATTACACCATTCCAACTAAAGCAGGGTTAACAAATATCACCAAAGACGTACTGAGTGCTGATTAGGCAGCCATCAAACCAAATCCTTAAATAATTACAAGGTTAATAAAAATAGAGAGGATGAGAGTGATTCATAAGTAAGGAACTATCTATTAAAGGGTAGATAGGGACCGTCAAACATTTAATTACAATGTTCTAATGAACGAAGTTTACTGATAGACTGACATAGATATTTTAATTGAAAGGTAGATATAATAGTCTGCAATAACTGAAAGGTTATTAAGCTACCTCCAATAAGGTTATGAAAACATGAACAGTCACAAAAATATGGTACAAAGAGGATGAATGAGGGCTGCTCTAGAGAATAAATAAAATATATGTAGTAAAACAAATTGAGGGTGGCCAGTCATGTAGTTAACTATATATAAGAGCAAATGACTTAACGAAACAAGGAAATGCTGGGAAATGTTCATCATGACAGAACTTTAGGGCAAGAGGAAGCAGCAAGTCTATCCTGCTGTTACTATCAGATCGAAAGAAAGGAGCCAAATTAATATTTTTGTTCATTATTATTTAATATTACACAACACATGTTTGAAAAATATTTAAAATTAAAGAACTAAATGACCCCAAATGAGGTTAGTGTTTAAATTCTCTTGAAAGGCAGATAGAAGTCAAAGTATTTCAGAACTCTATCGCAAAGACAGGATATCGTTCTCCATAACTCTTAGTATTTTTTTATTAAACTTACTAAGGATGTAAACTGGTAGGGCCTGCACAACTGGATTATTTTAGTAAAGCACTTGGTCTGGCAGTTAACAAATCAACATTTGTTTTCGTAAACTATTATTGTGACGTCTTGACTATTTGCAGAATCTGAAAGATCTTATTCAATAAAGCCTAAAACATAAGAGAAAACACAGACATCATTTTAGCTTAAAAAAATTCGCCTACTATCTTTCTCTAGTCAAATTATTATTGAGAAAACATAAATTACTTTTAGTAGACTCATTTCCACAATTTTTAATTACTTTTGTTAGGTAACCTACATTGAAAGTTACTCATTTTAGCTGGTTAAATAATTGTGTTTAGTTGAGAAATAATGTAGGTAATATTATTTGACATATTTAATAAGGAGTGATACGTGAAGGAAATTTTTCAGAATCTTCTTTAAGACTGACCATCTGTTATCTACGCAATTCATAGTTAACTAAATTTATAAAATTTGAAGGTCTAAAACTCTTTTAAGGCAACACCACACATTTATTCCACTCTATATTTTTTTACCTAATAATATAAAGACCCTTAAGCTCTCTGACCTAAAGGTAAATTTTCTGAATTCTGTTTTATATAATAAAAGCAGTGATCTTTTTTCCGTGTCCGCATCACATTCATAAATATCCCCTCATCTACATTTTACTACTGAGTAATGTCTAAATTTTTTTGCAGATTATTTCTATATTAATAACAAAGTACGTCTTGCTTAGAGTGGTTGTCTTGATGAAAACATTACTAATAAACATGATTCTAAAGTTAAGAACCTCAGAAAATTCCCACATCAGTAAACAGCTATCGTCTTTAACTTATAACTTGCTATAAGAGCTGATACTTTGTACCAGGTAAGCTGTGCTCACTGGTACCTTTTTTATTAGACATAAGAATTTGTCTTGTTTCTCTACAAGAATTTTGGTTAACCCCAAATCTCTACCATAGCTCTGTAGTAATTTATTTAAAATGTAAGTCAATTCCTTAAGGATCTAATGTTATTAATAGTAAAATAAGTCATTTTTATTTTTGTTCAATGGCAATTATCATGGCAATATACTCAGATAAAGGTAAACTAGGTTAGGACATTTATGTATAAAGAGGTAAGGGTTTTGAGTGTCTTCGATAATTCTATGTTTGTTGAATACCTTGTAAATGATGTTAATATTCTTAATGAAATAAAGATGGGACATATATTACGAAAGCGTAAAAGCTGGGACCGGTGGATACCGAGACAGCTTTACTTTTTCGTATCTGTATTACCCAAAGTATAGTATATGTCTTATTTTAAATTTTTAATTTATTCATTCTTGTGTTGTTGTATAGTAAAGCTATTGAATGTCCTTCAGTGTCCAAGTGAAGATTTGCTAACATTTACAAATCGTGTCAGAGTTTTGACAAGAACAGACGAGAGTCAGACAAAAAAATGCACCTGGACACTATGTCAATAAATGTATTTATTCAAATTGTTTTTCCTTTATTTTTAAGTACTGCATTTATTACTTTTTTCTTGACAAAGTAATATACATGTATTGTCAGTGGTATATACGTAATAGCCTCGCTTTCAATATTGTGCAGGAATTATATTTGAGATTTGATATTATGTATGCTATTACAGGAATTGTATTTTAACGCAGAATTTTACAATACTCAGATAGTCTTGCTGAACTTGTTTTTCTTGTGATTTCTAACATGTTTCGTAACTTGTAGTAAATTCTTCAGTTTTCTGAATTCAACTAGCTAGATTAATTCTTTATCGAGCCAGCTGTTGTTTAGCTGTGTAAAAGAACAATATTTAAGAAATACATAATTAAGAAATGGTTTCATTTTTAGCTCTCTACATTCGTTGAATTTGGAGACAGAAGAATTAAAAGAAACAAATCTCTTACCTTGATAATCAGATCAAAAGAGATGATCGCTTTTATTTGGGAGACAAATTAATAGTTCTTTTTCTGATAAGCCACTAATAACATAAAACTTTTCAAAAAGGAAGACGCTGGTTAACATTCGATTAATCATTAAATCTAACTTTGCGATTGAAAGAAGGTAAAAGATAATAACCAAACATTTTGAATGACATTCATTAAAATAGTGTTTCCGTTAAAATCAATTTTAGGATTCAAAGTTAAGATCTGAGTGAACAGAACAATAATTTTCGATATTTTAAGAGGTAAACGTTTGCCACTTTTTTCTAAATTATGGCAAACATATCGATAAATTTAATCTACAAAATATCCTTTTTATTTTCCTGGATTCCAAGGGCGATGCGATTTGTAATATCAGATTTCATGTTTAAATTATGTTAACACTAATTGAATTTGATTATAGATATAAATATTGGACCAATCCTAGGTTACTTAAAAAGAAATGGTATAAAATTTTAATCTCTACAGGTGATTTTCATTAACATACAAAATATATCTGGTTTCTTGGATTAAAGTTTATTATATTCGAAACTTTTGGTTAGTCATACATATGCCCCGATGAAAAATATTTCTCCCTATTTTATTTTCTCCTGTTATGACCATATAGTTAAAGTATTACCAGTATTACAGCTTTCATATTTTCATAAATTTTTGACTGTTAATCTTTGATTGCTGGGTAACACAAAAAATAATATCACAACAACTTTCTTTTCTGTGTCACTTCATAAAATGATTACAAGCAAACTATAATATTTTAAAGCATCATAAGAAGAACTGGATTAATGAAAAATGCTACCCATTTTTCAACAGATTAAGCACTCGAGTGTTTCATAGGGATTTATTGATCGGATCGTGGAAGGGAAGTCGTCTTTCTATCCGATTTTAAGTCTTATTTGCATAATTGGAAAGAGATGTCCACTAAAATGGAGCTGACGAAAACAAATGACTTGTTACACCATTTGTCTTTGGGAAGCTATGTGTCACTTCATAAAATGATTACAAGCAAACTATAATATTTTAAAGCATCATAAGAAGAACTGGATTAATGAAAAATGCTACCCGTTCTTCAACAGATTAAGCACTCGAGTGTTCCATAGGGATTTATTGATCGGATCTTGGAAGGGAAGTCGTCTTTCTATGCGAGTCTAATTCTTATTTGCATAATTAGAAAGAGATGTCCACAAAAATGGAGCTGACGAAAACAAATGACTTGTTACACTACTTGTATTTGGGAAGCTATGTGTCACTTCATAAAATGATTACAAGCAAATTATAATATTTTAAAGCATCATAAGAAGAACTGGATTTATAAAAAATGCTACCAACTGAGATATTCGCGCTCGCTCTGCAACAGATCAAGCACGCGAGTGTTCCATAGGGATTTATTGATCGGACCCTGGAAGGAAAGTCTTCGTTCTATGCAAGTCTAAGTCTTATTTGCATAATTGGAAAGAGATGTCCACTAAAAGGGAGCTGATGAAAACAAATGACTTATTGCAGCATTTGTATTTAGGAAGATGTATTGTTTTTCACAATATACTGTACGGGGAAAAATGATTAATTTTTTTTACTAATACTTAATTTTTTTGCCGAAAATGTCAATTTCTTTTGGATCTTCAACGACTGCCTCTAATTGTGGTGATCTTATGAGTTGATAAATATTTTTCAAGTTTAAAAGCACATGAAAATTGTGAAATTTCCTGAGAGACGATGTAACTTTACGTTTGCACTGACCAGAGTTCGCAGCTACCTTTAGCTTAAGACTACCACTTTGAACTAAAAGTAAAATTAAATCTCATTTTACAAACAACAGAAAAAAAACAGTTGCACTTTGTTATTACTTAGAATCTCTCTTTACAGTTAAACTTGGATTCATTGAATCTACACAGAAAACATAGCTTAAACTGGTAAATGTTTTTAAAAATGAAATTTATTAGGTTTGGAAACCAGTATGATACATAATTTATCTCTGTTCAAAGAAACAGCTCTTCCTCTAAGTTTCATTTCTTGGCTATAATTTTGTAATTGTATTAATAGATCTCTTTTAGAAAAGTGCACGTTTTGCAAGATTTAGAAAATGACAATTGAAAATGCATTTTTTTCATTTTAGTTGTTATAGGAATATTTGATCAATAAATCAGCACTTACAATGTAACTAAAATAAATATTTTTCTATATTTAAGACTATACGATAGGCTATAATTAGTCACTTTATAATACTTCAGGAGTAAGGACAACTCCATGCTCGCACCCAATACAGAGAACAAATTAATTTCAGTCAAAGACGAAAGCACTGTTTACTATTTCTTGTAACAATATCAAGTATTCGTTTATTTTTCAAGGAGATTAATTGTAAGTACTACAATCCGACCGATAGTGCTGTCTCCATAATGATTACAGAAAAAACACTTAAATATGGACAAAATACAATTTGTTAGTCAATGGCTGTGGAAAAGTTTAGGACTTGAAATAGAAAAGGTGAAACATTCATCTGTTACAGAAAAATTGAAAACAAGTTAAGTAGAGTAGAACAATAAATTATGCAAAACTTTTATAATAAATTTCAGTTACATCTAAGCCTAATTAAGTATATTTCCGTTGTTATTGAAGCCCTTTTAGCTAACTTGTTGATATTACAATCAACATTGCGAAAACACTGTCAACATTTGTAAGAACCCAACAAAAATATACCAAGCAAGTCACACAAAGTTCTTTACATAGCCAAAGGAATCACCAGAATAATAATATTAATCATAATATTTCCCAATCGAAAGCTATCAAATCGCCTATATACTATAGTTCATAAAAGCAAGAAGAATGTCTTGAGTTAAACGAGAGCTGATCACATTCTTTACTGGTAGTTAAAACAATATATTTTACAACATAAAAAGAAAAACTCTTGTCCTCAGAAAAAATAAGTAGGAATTTATCACTTGGATAACAAGAGATAGTTATTTTAAAAAGAAGAATTCCAATAATTATATGTTTATACATATACATGAATGTATATACATTTGTTGGTGTCCGTTAACCCATTGAAGCAATGCTTTTTACAAAAGAGGAAAAATAGTATTCTTGAATATACAGGTACTATAAGTTTAGGAACTCATCAAAATCCAGAGCCAGCAAAGAACCTTTAGAATTGCTCCATAAAATGTAAACATAACATGAATACATTTGTAAAGTAACAAAGCAACAATTTACTCTGATAGATAACAGCGGTAACAAATTAAAAGGAAAAAAATGAAACACCTTACCTTGGTACCAACAAGCATTCAGACATATAAAATTGAGTACTGAGAGAATCATAGATTTTATATCTGTTGAGTATTGTATTATTCTGTATGACGCGTTTACTAATTTTACCTCATTTTTCAACATTCTCCTCAACATTCCTGTTCTTACATACGAATTGAACTGCAGCATGATAATAAGTAGAAAAGACTTGCGTGGCTAGTTCCATATATATATATATATATATATATATATATATTGGTATTTTACAACTCTGTTCTAAGAAAGTGAAGCGCTATCTGTTCAAAGAAGGACCTAACTGGTTTATATAAATGTATATATGAAGTTATACTGTATATATTTATGTGTTAACAAAAATAGTGTAGTACTCTATGTATACTTACCAAGCACGGTAAGTATACAAGCACTGAACTGCCGATTAATTTTTTTTTGTGCTTGTTTACTGAATTGCCGATTAATATTTTTTCTTGTGCTTGTTTACTTTCATATATACGATCATTGCTCCATCTTCACAGATGGTCGCTGTCTTTCACAACATACTTTTATTTATCTTCAATGTCATAAGTGTTTGAGAAGGTGGATCTTCAGACCAGCAGCTGATTTACTTGGTTTTGAGCACGTATAACAAGTTCAGTCCATAGATATCACAGGGTTTAATGAGTCTTGTTGTGTGATGTTGTTTTTGTTAATAATCATGCCTCTTCAATCCAGCTGTTGACTTTGTTACAGATTAAACAGGTTGTATCACCAAAACATTAAGAAAAAACAGATAGTGGTATTTTTGTGGGTATCTTTAAGTGACTGACATAACCAGCTTTTGAAAGCACAAATCGCTCAAATGTAATACACTTCCAGTTTGCTGTGTCGGCATTTCATCTCATTTCAACACCTTTTTTTAGGGCTTTCTTTAAGCTTTGCACAGTTCGCACTGTTTTTTCAGCTAGCCTGTATCCATCTTTAACAGGTCTCCGTCATTCGACGCGATTTCTAGCAAGTTTTTACAAGCTCGTATTTACAAGTTTTTACACCGATATTGACTCTTTTTGAATTCTGTTTAATACAATCCTTGTATCTTTCCTTTGCTATTTGCTGAGGACGTTTTTCAACAATAAACTCACCACAAAATAATTGTTTTGGCAACCTGTTGTAATTCATACGAACTACGTAACCTGTCCAAGGCATTGTTGATCAACAAGCCTTTGATACTCGAGCAACCTAATTATCCTGATACAGTTCTGATGGAATCCTTCAAAGCATTTCAGTTAGTGATGGTAAATTGTCCATATTTCTGATGAATATAGGAGACCAGTCAACATTCAAGTTTGGTACACAGTCACTTTTGTTCGAAACATTACAATTTTGTCTTAGCAGAGTCTAGCTTTCCAATAGCAACACAAGCTTTCTAGATACGATCAGGGATTTTAGTACCTAGGGAGCCATTTCTTGACAAAGAATTACAATGGTAAACGAAAGCCGTTAAAACAACAGGAACCGTTTACGTAGATTTTTTGCTCCATGTAAGGTGAAGCAGGTGTGAGTGAAAACATTACTTTTCTTTTCTTCAAGCTGATAGTTTATCCAAAAGTAGAGCATGCGAAAATTGATCCATTAGCTGTTGTATGGTATTTCCAAAATAAAAAAAAATCGGTATCATTCGATACCGAATTCGATAAATAAATAAATTCGAAAATTCGATATCATTCTGCATAAAAAATTCTCCCGTATCAGGGTGTGTAGCCTTTCCATAAATTCGAAAACGAAGACCGATTCTAATGTCACAATCGCAAAATGCATAAAGAAGCAGAGCAGAGAAGTAGATGGAGAATAATGTTGGAGCAGGAATATCACTCTACATCTACCTTATCTTATAATTTCTCACTAAATTTGACTTGAGTTTTCATACTTCAGTGTAACTCTTTAAACATGTTGATAAATCTTGGAGGGCAACCAAGTTTACAGAGAGCTCTCCAGAAGACAATATGATTGACCGTATTAAAGGCCTTAGTTAGATCTACAAATACCTTGTGTAACGCAGCCTTCTGCTTAAGACATTTTTCCTGTAGTTGCCTTGCAGAGAATATAAATAATAATTGTGTTCAGTTTGAAGCAAAAGCAACAAATACTTGGGGGAAAAAACACTTTTGTCCCTACAAAATTCAAAGCTAAAATTCAAACACCACGACCTCCGAAGAAACAAAGCTTCTGTGGTTGCTCTAATTTCAGCCAGTTTTCCAATTAAAAATTTTGAAAGATTTCTTTTTTCATTATTTCCTTTCTATCTTATCAATTGACCTTTGTGACTCACCCATATTGAGGATTAAAACTGTCTACTAAATCTTCTAAGGTTTGAAAAAGGATCAGTATAGTTATAAGTAGCGTCAAACATGGTTTAGAAGACAACTATGTCTATGTCTATGTCCCACTAATGAAAATAGCTGCTATGAAAATTATCAGTCCCAAAGCTGATGTTGGTAAGCTGGCCACAATAACTGTATTAAGAATGTTAAACGTGAGAATGATTGGGTTTGCTAGGAATGCTACCTGTGTAATAGCTTCGTCCAAAGGTGAATGGACTAGCACATTCTGAAAAATATTAACTGATCCTTTATTGAGCTCATTTTCTTCTCGAGAATGGTATCTCCTTTTAAACTCCTGTTAGTATCAAAGTCATCAAGACAATAAAGGCTTATCAAAGATTACAGAAGTGGGAACATCAATCCTTCAAGAATTTCCTACGAAATTAGTTCAAGCTCCTTAATTATCCTAAAATTTGTTCTTTGAAGCCAAGTCGAAAAATAAAGATTAATGACAATTTACTTGCAATTTGGGCTGATTAATAAAGAAACGTTTCCTCTAGGACCTCTGAATGCGAAAGAATATTCCACTGGTATCGAAAGCGTAGAAGAGAATTAAGACAGTTCTTCAAAACCCAGATATACTACCCATTGCTGATTTAATGAACTTAGTCGGGATGGACTATGTTGCTACGAAATTTAAACTTTTCACCGACTCCTCCATCAGAAGTCTCAAGGCATCTCAAATAAAACTAGTCCGAGGATGTATTTAGCAAAGTAATATATATTTTTCAAGAACATACTGTTTAATTTTGGAGTACAAGTATTATCCTACATGATCATAGCCCTTCAAATTCCGATATAGGTTAGTATAGGAAAGCTACAAGATGATCAACAGCATCAGTAATGTTATCACAAACCTACACTTAGGTCTTCTCTATCATTTAAAACACTGATCTGGTAACTCCTTGTGACAGGGCTTTGGTCTGCTGCTACGAAGATAAAACCAGCAAATTGGCTTTTTACGTTCTTTTGGTTCAGCTTGTCTTATCTTTCTAGAAATGTTAGTTACAGGAAAGCCTAACTTCACCACCCAATCATCACACAATCCAGATAGTTTTATTCCAATGGCAGCGGTCATGTATGAGAATGCTCATTGAATTGTTCCTCGACCCTAAATTATTGCTTGGCAGGTACAGACGGTCAAATCATGCTTTAGTGTGGAAGGTTCTGTTCGACGTAACGACCTTTTTTCTTTTTCCTATTTATACGTTGTAATCCTCAGGGCTTACAATTATAAACATTGTCACTGCATTAATCAACCTTGATACCAAGCGTATTAATTGCTTTTGTTCGGTTTTGTTTTCAGTACAAGTTTAGTAATCAGTAATACTCTTAAAAGACCCTTTCTTTCATTCTTTCCTTCATTCTTAACGTAAAGCTTGAAGGCATCCATATAAAATATGTGATTTACCTTTTGCTGTTTAAGCCTGAATCCATACCCACCTTTAGCATTTCGCAACATCATTGTCAGTGAAATCATGCACAAAATAAGAAACAGCGGTAACAAACTTTTGAAATATACCTCTCTTGATTTCTATTATTTCTAAACACTTTCGTTATTTTGTTAACTTTGTTTTCCATTTTTCATAATTTTCTTCAGTAGTCGCTTAACATTCAGTGGAACACCAAGCAAATTCAAACATTTCATGATCCATGAATCCGTGATCAGATCATAAGCTTTTCGATAATCGATGCATGACATAACCAAGTTAGTGCTTTTCATCTTACAATCCCTTATTATTGCTTTTTCTATTCAAAATTGATTCTTAGTACCCCTACACTTACGCTTGCAGCCTTTTGTTCTTCTGAAAGAACATCAATTTCCTCAAGATGTCTGTACATTGCCTCTGCAATTATTTCTGTGAGCAGTTACCAGATGATTGGTGAGCAGGCTATTAGCCAAAATTGTCTATAGCATTCCCTTTCGTGATGTTTTTGAGGCACAAAACTGCTCATTATTTTTGCTTTTCTTGCAATGAGGCCTTGCTTTAACTCTTCTATTACTACCTTTAAACTTTTTTGTTTCAGTACCATCCTTTAAATTTAATGTTATATATTTCTTTTATTTCTCTTGATTTCAAAGCTCCCCTTTATCTTTTCGATCTAGCAAAGAAAGATAGTTTAAAAGTGTTTTTATACTCTCCTGTATCCTCCTTTTCCATAGAAGGTCCTTCTTCTCACCTCCTTTATCAGCCTTTAAAGAGAAGCTGAAACAAAAACTCCAAGTTAAAGCACAAAGACGTAGATTTACTAACAAAAATACTTTCTGCAGACAAATCAAGATCATTGAGACCGATGATAAGAAGATTTACCTAGAAATCGGTAAGACAGCAATTACCGTAGGTGAAATACCAACAGAATAACAGGTTAGTGCCTTCTGGAACAATATCTTGGTCAATAAAAAAGGACATAATGAAAATTCGGTGTGGGTGAAAAATATGATAGATGGTGCTTAAGACATTCCGGAACAACAGTGGACAATAGTTTTGTTTGAGAACTACTTACTTTCTTGCAAAAACTCAAAAAAATTCAACATTCTACAATAGTTAACATTGATTCTTTCTGAAAGAGTATATACTCACATGGAGAGCAATGACATCTTCCCAGTTAAACAAAAAGGATGTAAAAAGGGATTCTACGGCTATAAAGACCAACTACTCATAAACAAAATGATATTAGAAAGTGCAAAATCCAAATACAAAAGCATAAATACAGCATGTATTAATTCTAGAAAAGCTTTTAATAGTCCCCCACACTCGTGGATTTTACAGAATCTTGAAATGTTTAAAATGTCTCCTACCCCAATAAACATTCTTAGAACATCTATGACCATGAAAATTAATTTTCTTCTTTCAGACTCAAATATCTTCTCCTAGTATGCGAATAAAATGTGGAACTTTTCAAGGTGACTCTCTTTCTCCCCTGCTCTTTTCTTTGGAACTCATCCCCCTGTCCAAGCTTCAAAACGGATAAAAGATCAATGACAAGAAAAAAATATTATCCATTTCGTATGGATGATCTGAACCTATATGCTAGTAATCATAAAGAATTTGAAGGCCTTCTGAAAACAGTAAAAGCATTTAGTGACGATATTAGAAAGAAGCGTGGGTTGTTAAAGTGAGCAAAAGCAACATTTAAACGTGGTAAATTAACTAGTACGAACAATGCAGTCCTTGATAATAAGACTATAATTAAGGAATAAGCCAAGAAGGTACCTATAAGTACTATAGTGTTAACAAAGGAGATGGGATTCAACAGACAAAAACGAAAGAACAAAATTAGAAAGAGTATATTCACAGAGCCAGGCTTATCATGAAAGCAGAATTAAATTCAAAAAACAAGATAACAGCTATTTGCACCTTTGTCAATAGTAATGTATAATTTTGGCGTCGTCAACTGGAATGTAAGCAATCTACAAAGAATAGATATCAAAATTAGAAAACAATTTATTTGTCATAGAACGCACTACCCATTGTCGGATGTAAACCGATAGTACATCCGACGAAATAGAGGAGTAAAGGCACGATCAAACTTGAACTTTCATGCAAACCTAGCAATAGGACTTTCTCAGTAATTAGATTTTGCAAATGACTAGATTCTTCATTTAGTCAACTTGTACAAAAATGCTATGAAACTACATTCTGTTAATGAAGAATCTTATAAAGATTCTTGCAAATTAACCTTAAATTGAAAATGATAATCTCTGTCTCTAATCTAAAGATGTCCGAGAGTTCCATTCTCTCCCCAGACCACTTTTTCTCCACATGGTCCAATAAACTAGCTTCCTTCAGTCGCACAAACTCTTATGCTGACATTTTTCTTCTACCGCCTTCTTTTCTAGGGAGGTGAAGTCTGTCTACGTCTGCTCGTGGGTGGATGGCCCTGTTCATTGTTATAGTTTTTCTCGTCTTTCTATCCATCTTCTTCAACCTTTCTGCTGTCAAAGTAATGATTCCTGCAGTGTACCTTACTGCAACAACTTACCAGGTGTCAAGAGCCTAAATACAGCCTCCTCAATTTAAGCGCGAACCCATTATCCTCTTCACCCTCTGGATGTACTCCTTTCTTCCCTGTTCTCTCATATCATTCATTCTTATTTCGACCACTTCACCAACTCCTAAATACGTATACCCCGTATCTCCGAGGTCAATGATAACTTAATTGTCAGGCATCGCCATCCCATTATCTTTTTTCTTTTTCCCTCTTTGCATAATCAGTATTGGGCAGTTCTGAATTCCAAATTTCATCCTTATGTTATTTGTAAATATCTTAACAGTATTCAACAGCCTTTCTAGCTCATCTTTTGACTTACCGTACAGTTTCTGACCATCCATGAAGAGTAGGTTGTTCACCTTCCGCATGTTTTTGAATTTATATCTTTGCGTTGCATCTTTGAGAATCACTGACAGTATGATAAAGGATCTTATAAACAGTAAGGGTAACAGGAAATCTCCTTGGAAGATAAATTTTCAGATCACCACCTCTGTTAGTTTCCACCCATTGAGTTCCAACACTGTGCCCCAGTTCGTCATGGTGTAGCCGATCAATCTCACTGCATTGCAAGATATTCCAGTTAGATTCATGGTCTCAAGTATCCAGGTATGGGGCACCAGGTCGTATGCCTTTTGATAGTTAATTCATCCCATAGCTAGATTGGTCGTGAGGTTTTTGGAGTCCAGTAGTATTATTCTGTCGATCATTAGGTGGTCTATGGTCCCTCTCTTACCTATTCTACAACCCATTTGCTTGTCTCGAATGAGAGTCTTTGTCTCTAAGTGATCGTACCGTTTGTCTGTCAGAATGCTTTCTAAATCAGAGGAAGGAATTTGATTGGCTTGTAAATGCTGGGTTGGTTTTCCTTAGATGGGTCTTTCAGGATTAGCAAAGTCTTTCCTGTTGTCATCCAATCAGACACTGATCCACTTTCAAGGCATTCCTGTAGGGTAATACCCATCTGATCATAAAGGGATTAAGGTTCTTCAACCAGAGGCCTTGAATACCATCCAGATCAGGTGCTGTCCACTTTGGCATCTTCGATGGTACTTTTTGAAGATTATCAGTTGTTATCAGTATGTCATCCTTCACCCATCCAAAACTGAGCTTCTCTTTCACTCTGTCAATCCAATCTTCATTTTCATTATGTGATACTGCTTTACCCCAAATGTTCATCCAAAACCCTTTTTCTTCCCCTTTGAAGCTCTGGTAAAACCTCTTCTCAACTTTTGTGCTTTGGCCTTGGATCTTGTTTCAGCTGTTAAACCACCTTATCGACCCCCTATTTCCTTATTTCGTACTTCTTCTCGAGCCTTTTTCTCATTGAACTGTCATAATCTCTCTGTCTGCTCTCTACTATCCTGATTATGTCCCTTTTGGTGTTCTTAACTCTTTGTTATATTCTACCTTTCCATTTTTGCTCTGACCTCCCTGTCTTGCCTTGCTTACTAGTCCGTCGAGCCAGTTTTGTGATCAGCAATGCACATGCCCGGATGGTGTTTTTTATTTCTGTGATGTTTCTGTTTTGATACGTTTCAGCCATATTCCTCCTATTTATGATTTCCTGCATCGTATTTCTTTTCTCTTCTGTTTCAGGCTCTCGGGCTTTGATTGTCATTTGCAACATCTCTCTTTCAGGTTGCTCTTTCTCATCCGACGTCTCTATCATGGGCTTCTCGAGCTTCGTCATAAGGGAGTCTTCTGTTAGCTGGGCTGTCTATGTACTCTCTCAACCTCTCTCTGAAGTTGACATTCCCCAGATCCCTCTACCACTGGCCTTTCCGGATCCTCCTTCTGAGAGTCTTTTGTTGGTTTTATGTGTACCTCTCTCTCAATCGGCTCTAGTTCTTTAGTTGTAAACCAGTTCCTCGTCAAGATATTCTTCACTTGATCTGTCATTCTCTGTTCCGTCATTCCAAACTCTCCACGCTCTCTCCAAGCTCTATGCATTCTCTTTCTATGTCCTCTGTTCTTAGGTTTATTGAGAAAATAACACTGTATTATCTTGGCATTGTCTTCTTTTGAAAATCTTCTCCTTCGTGTGTCAGTCACAGGATGACAACCCGTGCTTGCCTGATCATCCACAAGCTCAGTACCGAGCGAGGACCCATCCTCTACATAAAAATGGTGCAATTTACGCCGTTCTCTGTATTTTTGTTTTTAATGTTCAAGGTTTCGTGAGTTTTGTTTCAGTTAGGGTGAGCTCCCTTAGCCTTTTACCACTACTAATGGCATTCCCACAAGGCAGTAGATGTGTTTTCTTTTAGGCTTTTCTCCCTTTACCAATATTAAAATACGATTGTCATATTACTGCAAACTATGAAAAGTATAAAAAATATGTAAAAAGGCTGTATGAAAAAAAAGTAATGTCTATGACTTTTGCAGTATCAAATTGAGAGTGCTTTTCGAAGAAAATGAGCAGTGCCTGTGAGGACAATTGTCTGGAGTTCTTGTACTCTAAGCTTTCCTGGTATTTTCTCTATATGTTTTTGAGTCCCCGTCTTAATCATCCCTAGTGCCCCAACAATAACCGAAACAGTTCTAGCTTTGACATTCAACATTTTTTGAATTTTTATCTCTAGGTCTTAAAACTTTCGTAACTTTTCGAATTCCTTAACTGCAATGGTTTTATCACTTGGCACACTTATGTCAATTAATGTACACATTTTGTTTTTCTTATCTTTAATTATGATGTCACGACGGTTGGCTTGAATTGTCCGGTCAGTGTTGATCGGAAAGTCCTACAGAATTGTATCATTTTCTCCCTCCGTGACTGGTAGTGGATGGTGTTCATACCAGTTGGAATTGGTTTCAATACCAAAGTGGTTGCAAATACCCAAGTAAGTGTTCTGCCCAACATGGTCGTGGCGTTTGACATAATCATTTCGAGCAAGTACCGGACATCCGGACACAAGGTGGTCTGTTGTTTCCGCGTGCTTGTCACAGAACCGGAACTTAGGATCAGCTCCATTCTTCAGTATGTTTGCTTGGTAATTTCAGGTAAGTAAGCTTTGGTCTTGTGCTGTGATGATAAAGCCTTCTGTCTCTGCCTTGAGTCCTGCACTTCTCAGCCACTGATGGGTTGCATATTGATCTACATCAGCTTCTTGGCTTCGGAGAGCATACTGACCATGCAGAGCTTTCTAGCTCCAATGATCGGCAAGCTGTTTCTGTGCTTTCCTTTTAGCACTCATTTTAACTTTCTTTGCAGTTGCTGTGGCTTTACGTCCATCTTCATCTTCTTTGATTATTTCTACACCTAATTGGTTTCAAATTTTGGGGATTCTTTGTAAACCGATAGCAGTTTTTCACTCTTTTCATGCCTGCTTACTAGATTTAACATGCAATCNTGATAAAGCCTTCTGTCTCTGCCTTGAGTCCTGCACTTCTCAGCCACTGATGGGTTGCATATTGATCTACATCAGCTTCTTGGCTTCGGAGAGCATACTGACCATGCAGAGCTTTCTAGCTCCAATGATCGGCAAGCTGTTTCTGTGCTTTCCTTTTAGCACTCATTTTAACTTTCTTTGCAGTTGCTGTGGCTTTACGTCCATCTTCATCTTCTTTGATTATTTCTACACCTAATTGGTTTCAAATTTTGGGGATTCTTTGTAAACCGATAGCAGTTTTTCACTCTTTTCATGCCTGCTTACTAGATTTAACATGCAATCATCTTTTGATTCAAGATATTGTATGATTCCACGTCTCCCTTCGCATCTAGGGAAATAGAGACGATCAATATCTGCTTTGAAGTGTAGTATACCACTTTACGTGAATAGTTTTATAGTTTTTTGGTCCATACGTTTAATGTCAGGAGAGTTCCAGTTTATTATGTTGTAGCTGTATTACACAACTGGTACAGCAAGGGTATTTATTGCCTCAATTCGGTTTTTTGGATTACGCTCGCTTTTAAGCACTGACCTAACTCTAACAGTATTCCTTCCGAATTTTCTCCTTCATTCCAGCAAGGTTAATCCTGTCTCCTTCATATACTCCAACATATTTGTACATTTCCTCAGGATCCAGTTCTCTAATTGTCGTTTCTGGGTCAAGATCTATGAATGAGGTTTTCGCTAATCTTCCCCGTGAGAATGTAGCTTTATCGCACTTTTCGAGGCCGAATTCCATACAAATATCACTACTGAACTGCCTGATGGAAATTAGCGATCCTTCTAGTTGTTGATTACTTTTTGCAAAAAGCTTCAAGTCATCTAAATAGAAGAGATGATTAATCTGCTTGTCAAAGATCGTGTAACCACAGTTGGCGTTATTACGTTCGCTTGACAAGGGGATAAGCGATATGCAGAAGAGAATCCGGGAAAGAGATTCTCCTTGAAGGATACCACGTTTGATTTTAATAGGGTTAGATGTAGTAGTCCCAGCGTCGTAGGTGAGGAAAAGAGAGGTGCTTTACTTTGACATACTTTTCTTTCAAACATTTGTAATTATTGGTGAGATCTTGTACATTTCTAGGCTTTTAATAATTTAGTCATGCGGAACACTGTCAAAAGCTTTACGATAATCAATTCATGCTGTGCTTAAGTTCTTACTCTTTCTCCTGCAGTCCTCTAGAATCATTTTGTTGATTAGAAGCTGATCCTTGCATCCATATAAGTTCCTTTTGCATCCTTTCTGTTCCTGAGGAACAATCACGTTTTTCTCAAGGAAATTATACATTCTATCACTGATTACTGATGTTAAAATCTCATAGGTTGTGATCAAGCACGTAACAGGGCAATAGTTTTTCGGGTTCTTAGTATGGACTGATTTCGGGAGAAGATATGTGTTGCCTTGTGTTAAATCAAATCCGGTAAGTCTTGTGTTGCAGTGGCGATTTCATTTAAAGATGCCATTAGGTGTTTATGTATATGAATTAGAGAGTTAAGCCAGAAATTTGGAACTTTATCTAATCCAGGGAATTTCCATTTCTGTGATTTCGCTAGGGCCATGTGCAATTCCTCGATAGTAATAGGCTTTCACTGTTGTTCTTTGACGTCACTAATCCTCTCCTCCTCTCTGTCTATCCAAGTAGCTTCCTGGTTGTAGTTTTTCTCTTTAGCCCAGATGCCATTCCAAAACTCCTCCATGTCCTTGTTCTCAGGTGGATACTTTACCTCAAACCTGACTCTTTCCAATTTCCCTGTAGACCCTTGTAACATCAGTTCTGATGTTACAAAGATCTTGTTCTGTCTATAGAACTTATTTTGTTTATCAAATTTTCTCAATCGCTGCGTTTTCACTTGTATTTTTTGTTTAAAGACTTTTTAGTCGTATCTAGAGAGACTTTATCAATTGTATTGCATTTCCTTTTAACTTTCCTGCTTTTCCTTGTTTTCACGTCGTTCCCTTGCATCAAGAATTGAGATCTCTGTCCGCAAAGACTCAATTTCTTTCTTTATTTTCCATTATTCTTCTTTATTAACCTGTTTCGGTTTATTCCTTTTTATTTCAGTCCCTAGCTTTTGGGTGGCAGCTTTTGCTATTGGGTATATTAGATTGTTGATGGAGGTTAAATCCTTCTGGGTTCCATTAACTATCTCGCTTAGAGTAACGTTATGAAGCTTAACAGTAAAGTTTGTTTTTGAACAGAATATTAGCTTAGGCAGTGGGTCCCTCTTTTCCATCTCAGTCTCTTCAGTAAGTTGCAAGTTCACTTATTATGTCTTCAAGGGCAGCCTGTATCATATCTTTATTTTTTTCAAAGAAATCGTCAACAACCACAACCATGTGCAGATTTCTAACTATTTCCTCATTAGTTTCTTCTCTCACTTCACTTATTCTATTCTCAATCAGTACAGGTGTCAAATTTACTAGTTCAACTATAGATTCTCGATTTTCATGTTTAATATCAACCTCAGGTTCTACAGTAGTGTTATTTCGAATTTAATCCCGTATTAGATCAATTTGCACATCATTCAACCACTTATTTCTAAATATATCTCGACGTACATTAGCAAGTTTATTAGCATGTTTTTCATGATTTCTTTTCCTACTATTTTTCTTCATTCTGAGTAGGTTTTTTCAGTCACGTTTCTCATAGAGTGCTTTTGAGCGATGTAAAATGCTCTTAAAACATTGTTCTACTATTCTATAGACCATCGAACTCTGGTTTCTTTTGACTTTGTGGGCATCACTGCAGGTTCAGGGTTAGGGATATCCGGGTTCTGATTACCTTGCAGATCATTCGCAGAGAAGGAGTTAGACAGAGTCGTATACATTTCGACCTCAAGCTGGTCTCTCCCAGAGGGACGCGCCCCTTATTAACCGGCGCGACGGACGAGGCGGTATGATTTACTTCTCGTTTTCATAACATATCTCAATGCATTTCAGCCTTACTGCCAAGGAAATGGATATTCCGCACCAGTTAAAAATCTTCTGAATTTCTGGCAGCTGTATGTTTCCCGGTATCTGTTTGGTATAATTATCTGTCCCTTTCTTCACCATACCTAGAACGCCTACAATAACTGTATTGTCTTCGCTCTTATGTTCCACATTCGGCCAACTTCGATCTCTAAGTCTTTGTATTTAGTCAGCTTTTCAAACTCTTTAACCGAAATGTTACTATCGGACGGGAGTCTCATATCAATCAGCCAGCATTGTTTACTCAACTTATCCTTTACGACAATATCTGGTCTGTTGGCTTGAATTGTTCGGTCTGTCCTTATTGAGAAACCCCAAAGAATGGTCACCTTTGACGAATCGATTACTGGGAGTGGTTTGTGTTCGTACCATGTGTCAACAATTTCTATATCATTGAATTTACAATCTTTCCAATGAATATATTAACCAACGCGGTTGTGTCTATTTGTGTACTCGTTAGGGGCCAAAATATGGCAACCAGATATAAGGTGATCAGTTGTCTCAGTACTTTTTCCACATATTCTGCACTTCGGGTCTGCCCCATTCCGTACCACATTTGCCTCGTAGTTTCTTGTAGGCAGACTTCTGCCATGATAAACCCCTCTGTTTCCGCTTTGAGACCCGCACTACTTAGCAGATAAATTTACATCAGGTTTTAGGCTAGGTTAAGCATACTTTCCATGAAGCAGTTTATTTTTCCAAGCCTCGCNTAGCAGATAAATTTACATCAGGTTTTAGGCTAGGTTAAGCATACTTTCCATGAAGCAGTTTATTTTTCCAAGCCTCGCTGATTGCTTTCTTTCCGTTCGTTTTAGCGTTTTCTGTTACTTTTTCTCCCTCTGTTTATCCTCCACCTTCAATTGATAAGTCTATTTCCAATTCTCTCGCAAACTTTCTTCCTTCCTTAGTAATAGAGTGTATGTTTTTCCTTTCTTGATGCCTATATACTAGCTTAAGCATCCAGTCTTCAGTAAGGTTTAGGTATCTAAGGAGTCCAATAGTCGATGTTTTATAGCAAGTTCTAGTTGAGTGAGGCCCTTACCTCCTTCCTTTCTGGGCACGTACAGGCGGTCTATGTCAGCTTTTGGGTGATGCATCTTATGAGTTGTTAGCATTTTTCTCAACTTAGTATAAAGTTTTTTAATCTCACTGAGATTCCAATTAATGATGTTATAACTATAGGTAATGACTGGAACAGCTAAAGTATTAATAGCTGTTATCCTATTTTTAGAGTTCAATTCGCTTTTCAAAATTCATCTAGTCCTTCTGACAAGCTCTTTTCGTAGTTTTTCTTTCATGCTTGCATGCTGCATTCCACTGGATTCGTTTACACCAAGGTATTTATACTCTTCTTCTCGCTCTAGATTCTTAATTTCAGTATCATTATCAAGCTGATCACTTGTAGAACCAGCAAGTCTGCCTTTTTAAAAAGTAGCCTTTGCACATTTACTGAGACCAAATTCCATCCCAATGTCGTCACTAAAAACCCTTCACAATTTTTAATAGCCCCTCCAGTTCACTGTCATTTTTTCCATACACCTTAAGATCATCCATGTAAAATAAATGAGAGATCTTTTTGTTGCCTATTTTATACCCACATTGAGAGGAATTTAATTCTAAAGAAAGTGGGATAAGAGAAATACAAAAAAGAAGGGGAGATAACAAATCACCCTGAAATATTCCTCGTTTAATTCGTACTTCAAGGTCTCGGGGAGAGCTAACAGGTACTACACCTTGCCCAAGGGTGACCTGTAGGTAGTTTTGGCAAAGGGTAACCTCATTCGCCCACGTCAAAACTCCACAACTGGAAGCAGTTTAATGACAATACCCAGGACATTTATTATTATTATTATTATTATTATTATCTCTAATTTCTCTTTGCATTTGTTTTTTCTTCACCATAAGCGCCGTTTCCAATTCAGGCTCTTGGGACCTAATGGACAGTCATTATTTATTTCATTTGAAATACTTCTCGAGGGATGTGGGTTGATGCGATCTTTTGCAGTTCGGTATGTTGATGTTTTCAGGAATTTTGCTGATTTCTTTACCAATGCCTTTTTCGATAATTCCTAGTAGTCCGATGACTACTGCCACAACTTGTGTCTTTATTCACTACATTCTTGTAATCTCAATTTCCATATCTATATACTTGGAGAGCTTCTCTGGTAATTCAACGGATGTAAAATGGTCTGATGGCGCTGCCATGCTGATTAACATATGTTTTTTCTTTCTTTTTCTTACGCAGTGTTCTATGATTACCAAATCTCTGCCTTCTTCATGCATCTTCAAGTATACTCTAACCACATCACTCTTGGGATGAAAAGCACCATACATTGTCTTTGACTTTCTTGTTGTTCTGTCTAAGCTTTTCAGCTCACGTCCTTTCCATTCTAATATTCCTGTCTCATATCTTAAGATAGTTACTTCCAATGTGTTGGCCGCTGTAATTTTGTTTCTGCAATTCATCTTTGATTTAAGAATCAACCTGAACTTTCTCTTGTATTCACTTGTAATTTTCCTTTCATCTCATTTTCTTTTAACTTATCCAGCTCGACTACTCCCAAATATGTGTAGCCTTCCTGTTCCACTTCCTACATTATTTTGCTATCTGGTAGTTCTATCCCCTAACATCTAGCTATTCTCACTCTCTTCAAGGTGAGAACACCACACTCTCATCAAACCTCATCTCAATGTCTTTACTGAAGATGTGTATCTTATTATCATTATGATTATCATATTTCCTTATATTGTGTATTTATACAATTGCTTGACGGCTCACCCCAGTAACCTAGGGCGAGCAAATGTTTTAGAGTAAGAAGACACACACATGACATTTTGGTAAAAAATTATAGATTCGTATATAAAAAAATTGTATGAGTATAAATATATATATATATATATTAAACTAAGTTGATATTATGATATATTTATTAGAAAATGATATTATTTCGCCTAAGAAATTCATTTTTTGATTTAATGCTAGTGAAAAGTTATTAAAGTATGATCTTTAAGTGGAAAGACAATTTCGCAAAATGTGAGCAGTATTGGTTAAAACTATTTTCTGGATCTCGTGGAGGCTATGTTCGCCAGGCAATTTTTCCACAAACTTTTGCGTTCCTTATCATTATTATTTTATTGCCCGAGGCATTTATCGTGCAGTCAATATAACATTGAATAATTGCTTCACAAGAGATAGGTAAAACTGAAATCAAAATCTGATACCCCAACTATTTTGGTATTACTGAGCAAATAAAAATTCAATTTAGGGTTGTAGGTTTCTATCATTGAGAAATATCCCAAATGAATCTCTTTTTGCTACCTTGAAAATGTTTGCCCGAATCCAAATTATATCTTTCTTCATCATATGCTTAAATTTTCGATTGGAGATCTCTATATTTTATATTGCAATTAATCCCCCCCCCCTCCTTTGTTTTCTTGGCGGTGAAATCGAGAAACAACATACTCTGTATTCAATACAAGGCTGTATAACACTCTGACCCTAAATTTCAGCTGCTTTGTTACCTATATGAGGCAGTGGAACTTTGTAGGGATTTGTGAGCAACAATCGCTAGCTGGAAATTTATTGTATCTCCTTGTCGCTGTAACCAATTTCACCACCACTCTTTGGAGATTAAATATTTTACACAAACGTGTTATTTTACAACTGCATTCACATAAGCCAAAAACAAAAGTCGGAAGGAAAAAATAGATGACTTATGCTTACTACTATATGAGGATGTTATAATTTCTATTGTGTAGGACCCAAAGTTTCAATCAAGGTTTTCGTTTGATAAAGGTACTATGACCCCCTTGATTTTCGTAAATTCAAATTTCAAAGTTAGGTCTTGCGCTCACCTAATTAACTATGGTTGGGTTTTTTTTAATATTAAGCAAGGTATCCAATTGGGTCCCTAGAATACGACATAAATGGTCAACTTAATTTTCATTCTGTTGGTCAATATCCTTGATAACATGCCATTCGTCAGTGGATGTTTTTGGGGGTTTTAAAAATATAGAAAATTATTATAACTTTATTATTATTTTTATGTATTTACTTTCTGCGTAGTTTATTAATTCCTTTATAGGCGGGTCCAAACAACGGTCCTAAGGCGTTAGAGGGTAGCTGTTGCTTTCTACTTTATTGATAATACTCTCCATAGTATGTGTGTTGTTCCAAGGAGGACTATCTTCTGGATTTCTCGGATGTTGATTTTACCAGGGATTTTGTCAGTGTATTTTTCAAATCCCTTCTTCACAAGTCCCAAAGCTCCAATGACCACTGGTAATGTTGTGATCTTTGTGCCCCACATCCTGTTGATTTTAGTCTCTTGGTCTTTGTACTTCGACAGCTTTTCTGTTACTTTGACAGAGGTGTTCTGTTCAGATGGTATGGCCACGTCTAAGAGGATGCATTATCTGTTTTTCTTGTTCTGGATGACGATAACTGGCCTATTCGCTGTGATATCTCTGTTGGTCTATATGGGTGTGTCCCATAAGATTGTAATCTCGTCGTTCTCTGTGACTGTGTTGGACTGATATTTATACCATTTGTCAGCTGTCTTCAATTTGTATTCACTGCAGACCGTCCAATGTAAGTAAGCTGCCGCCTTGTTGTGTTTTTCGATGTACTCAATCTGGGCATCCCGAAATGATGTGTTTAATGGTCTTCTCATATTTTCCACAGATTCTACACTGTTGGTTTGTTCCATCCTTGATGATGCGATGGTGGTAGGATCTTGTGGCCAAACTCTGGTCTTGTACAGCGATGATTAGGCCTTCCGTCTCAGCTTTTAGTCTGATGGATTTAAGCCACTTGCTGGTCTTTTCTTGGTCTACATCTGCCGCTTTGATTCGGTTTGGGTACTTTCCATGCATTGCTTTTTCTTCCCAGGACTTCTTCATTTGTAGATAACCGTGGTGTTATGCTTCTTGTTTAACTTTGCGGGCATATTTTGTTGTTGTTTCATTCTCTGTCGGTGGTATTTCTGGGACATTCAGCTTCAAATTTTGCTGCTGTTTTCTTGATCGAGTAGAGCTTTCTCTATCTTCATGATGTTTCACTAGTTAGAGGAGTCAATCTGCTATTGAGGTGAGATATCTGTATAGGCCTTTCGTGGTAGTTCTAAAGGTCAGTTCGAGTTGGACCGGGCCTCTTCCTCCCTCTCATCTTGATAGGTATAGTACGTCGACATCTGATTTTGGGTGGTGCATCTTTTTCATGGTCAGCAGCTTCCTGGCCTTGGTGAATGTACGCCACTACAGGTGTCGCTAGGCTGTTAATATCTTCGAATCGGTTTGCCGCATTGAGTTCGATTTTCAGTATCATTCTCACTCTTCTTTAGTACTCTTTCCGGATCTTCTCCTTCATGGCAGTGTTGAATGCTTTCTCCTTCATTCACTCCTAGGTTATTATTTAGTATTATTATTATTATTATTGTTATTTTTATTATTATCAGTATTACAAGTTGTAATAGTTGTTTTGTTTTTGTTATTATTCCTTTAGGGTGTGTATTTATATCTGTGTTAATGAAGCCTTAACCTCTACATTCCAAATATAATGGTATTATTTAGTAAAGGGACAATGCTACTTGTTGGACTCCTCTCTTGTAAAGGGATTTTGAAGTACAGGACAATATTAACAAACCACAAATTAAGGAAAAGTCAAACGGATAAGAAAACAAGAAGGACACAAAATTCAAACGAAGGAAATTGTAGGGAAGAATAAAGTTACCTCACGGCCTGTTTTGCTATTATGCAGTTTAATCCTGTTAGACAACTTCGATTTTTTCTTTCTTTTCCAGACTGTATCGGTAAACTTTTTTGAGTAAATCATACCCTTTCCAATAAAATCACTGCACTTGCTGAATCTTGCATCCTCTAAATTGTTACTAAGTGGGAGTGGGGCTAACTTCTTTGAACACTGGCAATATTTGATAAATCCAAGTAGACAAGCTCTTGCAATAGTGTGAACGAGAGCCGACGAAAACAATGCATGAACAAAAGCAGACTCCCTGGTGTCTGTAAAAAAAATCAGATTACAAAAGGTGTGATTATTATTCAATTTGTACAAATAAAGTAACTAATTATTTTGTGAAAAATATTTTATAAAAATGATATATAAAATAAATACGAGGATTTGGAAAGAAAAACAAGTAAAAATTATGGATTCACAGAAGCTGTTTGAAAGCACAAAATCATCTGAGCCAACAAAATGGCTATTTACATAAATGAATTTTTATATAAAATGTGTGTGAAAAAGAGTGTGTGTTTGTGTGTAATGTGTGTGTGCGTGTGTAGAGATAGATGGTTGATGGATAGTCAGTAGCATATAATACTGGAACTTTATAACAGCTGTCCTTTGGTTCCTATTGCCTCCATTTACTGTCTTTTCTGAGTTTTGCTCTGCTTGTACTCATTTACCCGGACTTGTGTACTTTAGGCTAGTCACAGGTTTTAGACATTTATTTTTGCTTGTTGCTAGATTGTTATAGATTTTACTCTAATTGCTTGAGTGTGTCAAAATATTTTATCTTACATGCTTAGACCCCTTTTAGTACATACTAATTTTTCAGAGACCCTTCAAGGTTATAGAAACCAGGTTTCGAACTTTCAATACCGTTTCTCGGCCTTTTGGCTAAGATCTAGTGTGAGACTTGTTTTGGACCCGTGTCTGCAGGATCTGTGACCTCGACCTGCCTGGACACTTACTTTCTACAAACCAAGAGGAAGTACCCACCAAAAGAGGTATTTGGGGAATTGATTTGTATGTCTTCCCGTTCATGGTATTGCATGTTTCTTGTTTATCTTTATTTGTTCTGTCCCCCCTTTTCTTGTCTTTTATAGATTGATATATGTGAAATACATTAATGACCTCGCCGTTTACCAGGGATGCTATCAATGACACACCCGTATTTACAGCAATTTACAAGTTATCTGTCGTATTTAGGGCAAATAACTTGCTGTCCCAGCAAGTAGTCATAACCAAGGACAACAGTTGTATAAAGAAGGCCCCCTATTGCCCTCCTCAAGCTATTCTCTTTTAAAATCTCAGATATTCGGATTTTCGTTATGCATCAAACAGGTATCCTGGATTACATAGTCACTGGGAATCTCGAAGTGGAATATGTAATCCAACAGTCTTTTTTAATCTCGGTACAAGATTGTAATGTTCACCAACCTTTGCTTTGACTTGTTAAAACACTCAAATTTGCGCTTCAGTGAAAAAAGTGTTAAGAACCTTTCGTAATATTACTCTGCTGCCTTCAAGTAAACCACGGGAGTGAATCATGGTGCTTTGAGAGCCTTATAAGATAATCGGTTTTTAGAAAGAATATACTTTACAGCACCCTTTAAACAGAAAAATTTCCCATCACTACATGCTATAAAACAGTATATCGACGAAACAATTTCGCTAGTAAGAGCTGACATGTGTAACTCCAAAGTACGAAAAACTATTTCTGAAGGCCTTATCACCTAGGATCGCCAAGGAAGCAAAGCTTTATAAGTCCCCACAATTTATTCCCACCTGAGGAAATCCTACATCGAAGAGGGAGATAGAAAAGTGGAAACAAGAGACCAAATCTTTATTAATTATATATAGGACAGACGATTTTAATGTCAACTCTCTTTCTTGCCCTTGGAGAATTACTCACAAATTTACAACACAGTTTTTACCATCAATTGGGCAAACAATTTGCGACAGCACCAAAAAACAATCCAGTTATACCTTGTATAACTTGTGAAGCATTGTCTCAGAGGATTGTTTCCAAGAAAAGTTTTAAGAATGACAGTCATGAAGAATAATCTATGTCTCCCTAACTTTTTAACAGCACCCTTTTATAAGGCCCTCTCCATTCCAAACAATAGATCCAGTCTTGCACTATGGAGCGTTTGCTGGTACTGTAAAAGTGTTATAGTAAAAAAATGTTGAATATTGGTACCGAGACTTGTTAGAAGCTTTGGACGCAGCATTTAGCACCAGTTATAATGAAAAATCAAAAGAATTAATAGGGCATATTCTCTCCACTTTGTTTTTATCTTCATCTCTTGTCTTGATTTTGCACAATAGTATGTCTCTTCTTCTCTTTTCTGTCCTTTCGATCAATTAATTAACAATTTATTGTTGTTAAATGACATTTTAATCCATCAGTTTGTTACTGTAAATGGAAGTGAAATATACATTTATATATATATATATATATATATATATATGTGTGTGTGTGTGTGTGTGTCTGTGTGTTTGTGTGTGTGTGTGTGCAATCTTGTTTTTTTATATCAAAAAGTGCTCAATGCATATAGCAGAGCAATATACATAAGGTAAAAGACCAAAAATATTGCAACTAATAGTTTTACCTGAAACTTGCAATCATAGTTCTTATTTTTCGTGTTTTACCTTATGTATATATGTATATTTATCAGAGCAGCTTTTAAAAAAATGCATGATTTTTTTAACTGAATGATACCTATTTAATACATTAACTGAAGGAAAAGTATAGTTTTTCTATCGCACGAATGTGTTTTTCTAAGAACTGAATCATTAGGTACCTGTCTTAATAAACAAAGTAATAATTAAAATAATAGCAATATAATATAAAAAAATAAAATAACATTTTTTCTTTCACCTCTTCTTTGAAATCTTGTATTTAGAGTCTGGAAACACTTTTGTTCCACGACAAGGTAACTGTTGATTTTGATGATTGTTTTTTTCTCAAAAATTACGGAGTTCTTTGTGATGCTAAATGGCAATAACATTTAGTATGACGCTTGAGAGAAGTTTAGAGAACACAAGAATAACTAGACATGTGCTACACATAGATATACGCCACCTTAAGGAGCCTTTTTAATCCAAACGTAATAACTGAGAATCGACTGCTAGACTTTAAACAATGAATTGTGCTAACTGTAATTTATAACTTAATTAATAAGAATTTTCGAAGGATGCTTTTTAAAGAAGTGCACGGTAGAATCAAAGACCTAAATCAGTGAACTGAGTTATTTTCAAAAAGAAAGAGTAGATACAGACCTCACACACCAATGAGTTGTTCTCTTCGTTGGCGGTATTTTGTGGTAAAATGTTTATTCAACTCCAAATTTAAATACATTCAACATATTTTTATTTTAATGCAATTTAGTTATTAACTGTGCTTGCCCTTAACAGTTGTAAGCCTGTAATTAAATCTCAATGCCAGCAGCAGTAAGATACTTTTCTTGATGGCCATGGATTTTAAATGAAGGCTTGCTACAGTCATTTTTGGCTACTACTGCTGCAATGGCTGTTGAAAAAAAAAAAGTTGTTATAAACATAAAAGAATATTGAAGTTAAAAAAAAGCCCAACCAAACCAACTGAATAAACACAATTGCCGAGCGAAGACTTCGAAATGTTATAATGAGTTCGGTCCTTTGTAAAAAGACTGCTTATATGTGTATGACCCTCTGTGTGTATGTGTATAAATATTATGTGTGTGTGCATATGTTCATATGCGTATGTGTGCATACATCCAGTTCGATTTGATCCTCGGATTTGATCCTCATCATTGCCATTGAGACGATAATGTAAGAGCTTGTTGGGCATGGGCAAACTCTGTAGTCAAAGGTTTTGTGATGGGACATCATATATATATATATATATAAATAGAGAGAGAGAGAGAGAGAGGGAGAGAGTGGCCCTTCCTCTGTTCTTCCTTTGGGATATGCTTCAACAAAGGCAGTTCTGAAGATGTTCTAACTGGCTTCTGGTTTTGTTGAAGATTCTATCCCATCCATACCTTCCATCACAATCTTGTAGAATTTATCATAGGCATCAGTTTTATCAAGGGAGTTGAAAATGAATTTTGGTACTCATTTTGGTGGTCTTGAGCTTTTTAAGATGTAGTTTGACTGTCCCGACAATAGGCACGGGAATTGACGTTAACGTCTGCTCCAGGGTACATTTTGATCTTTGACACTGCGGATAGGTACATTTTGCCGAATACAATGTAATCAAACTGATTGCAGTTTTGGTCACTGGTTCTGACACAGGACTACCTGAGGCGATGATGGACGTCGAACTATGTGTTCATTACTGCAAGTCTCTTTTTCTTGCACCAATCGACCAGTCTCTCCTTACGTACATTCTCCTTCCCTGAACCAAACAGGCCAACTGTTTTTCCGTTTGCTTCACATCCTACTTTTACATTGAAATCACCCATTACTATGTTAACCTCTTTAGATTTGCACTGCTTGTAGATCTCTTGTAAGTTCTTAAAACCTATCTATTTCTTTGTCGTTGGATTCGACAGTGGGAGCTAATGCAAAAATAAAATTAATGTTAAACGGACCCGACTTGATTTTGACTAGAACTATATGATGTCACTGAGTTCAAACAGGGAGAAGAGGTTTTGAGAAATCTTTGTTCAAGATTACTTCTACCTCTCTGTTCTCTTCCTGAGTAGATCACGACCTTTACTCCCTTCCTGAATTGCATTCACATTTCCACCAAATTTTACACAAGCAGAGAGCATTAAGTCTGAGTCGGTCTATCTACGTGATCACATTGTAACGTTTGCCTTCTTGGTACAGAGTCCTCAAGTTCCACATAGCAATTTTCTGTTTCTTTCTCCTGATTGATCTTAAATTCTGGGTATATTGCGTCACGGTCACTGACGGTCTGCAGGGGCCCGTGACCAACCTCCAAACCTACAAGAGGAGATGTCCGTGAGTACTGTCAACAGCCTTTATCAGTCTTTGATTGTTGCCTTACATCACGGTGACATGGCCTTATTACTGGCGGAAGGTGTCCAGTTCTATTTTCCCGGTGTAGTTGCCATTTACTCGTAAGCTCATCTGCCTTTGACAGGCCTTGTTTTTAATCCTGAAGGGTGCCTTTTACACTCCCACCAAACAAGATCAGTCGGGTTGCCAGTTTAGGGGCCAATGACCTGACCATGGAACAGTTTAGTACCTGCTTACATGTTACCAGTAGCAGGAATTCTCTTTCTGACCTGACAGACGTGTCAGACACCAACGTGATATTTCCAGTTACCACAGGCCATGAAGTAGACTTACTCCGCCGAACCTCAATCCGTTACTTCATGGTCTCGGGAACAGCAGACAGTCGCTACACCTTGCTCAAAGATGACCTGGAGGTAGTTGTAGCAAAGAGTAACCTCATTCTCCACGTTGAAACTGCACAACCGGATGCACTTTAAAGTCTTACCCAGGACTCATTCATTGGGTAAGAGATTTTAATATCGATTTTGCTTACTGTTATATTTTGATTTGCTAGATTTTGCCTGTGTAAACTCATATTTGGTTTACAAAAAAATTTTCGATCATTGAACTGAACTTTAAAGATTTCAAACTGATAATTGCAGGGAGAAGAAGTAATTTCCTTAAAAGTAGAAAGATATCTTTTTCCAAGTTAAGGACAATCAAAACGATCACGAGGGTCTCGACCCAACCCAAAATTCATTAATGTGTATCCCAACCCTCACCTCAACTAGGAGATGTTTTTGGTGATCACAAAATCAAGTAGAAAGAAGAACTTTCACCACATGTTCAAAATGTGGTGTGCCCCTTTGTTCGATCACAACCTGAAACCGTTCAAATTACCACCAGCAAAGTTCTTTCATTCTTGACTAAAACTGCATAATGATGGCTTGTTTCAGAAAAGAATTAGTTAGAGCTTAACTTTGTATTCTTAGGAGTGTCTATCTTGACATGTCTTTGATTTACAATATGTATTTCGTGGTAAAAATAGCTAAAATTATTAACTATAACTTTTTTTACTTAATAAGAATTTTTTAAAAATAATCTTGTATATACTTGGGACACCAAAATTCGACTTAATTGTAACAAAACTCAAAACTTAAAAATCAAATTGGATCCTTAATTTGCTCATGTTAAAAAAAGGTTTTTATAGACTTGTCTCTGTTTGCCAGTCGGTAGACAAAGGCTCACTAAATTGTTAATTGGGATTCGGTCAAAGCCAAATATCTACTATGCCTCACCTTGTATTCTGTAGAAATTTGAGATCCAGTAGTTCAAAATAATTGACAGAAATGAGTCTGCCTTCCACTTAGAAGCATCAGAGTCAATTCATATTCAACTTTAATCACCACCGCTTTATAGACAAAAAATTTTATAAGGGCTTCAATTGTGTTAAAAAGCAAATCACGAAAATTGTGGAGGGAGGCTTTCTACATTCTTCTTTGTACTGCTAAGCCAATGACAAAAATTGGGGAGGGAGGCTTTCTACATTCTTCTTTGTACTGCTAAGCCAATGACAAAAATTGGGGAGGGAGGCTTTCTACTTTCTTCTTTGTACTGCTAAGCCAATGACAAAAATTGGGGAGGGAGGCTTTCTACATTCTTCTTTGTACTGCTAAGCCAATGACAAAAATTGGGGAGGGAGGCTTTCTACATTCTTCTTTGTACTGCTAAGCCAATGACAAAAATTGGGGAGGGAGGCTTTCTACATTCTTCTTTGTACTGCTAAGCCAATGACAAAAATTGGGGAGGGAGGCTTTCTACATTCTTCTTTGTACTGCTAAGCCAATGACAAAAATGGAGAGCTGCCTCGACTCTCTCTTTAGTTTCCACAATAATAAAGTACGATTTTACTTGTTTTCCGTCCTGGCGTGTTGGTCAAGTTAACAACAGAAAACAACATTTTTTTAGTAAAATGAGCATTATTTTACATGCGATATTCAGGCTCTGTGAAAAAAAGGCTTTCTGTGATTTTTTATTTTAGTACTATAGGATATTATTAGCTAAATCTCATTATTCCTAAAATAGTAGGACTTAAAAGCTCCCCAGTATGTCATTTTCTTTAATACACTAACCAGTGTATTTAACTGGAACCCCTCTTGATGTTTGCCAAGGAGTGGTTTATGTGAGATTCAAAAACGTGTTCCCCAGTCTGAATAGCGAAATCTAAAATCTCTTCTATGCTTCAATACTGAGGCAGATACTAAACTATGTTAAAAGCTATAAACATGTGATTTAACATTTAATATTTGGGTGTGCCTGAACTGGATATATTTTATCAGTATTAGTTTATCTTAGAATTTTTATGCATAAGTAGAATTGAAAAATGTTATAGTCTTCCCAAGGGTTCTTGCCTAATGCCTTTCTGTGGCAGAATTGTCTTCATTGTGGTTTTTTTAAATATTCATTTTGCTTTCACCATTCATTTTTTTCTGATTAGTGGTGACACAATTTGTGGTACGCTTGCCAACTGCTATTGCTTTGGTTAACGTCTTCATTTACTTTACTCTTTTACAAAGAACAGGATTTTACCGACAATTCTCCCTTGTTTCATATCAAAGGATGGTTTTCCTATCTCTTGATGACCACTCCCTTTGTTTAAATCTATTTGATTCACTGATCATTAACAGATAATAATCAAACAATTTTCTATTCCTTGACAAAAATGATTGCTAGGGAAAGCATAAATTCTAAGGCAACGACTCTTTCAATTACAAATCTTGGGAATTAAGAAATGTAATCAAGTAGAGCTAAAAGATAGTTCAGAACGTTTTCATGTTCTACATATTAATTATCACTTTTACCCTTTATGAAGAATTTGCAAAAGAAAAAATAAATAAATAACTAGCTTCTATTTTGAAAATAACTTTTAGAATAACTAAATATATTAGTGAATAAAGACATCAAACTTTATCTCACTTGAGAATCTTGAAGAACTGTATTTTACTACTGCTTCATTAAATATAACAATTAAAAATGACAGGCTACCGTAATATTTATGTTTTTGCCATTTTATGAGTTTACAGACAATCCCTCTATTTTTTTTCTTTCCTAAATAAATTCGTGAAAATACCAGAAATCCTTTTGTCTGGTTACTAGATGTAACAAAAAATAATATTTTAGATACTCCTGACCAAAATACACTACTAATAAAGCTTACATCATTATTATTGCGTGCTTTCCAGTTATTCATTTAACATTAACTATGTTATTTCTAATATTTATAATAAAAAAGTATGGTATTCATGAATAAGTAACAGGAGTTATATGTTCTGTAAAGTGTTCTCATATTTCTAATGAAGCTTGTATTATTTTCATAATGGTTACTTTATTACATACCGTAATTATTCGATTTACCCCACCCTACTCAAATAAGTGCAACCCTCGAATAAGCGCACCCTTCGGAACCCCAAAAAGTTAATAAGCGCACTCCCTTAATTAAGCACACCCTCTTTGGCAGATTTCCTTTTCAACAACCGCACCCTTTTTCAAAGGAAAAAATTGAAGGTCAAGAATAAAAGCACTAAAAACATTTATTTTAGTGAGTATATTCTATTATGTTTTTAACATCGTGTACGTAAATCACGATGTTCATATGTTTACAGATATATTTGTATTTGTCAACTTCACTTTTGAACTTGATGAATGTCGACGTTGATATTTTTAACATTTAGTACTTTGTAAGTTTACTGACTTTTCCAATAAGTGCACTCCCTCAAATACGCGCACCCCCTGAATAAATGACCCTTTAGAATCCCCATAATTATTTAAGCACAATGTGCGCTTAATCGAATAATTACTGTAGTATGATGTTAACACTACAATCAGACTTAGCAGCTTCTCTTGGATAACTCATAAAAGCATTATTTGCGTCATTGACAAATGTAAGAAGTACAAATAATTTGACTGGAAGTATTTTCAAAGTTTTCATTAGCAATAAATAAGTGGATTGTAATAGTTTTTACTAGTTGCAAAGAAAGGCTTTTTATTAAATTTTTTGTTTTCTATGAAAAAGTTTAATTCTTTCTTTCATCTTTAAAGGCTTTAAATATCTAAACAACCAGTGATTGATGATGGAAAAAAGTTGCATTAATTACGTCATTAAATTTTCTGAAAATGGCAGCTTTACAGCAGCCTGTATGCGTACCAAAGTCCTTTGAAAAGAGGTAAATTATCAAGCTGATGAATCTGGATGTACTTTTGCTCATTGTATTCATGAATTTTTTCGACACTATAATATGTTAATAAAGGTTGAATGTGGTAGTGAAAATTAATGGGATACATTTAGTATAGAATTCAAGTTTCTCTTACTTTTGTAGAAAAAGGAACTACATACTTTTAATCGAACTAAGATGGAAAGCTGGTTGGATGATAGTTTTCAGATAGGAAATTCAGTAATAACGTCAAGCCCTATATAAAGCTACATTTTTAAAAATTTCGTAATAATAATAGTTGAACAAATGAATCAAAATGTTCTTGCCACAATCACCAAATTCAGAAGAAAATATAAATTTCATTGTCGTTAGTAAATTTACAATGAGAGATATTCGCTCTTAATTTTCTCATCAGGATGTAAGTTGTTTTTTCAAACTCCAAATCAGAAGTGGCTTTCTATTGAAAAAAGTCATTTTGTCATTTTTGTAGATCTTTCCGTTGTGGTTAGAGATTTTTAGTTCTTGTAATCACAGATTTTCGCTACTTAGTACTAATAATACATGTGTTGTTGCTTCTTTCACTGTAACCTTGGCGCCAATGAAATCTCTTTGCGGAAAATAAGACGCTTTCTGGATTAAAGCGTCCACTGCATTAAATTTTGAAGATAAACTGAATAAAGATGTGAGGCTGACAATAAGTTTAGTGCCGTGTGTTTTGTATTCTAAAGAATTACTTGATGAGAAACTGTTACTTTTCATATTTGATAGTGATCAATACTGTGAAAAGAATATTAAAGAGGAGGATTTGGAATTATGAAAAACTGCGTGGAAATGGATCTGCAATAAGAAAGAATTTCCATGTTTTTGTCTTTACCAAAGCTACACCAAAATCTGGTTATCAGGGAAAGAGATAGTACTATCATAAAGTTTATAGGCTAAAAAGGTAGCGATTAAACTTGAATCATTCTTTGCTCGGTTGATAGAATTAAAAGACTTGAAAACATTAAACCGCTCTCTGTCTTTCAGCAGTACAGTCTGCTTTTGAGACATTTTGTGGGATTTGCTCCATAATTATTTTTTCAATGGTTCGTTTTCTAGACATATTTCGTTTCCGAATGCCCTACATCCTCTCTAAATAAATATTTTAACTTCATTAAAGTTAATGTAATTTTAAAATCCCTGTCGTCATACCTTGGATTTAGGGCTGTAAACCAAATTGCCAAGGTTAGCTGATCATCCGAAAAGCGACACGTCTCTATAAACGAAGTAGTTAATGAGGAATAGACTTAGTTATTCCTATTTCTCACTGGTTATGCAAAGAATTTGTAGTGTTTAGTGCAGTTGGAGAAGTAAGTTGAGTCTGAGGTTTTCTTTGAAAAAAATTACAATCTTTGTTCTCCCACAAAGAAAGCTCGATTTCCGTCTCTCTTTATATTTCTACAAATCATGTTATCCGATGTATTATTACTAATCACAGAATGAAAACAAACGTATGACCTTTACAGTACTTACAAAATTTTTACTATAGGTACTTCATAATGTAGTACATTAATTCGTCATTTAGTTTCACTAATTGACTTAATATTTCTGAAGTATCTACCCTAGCTTATGTAACCCGGGGATCATGAATAAATAGTCAGCAAAGGCCTGAAAAACAGAGATATGTAGTATGAGCCATGGCTTTTGGCTAATATCTCTTTGACAGAATCTTGATAGCAATAGATATTTTAATCGTTCCCAAGTACGGTTATCCATTTTTAATAGTAATATACGAGTAGGATAGAAACAGTAAACAAGTTTAATAAATACGTATAATTGTCTTTTTAAATGTAATATCATTTCTGACTTTTAAGGTAGGATATTATATAAATCTGTTCTACAAAACTTGAACATAACAATTAAAATCACGGTCATTTTGGTCGAAAATTTTTCTCTGACTCTCGACTGGACCAAAAAGTCAAAATAAGATATAAAACCTGTTGGGTGCAGTAACAAAGCAGCATTCCGAATTGTCCTGGTAATTTGATTTTTGAATTTAGTGGAAATCAGGGTAATTTATGTTATAGGTGGTATTTGAAGGGCCATGCTCAACACGATTTACATAATTTACTACAGATAAATTTGTCCAATAAATCGTTTGGATAACCATTACTCAACAAAATATGTTTAATTTTATCTATTTCTTATAATAAATTATCAAAAGAGCAAATAACGACAACACGATTTATAAGCACAATTTTAAGCTTTCAAATTGATTGAAATCTGCCACAAGTAATGTCTATTAAAGGTGAGCTTTCGAAACACACTTGTTTTTAAAGAGGTGGAAGCTTTTTCTACAATTCAATATATTTTAAATTAAAAAAATTGAAAAATATCTAATTTTAAAAAGACCGAATTTGTCTCCTTAGAGCTAGAGACATCAGGCTGGTTTTTAATTTTATCTTATTCTGTTCGGCTTGGCTTTCAAAACAACCTTTGCCAAAAGAGCCTTCTTTACCATACAAAGTCTACAGAATATTCATCCGTTTTTCCGCAACTAATAAGTAGCCACTGAAGTACCACTAATACAGCTAAGTATTCATGTAGCAATCAAACAAAAAACAACACTTTGTCAAATTGAGAATAATGCTCCAATATTTCTTCACTGCCAAAGAAAATGAGAAAAACCTGCATAAAAATATTTCGGCCTTCCCCACTGACATATCTCCTCTTCACTTACCTCAAGAATATTACCTATAGACCAAAACTTGACGCTTAAACCACAAACGTTAACAGCTACTTAAATTATAAATACAAATACAATTTATTGCTCATCTGATAGAAAGCTTAAATGTAAACTTGATTTATGTTGTGGATGTCTGGCTTAAATGTTTAGAGTTTTTTAAAGGAAAATATGTGTTGTTCTATTAAAAGACTAAGTAATAAAACATTCCTTATATCTACAACTTCTTTAATTTCCTTATTATAGGAATAGTTCTGTTTCTTTTTATTGCTTTTCGGTTTAATTTTCGTATTGTTTATGAGATTACTTCTATTTCAACTTTTAAAAGAGTTTTGCATTTTCTGTATTGTACAATCAAAACCTAAACTATTGCTCAATCACAAAATTGTCAAAAGGATCACTTTTTCTCTCTCTTACATTGTAATTGTATTCTCTACCTTATGTGGTAGCATATTTTTCTCTCTTTTATAGTATACGTCCTTCCAAGAAATACGAGAAGTAAGGGTTGACTACTGAGAGGTGTCACTTAAGTTCAGTCTTATGTCTCACTTTTTCTACTTATAACGGTAACTTTTCATACCTTAACATATTTTCCAAACTTGATAGATGCCATGGTAGCTATTGTGTTGTTAACTTCATTTGCTCTAAAAGCACATTTGTTTAATTATTATTTTCATATCAGCTACTAACATCAATGCCTCAGCGATGGTAAAGTCTATATCTCTATGCTCTGAAGGCCAGAATAATCAAGAAAAACATACTCGCAAAAATTAATCATACCGTTTACAATTTCAAAATTCAACTGAGGTAAATCATAATTAATTAAGGAAAGAATTACTTTAACTTGAAAAGGAAAAGTGGAGTAGATGCTAAGGTAGCAAGACCTCTATTAATTTTGAAAACAAAGGAATTACTCTCTTAGTATTGCAAGATACAACTGACAAGGTCTAGCATCATTAGTTTTAGAATTGGAGAAGAGAATGCAAGTATTATTCAAAACAGTAAAATAAAGTATACGTACAGTGCTGCTGCAAGATTTCCTGAACAATAAGTATTTTGACTGAATTATGGACGTTTTTTAAGTTATAACATTTGAGCTTCTTTTGGTTTGAAACAGTTTATATTTGATTATTTCAGTAAATGTTATTGCAGCTGTTAAATTGCTTCGAAGTTTCTTGCTGACATTACAACTATATGTTATGAATGTGTCAGATATTCTACCTTTTTAAACTTATTAGTACAATACAAAATGCTGAAATCAATAAGACTGTCTTCTTGCTACTAAATATCTATATATCAATGTCTATCAGTGTCATATGTTTAAGAAAAATGATGAGATTAAGGGATTGGTCATGCAGCATTGGGTGTAGCTATGGTTATGTCGTCCCTGTGCCAACACAAGATTTTGCAACCCTTCCCAGCAGCTTGCCATTGCAAGCCAATTAAACGTACATTTTTCTGTATCCAGTTAAGCTGGAAATAAACAGCCAGCTCGTGGACATATATGTTATTTAATTTTTACCTTAGTTTATTTGCTATAACACATAGAGAATAACACAAAAGGATCACTTGCACTTGATATGGCACAGCTATTAAAGAAGAAGATTTTTGAAGTCTAATGTCCTCATCCTTGTAAACATCACGGTATTAAATTATACACAGTTTATATTTTTTTCAAGTATTCTGTTATGGTGGTTATTCCCAAAATTTATAAATTTTGAAAGGTTGGACAAACCTCAATCCAAGATCACTTGCAATTCTTCACACTACCCACGAGTTCCAATTGAGAAGCTGCACTTGTTACTAAGCAACCCACAGTGATGGTTAAAAAGATAACATTTCTTATACCTCTAATCGATACATTGGCTTCAAAAATGATGCCGTCTTGAATAAGTGGAGAAAAAAAGTGACTGTTAAATTATTTAATAACATTGAAGCGATAGCCAAAATATCCATCAATTATCCAGCCTGTAAGATGATAAATTGATGGAGAAAGACAAATTCAGCTGGTGCCTTGTCTTTGTTAAAATAATACTTAAATTAAAAAAGATGTTCTGTCACATGTCATTGGTACTTTTACTAGGGTTTATCTTAGGAAGATCTAAGAGTAATTATGTTAGAATGTACTAATAAATCATAAAGGAAAACGCCCTTTTTGTAATGTAGTTGTATTGAATAATACTACCAGTGAAGATTTTTTATTTCATCTTTTTTATTATTTTGGTGAACCATTTAAATCTCAGAGATATTTATCGTATAACTTCTTTAATCTTTTTCATATCTTAGAGAAGGGCCTTAAAGAAAGTTAACAAAAGTCCCAAAGAGTCCTCAAAATTTTTCTTCGTACTTTTTTTCACGTCAGTTTATTTCTTGCCTAGCTGGAGATGTAGCATTGAGGTGTTAGCTGTTCACAGCCTGTAAACTAAGGCGACACCTTTATTTTTCAATCACCTTCCAAAGTATTCGAGCTGTCCCAAGTAGTGCTGTTTTCTGTAAGTGTCCCAACCTTATTGTGATTTCTAGTTATTTTATATAGTTCTCAAGGTCTTTACTCATTGTTCGCAAACCTCCAATTGCTATTGGTATAGCAATCACCTTTTTTATTGAGCACGATTGCTTTATCTCAAATGCTAACCTGTCATATCTATCTTTCTTTATGTCCTATTTGTCGCATACCTTGTTGTTCGCTAGAAAGGCAATATCTATGATTCAACATTGTTTGCTTTTGTTTCTCTAATAAAACAATATGGGGTTTCCTCTGCCCTATGATCACATTGAATCATAAAATCCCACAGATGTTTTGCGCTTTCATTCTCTGCAACACCTGCAGGTGTATAGTCATACTATCCATAATCTCTTTCAAGGTCATATTTTCCACAGAGCCCTCAGTGCACTATCTTTGCCACGTTGTCGTGACGCCTCTTATATTCTTTCTGTACCAGAGGTATTTGTTGACTGGTAATATCCCATACAATCTCTCCTTTCTCACGCCAAATGCTTAATTTATCACTATCTTCTGTATGCTCACCCCTGGGTTTATTATTATTATTATGTACATTTTTATTTTTAATACGGTTTGATACAGTTGTTCACCGGGCCACACCCACTGACCTAGGGCAAACAAAGGTTTTGAGAGTTTTTACGAACATCAAAAATAGAGGATTATTGCAAAGTTTGTATAAAAAATAAACATATGACCTGTTTGAGAGACTTTTAACATAAGTATTTACATTGAAAGAGTTTTACGTAAAATATGGGCTGTGCTCGTTATCACGATTTTTTGAATTTCTTGAAGTTTGAGATTTCCGGGTATTTTGTCTAAAAAGTTCTGAGTATCTTTTTTAATCATCCCAAGTGCACCCACTATAACTGGCACTGTTGTAGTTTTCATCTTCCACATTCTCTGAATTTATTATTATTATTATTATTATTATTATTATTATTATTATTATTACTATTATTATTATTATCTCTAATTTTTCTTTTTTCTTCACCATAAGCGCCGAATCCAATCCTTGTTCTTGGGCTCCAATGGGCACTCATCATCTAATTAATTTGTAATACTTTTCATAGGATGTGAGCAGATCCTAGTAGAGCGATCTTTTGCAATTCGGTAACGTTAATGTTTCCAGGAACTTTTCTGATTTGCTTGTCAATGTCTTTCTTGATTACTCCTGGTGTTTCGATGACAACTGGCATAGTTAGTCTTCATTCCCCACATTCTTGTAATCTTTATTTCCATACCTTTTTACTTGGAGAATTTCTCTACTACTTTAACGGATGTATTCCGATCAGAAGGTACTACCATATCGATTAACATACATGATTTTCTTTCTTGTTCTTAATGATGTCAGGTTTGTTGGCTTTGAAGGTTCTATCTGTGTGGACTTGCATATCCCAGAGGATGGTAACCCCTTCGTTTTCTGAAACTGTTTCTGGTGCGTGCTCATACCACTTGTCCATTGTTTTGATGTTATGATTTTCCAGTGCCTGTATGCTGTGGCGCTGTTATGCCTTTTGATGTATCCTGTCATGGCTAACTCGGGGCACCCAGCTAAACTATCGTCGATACTTTCATCGTATTTGTTACATAATTGGCAGAGTGATATTGTTCCGTCTTTGATGATCCTATATTGGTACAATCTGGTGGCTAAACTTTGTTCTTGGGCTGCAATTATAAGCCCTTCAGTTTCCACTTTTAGACCAGTCCCTTTCAGCCAGTCGTTTGTTTGCTTATAGTCAACATCAGCTTCTTTGATTCTTGATAGATACTGTCCGTCCATAGCTTTACTTTCCAATTTCTTCATAATTTTGTCTTGAGCTTTGGTTTTCGCATGTTGTTTCACTCTCTTAGCGAGCTTAGCTACTGACTCGTTCTTTTCCGCAATCTCGTTCACATTCAGCTCTTCTCTAAATTTGGCATCAAAAATCTTTATCGAGTAAGACTTCTTTCTATCTTCATGTTGGTTAACTAAGCTCAGGAATGGATCTTTAGATTTTTTTAAATATGTTGCCAGGCCAATTGTTGTTGTCTGGTAAGTTATTTGGACTTGAATCAATGCTCTGCCACCAGATTGTTTTGGTAAATACATTCGGTCTACATCTGACTTAGGGTGATACATTCGTTCTTTAGTAAGAAGCTTTCTCGTTTTTCTGTCCAGACTCTTGATATCCTCAGCTGTCTAGCTGATGATATTAAAGCTGTAAGTTACGACTGGTATGGCTACAGTGTTAATCACTTCGATCTTGTATTCACTTTTAAGGATCATTCTTATTCTTCTACAATACTATTTTAAAATCTTTTCCTTCATCTACGAGTATTGAATTCCATTTGTTATTATTAATATTATTATTATTATTACTATTATTACTTTTTTATTTTATCATTATTATCATTATCATTATTTTTATTATTATTATTATTATTATTATTATTATTATCACAGCTTGCGAGGAGGACACACGTGCTCTGCCAAGCAAAACGAAAAGAGTTGAAATTTTAATTGTTTGTTATCAGTTGACGACAGATTTATGATTATTTGTTGAAGAAAAGCATAAGGATCAACAACTACGATAAATAAAGTTACAATTCTGGTTTTTATTTGCTGTATTTACGATTTGTAGTTTTTGTCATCGATCACAGCTTGCGAGGAGGACACACGTGCTCTGGCAAGCAAAACGGAAAGAGTTTAAATTTTAATTGTTTGTTGTCAGTGGGCGATAGATTTATGATTATTTGTTGAAGAAAAGCATAAAGAACAACAACCACGATGAATAAAATTACAATTCTGGGTTTATTTGTCGTATTTACGATTTGCAGTTTTTGTCACAAAGATTTTAAAGTTATAAACCGACACACTTGGCGATGCAAAGAGAAGATCAAATTGCACCACAGAAACGAAGGTAACCATGGAAACGAAAATGTCTGGAATGCTGAAGTTAATTTAAATCGTAATGACGTCACAAATAGTGTTTCTCCCAAGTGTATTTGTGGGAGAATTTGTAAAGGACTTCGTGGTCTTAAAGCTCATCAGAGATCGTGTAGATCAATTAAATCTCTAAACGACAATAACACTGTAGATAATGAGATCGATGTCATCAATAAACAACATGAACTGAATAACCAATTCATTTCAGAAAACAATAACAACAATGACGATGTTCGAATGACGAATGACGAATTTCCATCACTGAAAGAAGGCATCAAATTACCAAAATCTCCAGAGGATTGGCGACTGGCTAATGCTTTTTTTCACTCGGAATTGTCCAAAGTCGATATAAAAGATAATTTGAGTGAAGCAATGAGATTAATGAACTCAATTGTATATGATTATTTCCGCGACAACTATGGTTATCAAAAAGACATCACCGAGGAGGAGATAGCATTGAAGGAGAAATACAAACATTTCTCTAAAAATGAACTGAAAAAAGAACTCAAAAACTTAAAATCTAATAGCGCAAATATCAATACCATAAAATATGTTGCAAAGCAAATTAGAAAGAAAATAAACAAGAGGGCAATAGACATTACCATTGCTACTGACAACGACGAGGAAATCAACAAAAACTTTTGGGGCTATGCCAAAAAAGTATTTGTTCTCGGAACATCCGTTTTACCATTATTCAACGCCACACAGTGCACCGCGTATTTTACGAATGCCTTAAAATGTTTAAATCGTAAAAAAGTTTTCGTAATTCCTCAATGGATACCCAAATTGGACGATCCGACTGTTCCATTCGACCTATCTCCCCCATCCTATAGGGAAATCACCCGAATAATCAAGCGTATGAAGCCGTCCGGTTCACCCTGTCCGCTGGATCAGATATCCATTATATGCTTCAAACGATGCCAGTATCTAAGAACGTTTATCATGGGAATATGTTCGGAAGTAATTCAAACAAACACTCTACCAACACAATGGTCAAAAGCAGCCACCATCCTGATCCACAAAAAAGGTGATCCCAGCTTGCCCGAAAACTTTCGACCAATAACCTTGGAACCTGCAACTTTGAAAATATTTACTTCTTTCCTTCGTAACAGAGTGTTTACCTTCTTAATCAATAATAGATACATCGAAAGTCATTACCAAAAGGGCTTTACTCCTGGTATGAGTGGGTCATTCGAGCACATTGCAGAAATGAGTCATATAATCAATCACTCCAGAAAGTTACAGAAAAGCTTGACAATAACACTAATCGATCTCAAAAATGCGTTTGGTGAAGTCCACCATTCGTTGATTCAAACTGTTTTACGGTATCATCAAATACCTGAAGAAATTAATAATATTGTACAAACATTGTATAGTAAATTTCGTTTATCAATTATTACGAACGATTTTTCCACCAAATACATTCCGGTTGAAAAAGGTGTATTGCAAGGGGATTCATTCTCGCCTTTAATCTTCAATTTAATCGTCAATACCTTTTTACAGTGTATCAGGGACGATAAATATACCAACTTTGGTTACCGTGCCATCAAAGGATTCCTTCCGCGCAACTGGTTCCAATTTGCAGACGATGCAGTTGCAGTCACCTCATTGGAAGGAGAAAACCAAATTCTTCTGAACTTCTTCAGCAAATGGTGTAAATGGTCAGAAATGAGAATAAAACCGTCAAAATGTTACGCCTTCGGTATCTGTAAAAAGGGTACATTGTCAGTTCAATACAAACCAAAACTCTACTTAGACAACAAGCTTGTACCACAAATCGAGATTGATCATCATTTTACCTATCTGGGTCGACACTTTGACCTCAAAATGACGGATGAAATGCACAAAAAGGAAATAATAAAAATTGTGACTGAACACCTCGTAATCATCGATGGACTACCACTTCATCCGAAAAACAAGTTGAAGCTGTACCAACAATGGACATTATCGAAAATCAGCTGGCACCTGACAGTCTCCAAAATTTCGAACACTTGGGTTAAGAACAACATCGACAACCTCGTATCCAGGTACATCAGACTATGGCTCGAAATACCCATCAATGGTACCCTGTGTGTCATCACCCAATCAAAACGAAAATTTGGTCTTGGGCTGATATTACCATCTACTAGACATACTCAGTGCCAGGTGACATTTCGAAACAAAATTGGCCGTTCACATAACGAGAATATTCGTATAATCCACAAATCCACAGGTGCGGTAAATGTTCAATATGATCAATTCAACAAAACTCGTGAAGCTTTGAAGCAAATTCGCCTGTCGGACGAGCACCACTTAATCAATAACTTAACCACACAAAGTTTAGTGATTAAATCTATATGGAAGTATGCCGACAGTAAATTCATCAATCAGTGGTCCAACGTCATTAGCCACCTCCCAAGGAACATCTTCAGTTTTGTCGTCCGTTACCTAAACAATACGCTTGCAAATGCTACTAATGCAGTCAAGTGGGGAATAGCCAACGATTCCACCTGCAGATTTTGTGATCGCCAGCAAACCCTCGGCCACGTCGTCGGTGGATGTCAATCTGCATTAGACGAGCTTAGATATAACTGGAGACACAACTCAATCCTTCTCCACATTTATAAAACCGTTACATCTCAAGGTTTACAAGCGTATGTTGATATTGACGGCTACCCCAATCCGTCTATAATAACAGGTGATGCCCAAAGACCAGATCTTGTTATAGTGAAAGGTGACAAGTTACTAATATTAGAACTTACAGCTGGATTTGAAACCAATATAGAAAGTAACTTCGATCGTAAAAATCAACGCTACGAACAGTTATTATCCGATTTATCAAGAAGATTTAAAGTTTATTATGTAAACTTGAGCCTCGGAACTCTAGGTGTGTTTGGGAAAAATAGCTTGATTGTTTCAAAATTAAAGTCCCTCGATCTCAATGACGAAACTGTTAAATTTATCATCAAAAGATCGATAAACATTTGTATACGGACATCATACTTTATTTTCTGTATGAGAAACAAAGAATGGACAAACCCAGAATTATTAATCTGGTAACCAGCTGATACATCGTCTCTCAGTGATATGCCCAAATGGAGAGTATCACTATAGAGGATGTACCACAACTAGGCTTCATTGTGATATTTCCAGTCCTCTGGATCCAGTGACAGCTTAGTTGTGTTGCAACCTGTATTGAGTAGATCAATTTCATTGTAAATTTTCTAGATCGTTAATTTACAAATAAAACCATGTGAAGTTTAAAAAAAAACTTTTTTATTTTATCATTATTATCATTATCATTTATTATTATTATTATTATTATTATTATTATTATTATTATTATTACCTTTTACGCTTCATTCGATTCGTAATGTCAAGATCTTACCTTCTCTAAGATCGACATCGAACTTTGGTGCCTTGTCAATAGATGTACAATCCCAGCGCCGATTCTGAAACACTTGTTTACATTCTCTCACTGTTTCATGACTGCTGTAAATTACATAGTTCATTAGTTCCAAATTCTTGTAACAAAAGCGCGTAATTTTCTTATTGAAGGCGGGAAACGTACAGTCTTTAGTAACCCAGTGATGCCTCTTGTTGTATTTCATAGTTCTGTGAACAAAGAGAGAAATTTCAGTTAAGTAATAAAGAGAAATGTTCCTTGGTCTGATGTTTTAACCCTTTTATATCCCAGCTAAATTATAAGTACTTCTAAGGAATTTTTTCTCCATCGCTATACGAAGTGCTGTCACCGTTCATTAACTATTGATGACACAATCTCATGTGAAATATAATAGCGAACATACAGCCTTCCAAAAAGTACCATAACTAATTTCTAATCACAGCGTGTCAAAAGCCAATACATTATTCCAACATAACAAGTTTGTCTTTAGAAATAAAAGAAAATAAAACACGTTAATGAAATAAAAATAATTTGCCAATGCATCTAAAAGAAAGAATTTTTTTTGAAATTTTGACATGTAGACCTGAGACAAGGCGAAGAGACATCTCATATTATAAGAAGGTAATGATTGGTTTTGAAGATTTTTATAAGATATTTCGTAAACTAATGTGGTTCTATGTCACTTTTTTGCAGCAGTAAAAATAAAATTAAAATAAAAATATTACCAATGTATGGCAATAATGATATATATTTTTTTTAAACTTCTCTTGTAATAATCCATAATTTTGTAAAATTCTATTGCCATAGAAGTTGCATCTCAGAAGCTACAAGGTAAGACATCTCGGTTCCCCCACCACACCTATACACAAACAAGTACTCTAACCAAATGTCATCAAATGCTATTCAAGATAACTGAATGCGTTACGTTTATGTATTAATAAATATAGCAGCACAGAAATTCATAACCAGCTGTACTTAGCCTTGCGGCAAACAAGATGAATATAAAGACGATGGGTTACCTGTTTTGTCAAAGTTAAAACTACTTTGGGTGAAGTAGTCTAATACCATTCAAAAACAATATCACTTAACCTAATATTTATAATTTATTTAAAACCAAAACTGTCTGTAAGGTTGAAGAGTACAGCCCATGTTAGAAATTTTGCTTAGCAGGGATTTGAAACCTAGGTAATTCAAACTAGATTGCGTCATCAAACACACTGGTGTTTTACTTATCAAACAAAGGAATCCAATTAACCTATTCTACTTCCAACAAGTTATCAGCAAACAGAGAGAAAACAGGAAGATAGGCCAGAGCGTTTGAAGATCACATTCAAAAATATGTAAAGAGAATAAGTTCCTCTTTACTTTTTTACAGTATAGGCTACCTTTCGAAAAGCACCGTTTTCAGGAGAGTGAATTTTTTTTCTCTTTAGGACAGCTTAAAGTGTTACCCATCTATTCTTTAATATTTAAGCAGAATAAATGAAACAGACAATGTTTAGAGACCAAAGAGCATACTAGTAGCCCCTTTACTTAATCCATAAAGTTTTGAAGCTAAACTCAGCCGAATTGATGCGCCTGGTTTATCATTTTCCCTTCATTTTCGCGAAAAATAATTTCTGAGAATAATTGAGACTCAAAAATTTCATAATACATTGTTTCGATAAAATGTCAGTAGCCCTCTTGTAAATAAAATTTGTTAGTTAGCACAATAGAATTTGTTATTACTAAAGGTTTTGCTGTGCATCGGTTGAAGGATATTGGAAAGTCATTTTGTCTAAGTTAAATACAGCACACATTATCACTATTATAATGGGACGGCGAGGAACAACATTCTTTTTAACCATAACATACTGAACCAAAGTGGAGTGTTTATTTTGATAAACAAGACGTAATAATTTGCTTTTTCAATTTTATGAGAAAATTTTTCACTTTTTAATTCACTTCCAGCATTGCGATTGTTGATGTTAACCAGACACGTCAGCACCTTTCCAACAGAGATAATAATTAATTATTTAATCATTCTAAAATTCTTTTTATTTGTAATAAACAACTTGACTCAGTACTAGCTCAGAAAGTTGCTTAAATTATCTTAGAATTTAGCTCTTAAACTTGCTTATGAGTTGCCTAATTTTTTAGTATTCCAAAAGACAGGTATCATCACTCCCTAACGAAAATTATTCTTATCTGTAACGAAAGTAAAAGGTTACTAATTAAACTTGAACTAAATTTGGTGTCTTTACACTCACGTTAAAACATGAGTTCATAGGTGAATGAAGTCCGTGGTTTAAGTCAAAACAAGGTTCAAAACTCTCCATCTTTGAATCGTCTTTGGCTACTTTTTTTAAAACCACTTTTAAAGATGCCAAATCATCTAGACATTGGTGGATCCTGCTTCCTGACACAGCCTACTTTCATCTCAACCACCCTTTGCATATCATCCAAGCCACTCCTCCTTTTGTCATTACCAGGCATCCAGAATCTTCTCTTTCTCGTTATTCTATGGAATGAGTTCAACTTTGATAATTCTCTGACTTCATCGTTTGTAATACGCTCCTCCTACTTTATATTTAGTTTGTATCTTAAAAAACTCATCTCCTTGGCTTTTGTCATGATTTCTTACTTTTGAGTCAAAAGCCATGTCTCTCAGCCATACAAAAAGATAAATTTTATGTATATCTTGTACGTTAAGATTTTCATTTTAATTGGTAAGCTCCCTTTTTATCAGACAGTTTACCTTCATCTGCTTCATGGTTTACTAATCCTTATTTCTACCTCTATACTTCATTCCCTGTCTTGTTGTAGTTTCGATCCCAGTAATTAAAGCTTTTAACAGTTGGGGGTTCAAAGAGTTTCTCTGTGTCCTATCTTTTCAAACTAACTCTTTTAGGGTCATCTACAGGAGGCAAATGTTTTGTTTAAACAGCACCTCCACCATTTCAGCTTTGCAAACAAAATTTGCCAGAGGAAGGGAATATATCTTGTTTATCTATTCATTAATAATCCTAAGTCAGGTGGTCTCTATATCTTATAGATGTTAAGGCTTTAAATCTGTTTGATATCTAACTCAAAATCTGATAGAAAAAAAGATACTTAGCTGAAAGGAAAAATTTACTGTTGGATTAATAATTGTAGCATTGTAATGTCAGATATCAACTAATATTAGGCATTACTAATATTATAGTAAGATTATAGTCAGTTAAGTAGATTTCCTTTCAGCTTTGGTTACAGCAGTGTTTCTATCGCCTGCTTCCTAAGTCCTTCTTCGTGGTTTTCTTTTATTCTTTTGCAGTTCAGATATGCGTGACATAAAAAAAGATCCGCTTTGCTGCTAACATAGTGGGACCAGTGTACACTGAAGTCTGCGAATAAACAATACCAATGTACTTTTCTTGTTTACGAACACCCAAGTTGAAATCGAAAATAGATCTCGCATTTCCTATGTAATTAAAACTGATGATATTTTAAATAATTAACTCTTTTTTATAAAGGTGTGGAGCCAATACTAGAAGCCAAATATACCGACAGCAACAATCACCCAGAGTGAATCATTTCGTAAACACAAACAGAAGTAAAGAACCCATTTGATTACTAAGGTTTTTTTAGCAATATATGTACTTTCAAATAAGATGAAAGTTTTTTTTAGCCAGAGAACAATTTAGTTAGCATAAATTATCAAAGTAAAGGCCTGTAGATTATTTTGAAATACAAAATTTGTAAATAGCTAATGCTAAGCCATTATTTAACTTATTATGTACTTGTTTGTATAAATTGGTGAGACCTTTTACAAATTTCTGGAATAATTTAGAACTTTTATAAATATAAATATTTTATAAATTTCGTTTTAAATCTATTTATACTTTGGAGTGAATTAGTAGCTTCACCCTTTGAAAGAAAGTGGTATTATGACTTTGGCAATAACTGTATATTTTATAACTTCTTGCTACAGTATATTTCGTTTTGCCTGTTGTTTTTTTGAATATCTGTTGGAATATACCTACTTGTTGATCTTAGTTCCCACTGTCCTGAGAAGAACACTGGGTAACAAGAATTTGACAACGCCTGGGATCTCTGGTCAATGCCTGTAGATCTTGTGTTCCTATTCCACGCTCTTTCTGATCTTCCTTGAACGTAATTTGTCACTTTTGTACTGGCCTGCTCTTGTTTCTTTGACGCTCTTTTGGTGTCCAGGATGGAGTATGGTGGACGAAGGGTTCTTTGGATAGCCTTAAAATATGAAATACAAGCTTCCAACTCTTCTCTTCTACAATCACAAGTAACAGCGTCCTGTCTTCTTAAAAGCTTCTTCATTGGTAATCCTATCCCGCCATGCAATCCTACAAATTCTTCTTAAATTCCATTGATGGAATGTTTAGCTTGCTCCTAATTCTTCTTATATTTTTCATATAGTGCTGTTCAGACTACTATTGCGATTTAGCAGTTGATCTTTATTCTAGGGCTCATCAGCACAGATTTCCCAATGTTGGACATTGACCTACAGATACCACTGGCTCTATCCAGACAGTTTTTCAGGTCTGTATCCACTCCTCCACTTTTTGCCATGGTGATGCTGAGGTATGGAAACTCCTCCACCGATCCTAATCGTTTTCTATCGACTGTTATTGGTTGTTCTCTGACATCAATAATGGTCATTATTTTCCTTTTTCCTTCATTGATGATCAGTCGAATCCTCTCACTCTCATCTTGTAATTTCTTTTTGTAATTTCTTGACAGGCTTCACTGCCTTGAGATACTAAGCAATGTTTTCTACTGAGTCCAGGTCTTGAAAAAAGAGGGAAAATAACTTATCTCTTTTTCCTCATTTTATTAAAGACTTATTTCCTGTGTTTGCCCTTATCATAACAAAACCTACAGTTCCTAAAGCTTTCCTAACTCCACAGGTTGGATTATTGTATATTTACTATGTCAACTGTATACACATTTCTGGAATACCGCATGAATCCATGATTTTCTGAAGTGACTGTCTGTGTACACTGTAAAAGGCTTTCCTAAAGTCAATAAAATTGAGCAATACAGATGAGTTGAATTCCAGGCTCTGTTCAACCAGGTTCCTCAGCAGAAATTTATGCTCTCTCCATGATCTAACCTCGCCTGCTTTTCTCGGAGATTAAGGTCCATAGCGTCTAAGAGTCGTTTAAGTAGTATTCTGCTGAAGAGTTTTCCTCTTATGCATGGAAGGATGATACCCCTCCAAAAATTGCAATGTAAAAGATCCCCTTTCTCTGACTGTTTAACAACAACACCTCTTCCTCCTTCTTCTGATAACATTTTCTCTCACCAAATCTGCTATCGAACCCTGAAACTTTGCTATTTAAAAATTTCTGATTGCATTTATAATTTCTTCCCGTGTAATGGATTGCAGATCTATCTCTAGTGACACGGGGTTTGGTTACCTGTGTAAGTTATACTGAGTCTTCGGAGTTAATTGATTCAAAACTTTCTTGAAATGTTCTTCTATTTAGTACTTTGTTCTGCCTCTTTGACAGACCGTTGTCATTCTTGTCTTAGACTGGTACATTTGACAAGCTGCTTTTCCTGAAACGCAGCTTGTAGGCAATTTTTAAAAGCCCCTGTATGCCATTCCTCTCTGCTACTTCTTGTTCATCCTTTTCCTCTCTTTTAACCAAGTCCTTTTTTATTCTTCCTGAAACTTTTCCTGGCCACTTTATCTATCTTTTTGTACACCTTCTGGGCAATTTTCACCTGCTCTCTTGTTGTTGCTTGGTCCCTTATCAAGGAAGATCAACTGCTCCTTTTTCTTGCCTGTTTTAAATTTCAATGCTTTTGTGGCACTTCTTCTTTGAAGAATGTTCATTTGTTTTAAATATCTGCATCCCTTTGGAAGATAAAGAATCCGTTAAATAGATCTTCCTGAAATCTTTCTGCTATTTCAGGGTTTAAAAGTTTCTCAATTCCAAAAGTTTTGACTCTTAGCTTGATTCACCACTCAGAAGGTGATGATATGAGACTACAATGAAAGTTCACAGTGTCATGCAGAATGGATACATTTAATCTAGCACTTAGCCATATCTAGGCAATTCCATTACTATCGTGTGATGTCTATCTCTGTTTATAAATGGATGGATGTTTGAAGAAGATAATTCCTATTCGCAAGTTGATTTTATTGCAAAACTTAATCATCCTCTCTCAGTTATCGTTGTTGTTGGCAGCTGAAGCAAAATGATTCACTATACTGGGTATTCCTCCTCTAATTGACCCATTTTGTAATTTTCAATTGCCCATTACTATCTTAAATAATGACTTGAAAGACTGTCTGCAACATCTTGAAGCTTTCTGTAAGAATTATCTCTGACCTATTTTTGATGCATTTACTTTTAATACCTGTAATAATGATTTGTGATATTGGTTCCAATCCCATTAAATTTTGCTGATGCTTTCTTGTCAAAAATTAGTCCTACCCTTCTCATGTGTTCTTCGTCATGGCTAGAGTAAAAGATTGTGACTCCTTTACTTGCCCTGTTCATTTGATGTCCCTTAATCCTAACATTTCTAGTCAGTAGTTCTTCGTTTCACAAATAACCTGGGCTATATTTTCGGTATAAAGCATGGCCTTTACATGCCCCAAACTTTGTATGATGTTTGGCGGAGAAGAACTGGGAGTTTTTAATATAAAGTTCTTAATTGCTTTGTTCCGTACTTTTCCTACATACAAATAAAGACGTTGCAGGCAAAGAGCTCATCCAGACTGACCCTAAGATGTCCCCACTCCCGCTCTAAACCTTGGCTTTTTACCGTGTTGGTCACCTCTTGCTGCACCTGTAGTTCTTTGCTTTCTCCGATGCCAGGTGACTGATCTCACCCTTAACCCTCCTCCTTTCTCAACCTGGCTTGGGGCAGACAATTGCAAAATAAACTACAACCACAGAACTGATAGATATGGTTTACATACTCTTTTGTATTAATTAAAACCTATATACAAACCAAAACAAGAATTTCCAAGAAATTTCAAGATGAATTTTGATTTGAACTGGATTCCCCTTATGTAATATCTGAGCTAAGTTTACAAATTCCTCTTAAAAGCTTATTCATTCGAGCTTATTGTCAAATTTAGAGCTGTAAAAAATTCTGGGTGCCAATTCCTTACAACTACCTAATTTATTCTTGCTTGAAAATAATTCTGAAAATTTACTTACTCTTAATACGCTAAAAGCTGATTATCTTAGGAAATCTTAAGATGATAACTCGTGAGATGTAATTTCTATAGCTTATGAAGTGCACTAAGTATATTTTACCCTACGTAATGTTTGGTGATGTTGCTTTGTTTCTAATAAACTGCAAGCCTTCTTTGAATTTTCTATGAAACTGAAAGTTAAGAAGTGATTCGGAGGTAACCAATTCGGAACCAGGTATGTTAGAGTGATTGAAAAGTGATGGAGGAAATTCAACGTTTCGGCCTCGGTCATAAGTTTTTTTGGTAAACTCGCTTTTACTAATTCCAAATACATGATATGGCAATCAGTAAGCTTTATAGTGTTCACCTAGATAACACCACTTTTCTTTCTTTTTTTCACTTCAAAATGAGGAATAATTTCACAGAGAAAGTTATGGAAAGGCATGACACTTTTCACTTTTTGCAAGCAATGTAATAGTTTATTGTACAAGTTCATTTTTACCAAAAATGCAATATTCAGTATAATCTTGGCAACAGAATACCTCTTACTCTTTCAAAAGAAACACAATGATGTAACAATAAATATTCAGTGAAAATTAAAGTATGTTCCTAAATATTTTTTGATCTGTCCAAGTATAATTGGATTTATTTTGCTTAAAACAATCCAATATACTTAGTGCATTTCATAAGCTATAGAAATAACATTTCATGAATTATCATCTTAAGATTTCCTAAGAAACTTTTTGGGTAAACTTCAACGCCCACTGTAAAAAAAACAATTAAACTTATCCGCTTTCATCAATCTGTATCCAGAAGGAAGCAAGTGAAGTAGTATGTTAAAAATTACATATTTATATATTTTCTTGCCTCGGTTTTAAAACCTACTTCTCTTTCAACATACAGTTTGTAACCAAAGCGTTGAATCTATATAACTTTAAAAACTTATTATTGCTTTCCAAGGCCGTTGGCATTGATTCTACACTTGGAACCAGCAAAAGACAGAAATTTTCCTCTTTTAACACTTGTTGTAGGAACATTTTTGATAACGCCTTCCTATTATTAGGACGGTGTCAGCAAAAAATAAAGATTATTACCTTCAAAAACAGAACAGTTTTCTTTCTAATCAAACCTTCCAAAATATGCTATATATAAACCTGTCACTTAACCAGACGCCCCCAAAGTGGCGACTCCAAGTAAGAAAATATTTAGGTGCCATAAGCCCAAAACAAAAGGGACCACTGATGTATTACTGGTATAAATGGATAGCATTTCTACTTCTTTTTCTTCTTTTACAAAGCAACTATTTATGATTACTAAATGTCAGTCTTTCGTAAGTTATTTGTGTGCTCAATAAAAACAAAACACAGATACTTGTATATCTTCGTATTTCACGAAAATGTCAAAGAATACCATATTAATGGTATTTGTAAAGTTGTATCATTACCAAAACAATCTAAAAGCAAATGGTCAAAAATTCTTGAGAGAATTTCGGAATATCTATTCAATATCTGGCTTCATAAATCCCGTTTTATTCACACAGGTCACGTGACTAGAGTGAAATCCAATGAATTTAAGGTATTAATAAAACACCAGAAGCAAAATAATCTAGATTAAAACGTTGAAAACATGCTAACAACAAAGGATATTTTTGGGGTTTAATTTTTTTATATAGATATATCTACTATCAACCCTAAAAATGCTTGATGTTAAACCCAAAAATTAAACACGACTGGTGAGTAAATGCATGAAGAACGGCACATGAATACCTAAAATCATAAACTACAAAATTTTGAAAATAGATGAACAAATTCAGTTAAATCAGCAATCAGACTTAGCGCATTAGGGTCATGGATAAACTATAAGTAATGCAGAGAGTTGATTTCTTTTAGAACAGTTACTAGACAGACTAAATCACAGCTTAGACTATCTCTAGTTTTGGCTCACATAGTATAAGCTTTTAATGGCCGCTTTGCGTGTTGACAAAGGTGGATATTATTACTTCATAAGTAAAAATGTTGCAGAATGGCAGTTCGTAAAATACAAAATGATACAAATAGCAAAATTCTGTTTCAAACAGTTAATTTGTATAATGAAGAACCTCAGGTAGAAAATAAGTAATGTCTTAACAATTATTTAAGAAAGTGATAAAAAAGTCAATTGATTCGTTTTATCTGTTTCACTTACATCCATTTGATGGAATAACAACCTTTGGAGACCAGCACAAGTAGCATGAAAATAATCAGTGACTTCACAGTGTGCACCTTCATGACTGAATACTTTGCTGTCATCTTTAGACTAGCCCAAAACTGCACCTGTAAATCAGAAATAATCCATAAAAGAATTTCATTTACGTGTTTAAAGATTAGAAGGACTTCTCCAGGGATCTTTTACTCTTAACAAGAAAGTACAGAGCTTAGATTTCTTATTGTTTAAGACTTTGATCACCTTATAATCCAAATATAAGATCTAATTAAATAAGCAGACATGCACGTGAGGTAGACAAAAACAAGTGCTTATCAGGCTTTTGTAGAAAACACGGAAGTTGAGCAAAAAGATAAACAAAATATATGTTGTAACATTCGTAATTACGGAATTATAAAGTTAGCAAAACTATAAAATATCAGTTCTCTGAAAACCCCTTATTTATCTTAGATTCTACTAATCACGTTTTTATGTGCATTTTTGGCATGAGTTATATAGAATTAATGAAAGATGTGTTTCTGTTCAATGATATAGAAGGAATGCCAGAAGTCTCTAGTTATGTTGCTATCAATTTTTAGTCGCAACATTGAGAAAATTTTCGAAACAAATTTTTGACACAATTTTTGACAATTTGTGATACGACTTAGGGCAGCATATATGTCACAATCTAATGCTTTTAGTAAACTGGCAAAATTTCGTCACCCAGAAAATTGGATTCGAAGCTTCTTTAATACTATACAACTGCTCTGGTCATTAAGACCAGACTCCTACGAGGGCCAAAAACATATTTAAAATTTTATCCAATTATAAAATATCCTAACTGGAAGATAACCACTTTTTCAGTATCACTATTGTTTGAAGAAATGCTTTAACAATGGAAAATGAAAGTTTAAACTCCTAATTCAAGAACGACAATATAAACACTATTGAACTTTTTGTACTTTTTTCCTCTTTCCTACTTGATTATAATGATGATGATGATGATGATGATGACAATGACGATGATTATGGTGATTATGATGATGATGATTTCTAAAGAAAAGAAGAAAGAAAAAGTAGAATTATTGCAAAATAGACAAAGTTCAAGTAAAAAAATTCTTCATTAGATTTTTCAACAGATCTCTGGCAATATAAAAGTCAACAAGTTTCTATAACATCCAAATGATTGGATTATTATGTAGTAGTATCAGGAGTAGTTTCTTATCTCTCAAAAAATGTTCTGCTAAATAAAGTGATAATAAAAGTAAAAGCCTAATAAATAATCCTAAATAACGACAAGGTAAAATTAGTGTGANTGACAATGACGATGATTATGGTGATTATGATGATGATGATTTCTAAAGAAAAGAAGAAAGAAAAAGTAGAATTATTGCAAAATAGACAAAGTTCAAGTAAAAAAATTCTTCATTAGATTTTTCAACAGATCTCTGGCAATATAAAAGTCAACAAGTTTCTATAACATCCAAATGATTGGATTATTATGTAGTAGTATCAGGAGTAGTTTCTTATCTCTCAAAAAATGTTCTGCTAAATAAAGTGATAATAAAAGTAAAAGCCTAATAAATAATCCTAAATAACGACAAGGTAAAATTAGTGTGAATAATTTTTAATTAGTGTGAAAGTCTAATTTTTCAGACCATTATATAAATTGGATCTTCCAAGAACGGACGAACGTTTAAAATTGTATTGTTATTGGTACTTTAGTACAATTTACTTCGAGTGAATTTTATTGTGTTTATTTCTGTGTTGGTATTTAATACTTATTGAAGACTACTTACTCAGACTTAGATAATAAGCAGTGTATAACTAATTTTAGAGGCCACCACAGATTATTCAAGTTAAGGATGCAGTTGTAAGCTATTAATGTTAATTATATGACTTTGTGAACCCATATCTACCTCTGGTTAAATCTCACAACAAGAAATCAAGTTTTGCTTCAATGTTAATACTGTTTATGTGAATATTAATGTATCATTTTCTGATGTCACTGTTTCATTTGAAATAAATGTATATTTTCCTACACTGCAGATTATTGAAATTTAAATCAAGTTCATTCGTACTGTATCAGTTTTATTTTCTTCACAGAAAGCCATAGGCAAGGATCAAGAAACAAGAGAAGGATTACAATATTCATTTTTGCTTTCAGGTGTAGTCTCCGATCACTCCGATGCCTTTTGACTAAATAAAACAGGAGGATATTAGAAAACTTAGCTAAATCCTATGTTTGCATTCTTCAAAGATCAGCTTTGGGAGTAATCATTACAATACTCTATTTGATTAAAGTTACAGCTGTGGATGCATGACAAGTAATTTAAAACAATTACCTTACAAATTTATCGCTGTTTTTTTAAAAAAACTGTTTAAAAAGTGTTTTAAAAGGGTGACTGAATAGCATCAACGGAAATAAAAAGGAAACATCAAGAACCCTTGAAAAATCGAAACGTTGTAATTTGAATAAACCATTATTTTATGTTTTTAGTGACAACGTCTTGCCAATTTTAATTACACTTCTTTGGCAGAAACATAAATCAATGTTTAAAGTTGGGGGAAAAGCATAAAAAGTATTTTGATTATTCGATATAGACATTAGTTTTTAATGATTTACTGACCTTCTATAAGACATCTTCCTAACTTTTATCAAACTGGACCTTATGCTCCTAAAAATCATATATTTTTAGCTTGTGTATGAGAGAGCACAAGCTAAAGACGAACTTAAGTTACATTTTTAGCTATTTTGTATGAGTGTTAGGGTTGATCTTTTTTTACTACCTGATATACAGTGACCAGATTAACTCCAAAAGTCTTGCTAATAAAGACGCTTGTGCTTGTCTGAATCTTGCTGTAACTGATTCCTTAAGCATATTTCTTCACACACGAGATTCCGTTACGAATTTAATTTGTCAACCACTAGCTATTTGTCTGAACAAATTTACCTCTCATGAAGATCCAGAAAATGATAACATTTACCTAAATTTAATAAGATTGAAGTAGAATAACAAATCTGACCTAATTTTTGTTAATATAAGGAACTAGAGAGAGACATTAATTCGCCGCACTTTGATCTCGATTCAACGAAATTCTAACTTTCATGCGTGTGAATGTATGCTCAATACACAATTAAGTGGTACTTACGTCATATAAATCATTTGACCTACTTTAATCCAAAGACACTTTGACAAATTTTTTTTTTATTCCTGAAAAGAAAAACACTTTCAATTTCCTCAGTGATCGTTTCACCCATCAATTTTGGTATGCCACTGGTAATTTGTCAAGTGAAAATCACTTTTGAAGTTTAAAATACCACAAATATGCAACATAAACTACAGAGTCTGTCACGAACTCGTTAATTTCAATTATTTAAGGCAGAAAGTGATTATCTATTATACGAATGTCGGTTTGAGGTAGATAAAACAAAGCACTATGTTAATCCATTCTTGTCTTATTTTTAAGGATGGGAAATGTTAGGTATTTCTATGAATTAACGAGATTTGTTTCAGTGTAAACCATTAAACACAAAAACAGCAGACACGGGGCCCTGATAGCTGGTAATGTCTGTTATTTAACATATTCAAATTGCGTTTTGTTTTTATCTACAGCAGTCGATCATTTAAAACGATTTGGAAATGATTGATCTCTCAATATTAAAAGAACTAACAGATTGAAAGATAATTTTCGTGCCAATTTCGCTCTTGCTTATTTATACAATTTTATCGTACTTTGTTTTATCGTACTTTGTTTTATCGTTCTTTGTTTTATCGTACTTAATTTTATCGTACTTTGTTTCTTAATTTTTAATAGCTTTACCCTCTTGAATATGAATATTTGTTCTTCTGTTGTGACTAAATCTATTTTATTCTCCCCTTAAAGCAATCTAGAGAGGTCAATTAAGCAGAGATTGCAAATCATGGAAAGGAATATACCAAGCAGCGGTTTAGCTGTCTCAGGTCAGAACTCACTCAAACTCATCCTCCTCTATAAAAATTATGCTCCCACACCTCTCACTTGTTGGTTCCAATGCCCTTTTCCTATCAAGTAAAGAAGTATGGAGTTTTAGGAATACCTCCTGGGCTATGTAAGAAAATCTATTCTATTTTGGGGGGGCTGCGAGACAAAAAATTATAGCTTGGACTGAAAATCAAATTAAATATAAACTCATTGGTTGTAAAATTTTCAAACAATCTCCAAATTAACTTAAATTTTCAATGAAGTCCGAATTGAGTTGATGAAAAGATTACTTCGATACACACTACTTTTTCAAACAAAGTTAACTGGTATTTTCTTTATAAAGCTGAAAATGCCGAAAAATTACAATAATAGTAGTATTAACAATGTTAATCATCATCAATCATCAATCGGACGCCCCCAAATTCATGATCAGCATTGTCCACGAGTCTTTGTTCTTCATCGATTTCTGGAGATCGGGTATTAGAAGACCTGTGTCTTTCTGGAGCAGGGTAGCACAGTCCAGTGTAGGTCGGCCGACATTTCTATAACCATGGCACGGTTTCCACAGCACAGTGAGCGCTGCAGATTTTGCACTTCTGAAGCAGTGTCCTGCGAGGCCCAGTCGGCGTACTCTAATGGTATCGGTAACTTTGGGTAGGCTTCCGTATAATTCTTTGTTTGTAACATGTTGCTTGCTATTGAAATTTAATGTATCGAAGCATACGAGTGTAGCAGACATTAACGTCCGTTTCTAATTGATGTTAATAATAATAGTAAAAATAATGGCAGAGACCGAAAGATTGTCTGGGTATCCAGGATAAATAAATCTTGCAGTCTAAAAATCGTTTTTATTCTTTGTAATCCAAGCTCATAGAAATTAGCTACAAATTATCTACACAATTAATGATAATTGTGTTTAAACTGTACTTCGAATATCATACCTGAATTAAATAATCCATTTTAACTCTAATGATTTTGACTACAAACCCATCTACAAATTGGTACTGCTTATATTAACCAGTATACCAAAGAAAAAAAAAGATTTGGTAAGGGTTATCTTCTCCATTTTTTCATTCGTATTTAAGTTACTGTATCTAATATGTCTAATACATCAATAACCTTTTTTAAAATTTCTTTCCAAGTAGTAAAAGTCCTTTCAAGTTGTGCTAATTATACTACATGTATTTTAGTGATCTTTTTTTTATATTGAAACTTTAAAACTGTGTACATTTAGTTTCTGTGTATCCTCTGGCCAATGTAACATATGTGGGTGCAGATATGGTACACATGCGCTGTTTCTGCTTACTTCAAAATATTTTTACCATTACATTTTAAGGTATTGTTTTGGCGATAATTCAGACCCCTTTAAATATGCAGTCTGTCATTATCGCTTCTCTAACGAGCAATGACATCTCATTGCAAAGTACCTTATAGACTCTTAACAGATCCTAAACAGTAAGCTAGTGTAAACGTTACTTCATTTAGCTGCAGTAGCAAGATATTATCCGACATTGTTCTTTTGCACTTGAAATTTAAGGGTATGCTATGCATTACGTAATATTTAATATTAACCCGTATTTGCCCAAGTTACAAAAAACAATTCATTTATGGTCACTTTATAACTTCAGCTGATATATGAACCATGACATACCTGTTTTGGAAAGTATTATTTTATTATTCAAATTATTTGCAAAAATAAGTGCGTCAGTTTAAACTGACGCTGGGCACGTATGGGAACAGGTTTTTTGCCTGTACCTTACTACTCACTGGGGCAATTCTTTTTTGTTTGGCTAATCATACTATATTGCAACTGCTTGTTTGTTGTGGGGACATTGTTAAATATGTAAAATTAGGCAATTAAGTCTCCCTGAACAATATAATTGTGTAATGCCCTTCACAATTGCCCCGCTTGTGCAATTATTGCTGTGATCATTTTGTTTATCCTCCTTCTAAGGCAGCTTATGATTGGAAGCAATTACTTTACGTAAAAAGCAATCAGTTACCAATTATCAAAGGAGCACCACCAGATTGTTGTTGAACAGCATAGCTCAGTATTCTTGTTTAGAGTAGGCTGACTGTCTGTTGATATCAAAATGGCTACTGATAGAAATATTGCGAAATGTAAAAAAACGAAAATGAATGTTAATGAAGCACTGAGTTTCCTGGAGAATTTACCCGATGAGTTTTCTTCTGATGATGAGGGAGGTGTGGAAGATCAACAGAAATGCATGGACTTGTATATAGAACCTTCAATTAATCCATTCAGCCCCGAAAGTGATGTTGATTCTGGAGACGAGAAAAATTTTACTCTGAACAACGTAAACAGAAACCAACTACTGTCATCTGTACTTGAAATTAGCACACGAAAAGGAAAAGTTGTTAACCGAGAAGAAATTGATGAACAGAGCACGGCCGATTCTGAGAGTGAGCCAGCACCACAGAAAAAGGCAAGAAAGGAAAAAGTGAAGCCCTACCAACCAGCATGGAAGATAGACGACCTCCCTCCGAACCATAATAAGAACACCCCATGGGCATTGTTGCCACATTTGCTAGATACAACGGATTCTCCTGCAGCCCTGTTTGAAAGGTTTTTCACTGAGGATGTCCTCGAAATCGATTTGAGGGCATTTTGAGATTCTTCCATGTAGCAGACAATACTTCTTTGGACATGTAGGAAAAGTTTGCCAAGGTACGCCCACTGCTTGATGCTGTTAACAAGCAGTGTTTAGAGAACTTTCTTCCAGAGCAGACAATTTCCATTGATGAGTCTATTTTTCCATATTTCGGAAAGCATGGTGCTAAGCAATATATTCATGGAAAACCAATTAAATTCGGTTATAAGATGTGGGTTGCAGCTATTCCTGGGGGATATGCAATACAGTTTTACCCTTACCAAGGCGCTGGTATGAGAGACCACTCACTTGGACTGGGTGGGTCAGTTGTTAGCAATTTGACAGCATGCTTACCACGTCACGACGGATCCAAGTATCACATTGTTTTTGATAATTTCTTCACTGGCCTTTCTTTGCTCCATCATTTGTCAGAGAATGGATTTACAGGTACAGGTACTGTACGAAACAACCGATGCATGAAAGAGCCATTGACAGACGTGAAGGAAATGGAAAAACTGCACGTGGATATTTTGATGTTCCTCTTGATACCAGGTCTGATATTGCTGTTTCGCGTTGGAAAGAAATCAAATTTGTAACTGTGGCATCAACATTTGTTGGAGCTAAGCCACAAGATATAATCGCACCGAGCATCGCAAAACAGAAATCGATCAGCCTTTGATGATTCGACATTATAATAAAGGCATGGGCGGCGTTGATCGTCTTGATCAAAATCTGGTCTGCTGCATGATCAATATACGCAGCAAAAAGTGGTAGTGACCAATGTTCCGATTTTGTGTGAAAATTGCTGTCAACAATGCCTTCCAGCTACATAAAGTGCAGGTTCATACTTCAGATCAAGCTGCTCTTGATCTGCTCGGTTTTAGACGTGCAGTAGCTGCAACACTCCTCTCATCATCTTCACGCACGGAACCTGCAAGACGACATAAGATCTGATCGAAAAGACCACTGGATCGTCAAAGGAACACAGCGAAGATGTGCTCTCTAGGATGACACAACAGTGTACTATTGTGAAAAGTGTAATGTAGGACTCCATCCAGATTGCCATAAGTTTTTTCATATGTAGGACATAAGCAAGTTTTGCTTGGATGTCAGACTAATTATTTATTGCTGCATATTTGCTTTCTTTATTAGTGAAATAAACTTTATATTACAGATTAAAAGTATGAAAAATGGAAAATGCCATTTTCCTATAATTTAGAGGAAAAATAGGCCACCGAGCAGATTCCGTGTGCACAATGAGCTAGTTAGTGCATACACAGTGCTAGAAAACTCCTAGAGAGCCCTTTGGGACATTAACATTGCAGATATAGTTTTCTACTCTTCAGAATTTTCTGTTTGGTCCAGCGTCAGTTTAAACTGACGCTGGGTAAATATGAGTTAAAAATACAATTACGACCTTATAAATGACGCCTTGGGCTTGTGTAATTTTTTCATTGTTATTCAAAGCGATCGTCAAAATCTTGGGCTGAAATAACGAGAAGCTACAATAGGGTGAAATAGCAGGACAACGTTGGAAGCTTGACCACTGCTTTGGCGGATAAAACAAATAATTAATTGGTCGTGAACATGACCTTTCTTCATATAAAATAAACGAAGCTACCCATTCTTTTGCCAATAAAAACACATTAATATTGCTTCAATTCAATTGCCTTTAAAAAAAAGAAAGCATTAGAGTAAAATTTTCGATCCTCCCTGTAATCGAAACTCTACAGGGAGGATCAAAAATTACAAGTGTGTACAACCTTGTTTTTAACCAGGGAATTCTATTAGTTTAATGCCTGATGGTAATATAAGTGCCTTTCGAAATGTAGCTAAAATTAAATTATCAATTGTGTCACATCTTTTTCTGTGTACCTTCATCGATTCGATGTTTGGCAAGCCAATCTGTTACGATGTTTAAGGTCGCAAGGCTCCAGATGTTTGAGCCTTTAAATCCTTTAAACGTTTCTGAGAAGGTCATTTGCTGGCTTCCAGGGACACGTTTTCCTGGGATTTTTCCGTTAATTTTCAAGTGTCACACTCCTAAGTGAGTGGATATGAAACGTCACTTGTCTTTCTTGGGTCGTACACAGCAGTTTGCACTTCACTTTAACTCGATCGAGAACTTCTTTTTTGCACATTTGGTAGACATATGAGACCCGAAGCATTCTTTAATAGAAGTACATCCCACCACCCTCGCGATTGCGGCTTCTATCCGCTATCAACATCTTCGCAGTTTTTCTCATATTTTGCATAGCGCATGGCAGTTTGAGTATTATTTTATCTTATTAAACTACCTCTTTATTGGATATTCAGTCAGTATACAAGACTGAGGGCATTCTTTTGCAGAATTACATTTCAGAACCCCTGAGATAGCGGTGTGTATTGGCCGTTAACGTCCAAAGTTCAAGGGCGTTCAAAAGGGTTCATCGCGCATACGATTTTATTACACGGACCTTGATTCGGATGGAAAGTGTTCCATCTGTGACGATTGATCAAGTTTCGTGAATGCGTCTTTGGTAATTCCAATCCTACTGCATATTTCCTTTAAGTATCGTGCCTCTGACGTAACGATTGACCCGAGGTAATTGAAATAATTCACCTGTTGATTGATAGCGATGCCATATTTTTGTTAGCATAGTAGGGGTCTCTGATTTTGTAAAAAGCAACAAATTGGTTTGCTTGTTGTTGATGCTAAGGTCAAAGCACTCGCTAGTGTAAACAACTGCATCAAACAGCTTTTCGAGATTTTCAGCTGACGAAGAGAGGAGACGTGTCGTATGTATAATTTACATTATTTTTCCTGAAGCCATTGACTACAATTCCTTCTGGATGAGCATCGAGTTTATGGAAAATCTCTTCTGAGTACAGATCAAAGAGATCTGGTGACGTCACAATATAAACCTTACCAAATCACTCCGCTATGATCTCTACGCCAACTTTAATTGCTTTGAAAAATTCACAGATTTTGTAAAATATTCATATTCTTATATTCATTTGGTGCTACTGCTTCTGAAGTAATTGTTGTTCCAAGATATCTTACTATTGGCATGATATTGCCTCTGATACGCTTAATTTGCCAAACTAGATTGTTCACATCAGTTTTGATATAATTCTAGAAGCTTGTCAACCCCCTACTACTTTTTGTCATACCATCATAAATTCTTCCTACATCACTTCTAGAATTTTTTTATTCAATGTCGTTAATTTCTTAGTCCTTCTGTCTATAAATTCTTAAGTTTCTTTCTTCTATGTTAAAATTCCTGCCCCATAATGCATCAAAAAGAAACTGCCCATGTAATTTATTGCCTTGATCTTGTTTCTTCTACTAAATGTTGATTGCATTACAAGTCTTACCCTCTTAAAATATTATTTTTGTAATGCATTCTTCATTTTGTCCTCCTCTATTACATCCAGCTCCAATATACCAGTTTTCCACTTTTCATGGTTACAATACCACATCTTTTGATCCAAAATTGCATACATATATCTTGGCTAATAGTTTAACAGTAGAAGCTGGAGTGTCAATTTCGTTCTCATTGTTTTCTGAACCAATTTAAGTGGTCCATGAACAAGAAGTGATTAATCTCAACGCCATCCAATGTATATTCTATTTTGACTATTCTGAGAACTTCAATAAGGGGTCTTATCTAAATTATAAACAAGAATGATGGCAAGCTGTACCCTTGGAATATACCTCTTCGTTTTTTTACAGTTCCCAAATTTCTTGACAAGATGTCAGTTGTACTTTCCAAATGGTCATCGATCTCTTCAATGCAGTGTAGTCTACATAGCCTCAGATATCCTATTATCCGACCGCTTTAGTTTCATTTGCAGCTACCTTCTCTGTTTGAGTTACAGTTTTAGAAAATCAAATAGTTGTAATTTCATGATCAGCCTAAAGGTTGTGAGATTCATTGCAGTCATTTTCAGGGTTTCTGGCCCAGAATCTGGAATCCTAGTTTAAGAAAGATTTTTAGGTATCCTGATCTTAATTTGATCCATCTCATTATTGGTAAAATACTTGTTTAAAATAATGTTTCTGCATATATTAGCCAGCTTGTTGCTGTCAATGTTTAAACATATTGTTAAGTTTTTCTACCTCAATGTTTCAAATGAACGTTCAGTATTGGAGTCTTTTCATTCCAAGCCTTCTTTTGCCGCAACGTATATTCAACTTTGCTTTTTTTTATATTAATGTGCCAATCTAGCTGTTTTTACAAACCTTCTGTCACTGTTCCATACATATCTTTCAATTCCAATAACTGTGAGGTTCACAAAGTCTTCTACATTAAACAATCCTCTTCAGCCTTCTTTCCTTGGGATAAATAGTCTATCCACGTTACTTTTTGTGTCTAGTTTCCCAGTGCATTGTCAATATTTTCTTGTTTTCCTAACTGATGTATCTCCTCCTTTGTCCAGCCTAAAAATGTTGTAGAATGTCTCAGCAAAGATAATGCCAGAGTGTTTATTGCATCAATAATATTTCTATAATATAATATTTCTATTTAATAATATTTCTAAAGATCTCATCTTTCTGCTATCTGGCAACTTTATCTTTTCTGATTTTGCAACCTTTTCTCTTTTTAATAGCTATATGGTGTACTTTTCCAAACCAAATTCTATTTTGATGTCGTTGCTGAAGATAAGCACTGTCTGGACCAAATAATCAAATGATTTCTCCGTTTTGCTATGGAACTTTAAGTCATCCATAAATAATAAATAGTTGATCGTTTCTCTAGAATTAGCACATTTGTATCCTGGACTTGCTTTTCTTGATACATGGCTTAGTGGGATGAGTATCATTACAAATAATAAGGGTGACAATGAATCTCCTTGGAATATGCCTCTCTCAATCTTCACTTCACCACGAACGTCATTTCCATCAGTTAATTCAACTTTCCAATATTTTATGCTTTCGTTCACATTTTTTCATTTACTCGTAGACTTACCAGACACTTTAAAATCCATGAATGGGGAACTAAATCAAACGAACTTTCATAATCAATCCATGCCATTGTTAGACTCTTACTTCTTCTCTTGACCTCCTGTAGTAACATTCTGTCGATGTGTATACAATCTCCACTTCCTCGAGATCTCTTGCTGCAGCCCTTTCGTTTCTCTGGTAGTAAAGACCTTTGTTCAAGATAAGTTTATGTCTTTTCTGCAGTTATTCCAGTGAAGATTTCCCAAGCCAATGGCAAACATGTTATGGGTCTGTAATTGCTGCGATCATTACCTTTAGATGGATCCTTCTGTATTAACAGTGTCTTCCTTTTCGTTATCCGCTATGGCAATTTTCCTTCTTTTAAGCAATCTACAAGGCTGTCCATTAAACTCTTGTGCATATCCGTATAGTATTTAAACCAGTACTTTCTAATTCGCCAACTTTTTTATAAACCATCAATCATCCCCTATTTTTTCTATCTCCCTTTAAAAATCTTTCAGCCAAACTGCTTCTTTGTTATGTTCCACCTTTTGGCTCCAGATGGAAGACCGGAAGTCCCTTGCAATCTGTAGGTGAGGTGCTTTGCAGTCTTTTTGTTTTTTGCCATAGTGGACATTCTGATAAAATCGTTTCTGGTAATTGTAAAATATTCTGTATCTAAGGTATTAGTTTATTCGATCACTGTACTGTTTAAGTTTAGCCGTTTTCGCTGCTGTCCTCTGCTTTAATTCTTACCGTACGATTCCTTTCTGTTTTATATTATAACGATTCTGTAGATTATACGCATGCTTCTGTTCGATCTTTTTTTTTTGTATCATCGCATTTACTCTTCCTTGGTCCCAATTCAAATGGGTGCCTTGTTTTTCTAGTCTTCTTTTCCATCAGGCTGGGCTGTTTACTTTTATTGGGTTTTTTTTCTTCTTTCCTCCTACCATTCCATTTAAAATCATGGAGCCAGCATGCATAAGGTCATTCGTTGAAGTGATATCTGTTATTATAATCTTGGCTAACACAGCATTCACTGCCTGTCCAGCATTTCTCAGTTTACTTCTTTCAATACCTCTCAGTAATGGAACACTAATTCTATCTCCTTTCAAAATCTCTTCCATCTTCTCAATAATTTTAAACTCCTTTGGTAACACAACTGTTTCATCTATTTACTGCAGTATTTTAACCTGAATGTGTCTTCTATATGTATCTGGACATTGTTATTAGTTTGAACATTTAGTATTTCCTTCTCCAGATAATCATTATCACATACCTCATTCAATTGTTTTCGTTTACCAAATCACTTAGCTATTTTTTTGAATCTGGTTACCCTGATCTATGCGTCATTGCTCAGTAACGGAAAACTGTCCATGTGAAGTCATAATTGTAACGTTCTTTTTTGGTATTCATTCTTAGGTTGGTTTCATAATAAAATTTAATAATCATTTTATTATAACCTTGGTGCACTTACTTCGTCACGTCATTGCAGCAGTAGACAACCGGACTCATGCTTGATGACAACCTGGCCCATGCTGCTGTACCGTTGGACAACTGCCGGGCAGAAGACTCTCGCATGCAGCCCCTGTCCCATTAAGGCCATTATTTGAAACAATTTGGTTATATATTAAAACTCATTGGAGGATAGTGAACTTTAGGTTACAACATCACCAGGAGGATTGTCAGTCAAGGCTAAAAGCTCCTCCGACCTAAAAGACAGAGTAGCCCCAACCCGGTACTCCTTGGTGTTGAGGGGAGCCTTAAATCTCAAGCACTCCTCGAATGATTTTGGCAGAGTGTAACAACACATTTCTTTTGCATTTCAACATTCTGGCAGCTATACCAATCACGAGGTAATGGGGAGCGTCCAGATGTAGGCGAATTCAGTGGCAACCATCAGCTTCCCCCAGGTCAATGGAACTACTGGTATCCTGAAGATATCCAACTCTCATATCTGGCTCCAAATAGCTGCTTCTGTGTGGGAGCAGCCATACCCAGGTATACTGCTTCAGCTGGCAGGCTAAACGACATGAGGGTAGCCAGTAACTTGTTTCTGGGGATGAGTGTATATCTCGCACTGACGTGCATGAAGTCAGGACAAAGCAGAGGTGGGGGAGGAGCCTTCAGTTAATCGAACCGCAATGAAGGAGCGCATCGCGGTATCTTGAGGGCACGAATGAGACCTAAATACGAGTGGCTACTCGCCAGTGGAAAGCAATGGCAAACTGCCACTGTATCTTGCCAAGAATCATGACAATGAATAGATTAATGTCTAAAGAGAACAGCATGAATGTAGTTAATGACAATACAGCCCTCAAACCCTTGCTCAAACAGGATGCTCAGGTTCCACAGGTGGGATCGGACCGTCAATCTGCTACTGTGAGAAACAAATCTACTCTACTCGGAACATGGAATGTATGCACATTGTATCAAGCAGGAACATTTACAAATGTGAAGTTAGAAATGGAAAGATTGAATAACAATATGCTGGGCTTATGTGAGACCAGATGGTCAGGTACAGGATGCCTTGGCGTCGAATGTTATGAAATCATATTTTGGAGAAACAGACATGAAAAAAGAATTTCTTTGATTCTGGATAAGGAATTAAGTAAATGTGTTTAAGGATGTTGAATCCTCTCAGGAAAGGTTCTGTGGATCAAATTAAAGGTCAATCTTTTGATTTATCGGTCATTTAAGTGTATGCACAATCAGCCGACAGCATTGATGATGACATTGATATGTTCTACAAAGACCTTGAAGAAGCTCTGAGACACCGTAAATCTCAAGATGTTGTCATAGTGATGGGAAACTCAAAAACAAAGGTTAATAGCCAAAGAGTAGGAATTATAGTAGGAAAGTATTGTCTAGGATAGCAGAATGAAAGAGGAGAAAGATGGGTAGGCAGGTGTACAACACATGATCAAGTGATTATGAACACATGGACATGAAAAGACCTTGGAGACAGACATAAAAAAACTAAAAAAAGCTTTGTTATCATCAACGATCGTTTCATAAATGCAGTTCAACAAGCAAAACCTGCCCTTGAAGGAACGAGGGAGTGACCACAATCCTGTTGCATGTACAGTCAAAGTGAAATTCAGTCGATTAAAACGTACATATCCAAAAGCACAACAGCAATAGAATATTCTGCGGGAAAACCAGAAGATTAGAGCCAGATATGCAGTCGTAGTGCAAAACGCGGTTTAAGGTACTTGAGAGTGAAGAAAGCAGCAAGTGGGGAGTGCTAAAAGAAGCAATAGTAGAAACAGAAAAAAAACCTGTAATCCAAAAGTAAAGAGCAAAAGCAAGCTTTGATGAAACAGAAATCCTTCAAAAGATGAAAGATAGACAGAAAATATTGAAAAGAGATTCAATCTAATACAAAACCTTGGACTGTGACATAAGAAACGATTGCAGAAGAGCAAAGGAAGAATATACGATAAATAATATTTATCGTATATTCAGGGTACACTTTCCCTTTCATCTCTTCTACCTGCACTTTATCTGCTTGCAATACATCTAAATACTTGTATCCTTCGCCTCCTTTCAGTGATGTTTTTGCTGCGTCATCTGTTATTTTGATCCCAGGTGAATTTATCCTTTTTCCTCTCTTTATTATCAATGTTAAATACCTTTAGATCCCAAATTTCATGGCAATGTCCTTGCTATAAAATCTGACTGTATAAGTGAATCAATTTCTTTTCCGCTCTTTGTATGCAATGTTATATCGTCCACGTGAAGTAAGTGATCAATCTTTTCACTATTTCTTTCAAATTCATATCTAGGCTTCGTCTTTTTTAATACATTGGTTAATTGGTGCTAAAAGACGTACATTCCCCTGAAATGTATCTCAATCTCAACCTCCCCTAATAATTCATCACCACACATCAGCTCAATCTTCCAATTTTTCATTGCCTTTTCTAGAAACTGAACTAAAGTTTCGTTCATTCCTGGGTTACTGAAGCACTCCAATATCCAGGAATGTGGCACCATGTCAACTGGTTCCCTGAAATTAACCCATCGCTTTGCGAAGTTCATTTAACTTTTCTAACCACTCTGAGTATCTTCCTGTCTATGTACAACTGATCTGCTATTCATCTGCTCTTCCTTCTCCATCTCTTTTGTTCCTCGGGAAGAAACTGGTTCCTTTCTATAAAAGAGTAATTTCATCTGATATTAATGCTGTTAGTAACTTCCAACGAAGAGGTAAACATGTGATGAGGTGGTAGGTACTTGGAACTTTTGACTTGCCTTTCTGTAACAGAACAGCTAGGCCCTCGCTACTAATCAACATACTATGCGATCTTTTTTCTATAGCCATTACGGCTTGGCTCACTGCAATAATAACACTCCATAAGAATCCTATTTTCATCTTGTGACCACTTTCTCCTGATCCTCCTAGCAATAGTTTGATGACGACATGGTTCATGCTGCTGAGCCATTAAACACCTGCCGGGCGAGAGACTTTCCCATTGGTTCCAGTCTCATTCACGCCGTTGTTTGCTATACTTTGAAAATCCATACTGCACTCTTTCGATGTGACAGAGTTTTTTGTTACACTGCAACCGGTATTTTGTATTGTGACTCCGTCACTGAGGAGTTGCTGCCATGGTTAAATAGCCTCCCTTCGCATTAGACGAAACCCCGCTGGACGAAAATCCGGTAATATAACATCTTGGGTATTATTTATATCATCGTTGTGATTATTTTATTATTATGTATTTTACTTTCTGCGTAATTTATTACGTCCTTTAGAGCCGGGTCCAAACAGTGGTCCTAAGGCGCTAGAGGGTAGCTGTTGCTTTCTACTTTATTGATAGTACTCTCCGTAGTATTATTTACACATTTTCTTTGAATTGTTTTATTGAAATCCAGCACCGGGTCACTATCAGTGACCTAGGGTGAAGGAAGTTTTGGTAATAAAATTAAATAGAGAGAGCTCGTCTAAGCAAATGAGCAGTTCCGTTCAAAACAATTTTCTGTACTTCTTGCAAAGAAGGTTCCCCTGGGATTTGTTTTAAAAAGCTATCTATTCCTTTCTTAATGAAGTCTAGTGCACCAACAGTAACAGATATTGTCTTTGTTTTTAGATGCCACATCTTTTCCACCTTTATCTCTAAATCCTTATATTTAGCATGCTTTTCAAAAGTCTTAGCAGAGACATTCCTGTCCGAAGGGACACTCATGTCTATCAAAAGGCAAGTATTCTCTTTCCTGTTCTTGATGACAATGTCTGGGCGGTTTGCTTGTATGGTACGATCCGTTTGTATGGGAAAATCCCACAA
>RDPX01000018.1:1564090-1592484 GCA_003991215.1 Morbakka virulenta | reverse complement strand
TTTATATTACTAGTTGGTGGTTCCGAAGGGCCAGGGTTGAGAGTTACCTCGTTCTGGTGACTTTGCATACTTTCGTTTTGGGAAGAGGTAGACCTAATTGCATTCTTTTCGACCTCAGGCTGGTCTCTCCCTGAGGGACACGTCCCTTGTTGACCCGCGCGACGGACGAGGCGGTATGATTTACTTCTGGTTTTAATTTTGATATTTAAGATGCATTTTAGCCTTACTGCTAAGAGTAAGGATTGGTTTATGTAAGATTTTCCTTCCCCGGTATTTTTATTGTGACACCATCACTAGGGAGGTTGCCAACCAAGGCTAAAGAGCCCCCCTACCCATGAGGCAGACTTTACCGCGCCGGATGCCAATTCGGTACTTTAAAGTCTCGGGGTAGGCTGACAGGTGCTACACCTTGCCCAAGGGTGACCTGGAGGTAGTTGTGACAAAGGGTAACCTCATTCGCCCAGGTCGAAACTCCACAACCGGATACAGTTTAATGTCAATACCCAGTACAATTATTATTATTATTATTATTATTATTATTATTATTATATGATTATCTTTTTTGCTAAATGTCACAGTTCATACTGGCTGTGTAAACAATACACCTAAGGCATATCATGTCCTGAAGTTATTATTATTATTATTATTATTATTATTATTATTATTTTGTTGTTGTTATTTTTACTTTTATTGTCATTTTTAAAAAATCGTCTGAGAAATTGTAGATATAGATTGTAACAAAATTTTGTATTGACTTGATCATCTACCACTTAAGGATTGTACTTCAAGGGAACCAATTTTTTTCCGCATAAATGTAAGCTCATTTAATTTTCCCATCCTGTACTTCACAGACTATGAAGGAAATTGTTATGAAATCCTTGAATTAAGTTATTAATTGTTTTTGTTATAAATAATTATAAAATATATTGTGATTAGAGGTAAGGGATTCTATTTTGATCACATAAAGTGCAATGGCAAAATGTTTCTTGCAGTGAATTGATAGTGTTTTCACTTTATTTGATATTTGTGTTTGTTAATTTTGCATATTAATTTGATTGAATTAGTTTAATTCTCAATATTTTCAAAATTCAAGGAAAGGGAAATTTATGTACGCTTAAACAAAGCATTAATTTCAGGACTTGTATTAATTTGGTAGAGATCTTAATGCTGTAAGACCGACAACGGATAGCTCCATAAAACAATGCCAAATTCAATTTCTTTTTATTATTTTTTCGAATGTAAGCAGATGTTTAAAACAACTGAAGGTTCTGTTTCTATCTTTTTCTGACACACAAGTCTTATTTTCCAGTCTACCAAATTTTACACTTATTTCTCCTTTATGAGATGTATTTTTAGTGATGATAATTCCCTTTTCGTCAACAGCCAACTGTTTACAATACCGTGTCCCATAAAGTATCTACATTTTCGGACATCTTCGAACAAATTTTTATTTACAGGACTACATTATTCTTTAAGGTCTACTGCAGTAAAATTATTATTCATTAAATGATGGCAGGCTTTCAATAATGCTGGTTTTGTTAACCTCAAAATTTTTTATTCTAGTTTACCATAAAATAATGACCTTGAACTTTAGTTCATAAGATACACAATTACTATTATTTTTTTCCTCTATGTATTTAATATACTAAAATAATTGATTCCTCTTTAGGTAGTATGAGTACCTATATTGTTCTGACGTTTTGTCTACTTTTATGAAAGTATAGGTCTAGAGTCTTTTACTGCAAGTTATATATTTAATATTTGACATTCACAACTTTCTAAATAGGAGAAAATTAAAAGAACAGATAGATACCTTTATGTTCAAAACAGATCTTTATTTGGGCTCAAAAATAAAAATGACAGACTGATTTGAGCTATGGAAATCTATTCTTTAGCCATTTGATATTATCTCCTAGGAAAATTAAAAACTTAACCTGAGTGCGATATTCCCTTTTATCATATTTTGTGAGACTTTTGGTAATTTAACTAAAGTTCTCTCAGTCTATGGACTTGAAAGTTCTTGAAAATTTATCTTACACCTTTGATTTTTCTATAGTTGGTCTATTTACCCGGTTTGAAATTCAAAAATGCTTTGATATCAACTTCATTTATATTTAGCATTTGCTCATATATGAATTATCTTAGTTTGCCTACGTTTTATAAAAAGAAAAAAACGAAAAGAAATTAACAAAAGAATTAGGATAATACTGAGAGAGAATCAAAGTCTCCAACAAAGAGGTATACTTAAGATGTTAACCACAATTTTACTGCAGCTGCAAAATAGATAACCTTATTTTCAGCTTGTACATATTAGTACTTTTATCTTGTTTTCGTTTTCATTTACCATGTACAGATGGGGTGAAAATACTCACTGAATATGTTTACTTTTAAAAGCCATTTAATGTGAATGTGCATAAATGTATTTAAACATATCATGCTTAAACTTATCTTGTATAAATATGACTATTCACATCAAGAGAACTAAAATGAAATCTTTCAATGCTCTGTAACTTTGGCACAACATTGCTAAGTAAATAAAAGGTTGCTATTTTACTTGTGTATCAATTTCAAAACATTTGCTTTCAAAAGACAAATAGATTCTAATAACCTAGTAATATAATTCATATTGGATATAGAGTTTAGGCCTGCTCCTTATAATATTTTGTTTTTGCAACAGTCATTCACATATCTTTCATTTAAAACTAAATATCTCATAATTTTATCTTGAACACATTTTTTGCGTCTTATTACATAAATCGAATGTGCCTCACGTGTAAAATTCCATGTTCTATGACTGTAAATGTTCTTAGATTTATTTCTCTTTCAAGCCAAACAAATAAAATCATTCATGGAGACAAAATGCAACAGGTTTGGGATTTTTTTCTATTTCTATAGTGAACAAAACGGTATTTTTCACCATCCACATAGATAAAGTTGGACTAATATTGACTGTCTCCCCTTCACACAGAACACGCTAATTTCTCATCTATTTCAGAGGAGAATATGATGACACATGCCTTATCTTATTATAAAGTAAGCTTGAGATTAATACGTCAATACAAATTTTGCAGAAACCTTTAAGAGCAAGTTATCGTAAGACAGTCGCATACAAAGAATATTGTGATATTTTGTAACAATTTAAGGCAACACAACAAAAATAAAGGAAAAGAAGAGCAGGTTACTTACAAGAAATATGAAAATTCTCTGTCAAGCTGCTAAACCACAGATAAAAACAAGAACAAAGTATTTATCGATTTACTTCGCACATCAGTTGTAAGTAATCAAACAACTAGACGTAGATATTATTAAGTGATTTTCATGACAATATCAGACCAAGCAAACTGTCGATTTTTTGGGCCGTCGATCAACACAAAATGAACACAGACCGCAACTACTGACGCGGCCAAATTTGCGGATGGAACCATACTGTCAAATACTATTGTTTTGGTTGACTTGTAGGCGGAGATCAATCTCGATCTACTTCGTAATTTCATAAATTTACTCTGTCAGACTTTTAAACCAAATACATAAACGTTGGCTCTAACTGCCGTTGTATTTTACTTCTTTCTTAATTACTACTGAGGTTGGGGCAATCCCTATATATAAAACCAGTATAGTAGAATGCATCGCAAGGCTCCTTTGATAATATTCAATAAAGGGAATTTCCAAAAGTTGCTTCGAGGTTTAAATCTTTCATAAAGAAATCCAAGTTGTAAACAGGAGCATTATCTTATATAAAATTTGAATCTCTTTGGATGCTGTTTACGGGTTATTTGCACAACATTCAGTTTAGCTCTTGAAAATGGTCCTTTTGACTACTTGTATATACTTGTACATTCTATCTTCTCATTATGCTCGTAAACTTATAATATCAACCTAATATTTTAATCCTAAATGCAACCACCACAATTAGTAATAATATTCTTTTAGAAAATAAAGTTTTATGAACAACATTGTTAAATTTTTACTATAAAATGATTTCTTTTTGGATTCTGATTTCCTTTCATAGGTTTCAAAAGCTTTAACCCAAGCGCTAAACCTATATAACTTTAAGAAATTTTTCTAGCTTTCCAGGGCCATTGACATCGATTCAAAACTTGTGATCAGCAAAGGAAAGAAATTTTCCTCTTTTAACACTTGTTGTAGGAAAATGTTTGCGAAAGCCTTCCTATTAGTACGCCGCAGCAAAAATTAAAGATTATACCTTCAAAAACAGGACAATTTTCTTTCTAATCCAATCTTCTCATATATATATATATATATATATATATATATATAGAGAGAGAGAGAGAGAGAGAGAGAGAGAGAGTGTGTGTGTGTGTGTGTGTGTGTGTGTATGTAACACTCAGAGCCAAAGATGGTATTCGGTAAATTAATAGCCATGAGGAAAGGACACATACATGAACAAGCAACAGTTCAATACGAGAGACAACACAACGAGGTGTGTGTGTGTGTGTGTGTGTGTGTTAGTGTGTGTGTAAAGATATATATGGCAAGAAGAATGACAAAGAAGAAGAAGAAAATTGTGATAGATTAAAATAAAAGAATGATTAATGGTCTGGTGGTAATTACAGAAATCATGGATCATCAGTCGATGACCATGTCAATCATTTCAGGCAATGTAAATATGCCATTGCGAAAACAAATTTGCAACTAAAAGGTAAATTTCCTAGTGGTACATGACCAATATTGTCTAGACTATCACAACAGCCTGCGTTCTTTTTAATAAAATAATTTTCCTTATAAACAAGGCATTCTAATAAACCTCTTTAGATTTTGAATTTGAAAGAATTTCTGCTTCCTTATTAAGACATGATATTAATTCAAATGTTAAAACCCTCCAAAGGTTTTGCAGTGAAAAGAGTAAGTAGTGATTGTAAAGGTTTGTTGACAACTGCATTGTGGATGAAGAAAACACAAATCAATAGTTCACCATAAAAAGCAATCCGTGCATGGATCTTTCGGTCGTTATAAAGTACTCTTAATTATTAATATTCCTGAAAAATTGTAAACCTATAGAAAATTAGTCCAGAAATGGAAGATGAAACAAAACTGACTGAAACAAGTTGGAAAAGAAATGTGTACAATTCTGGAAAAAAAATTATGAAAGCTGTGGAAGAAGATGCCACAGACACAGAAAAGGAAAACTTTTTGTTTTATGTAAAGGCCTAAGTAAAAAGCTTTAACAAGGAATAGCTAATGAAAATTTTGCTGAAGGAAATTGTTTTACCTTGTCTAAAAAATTTTTAAAAGCAACAGAGTCATTTCCTCAAAAATTAGTAACTTCCTGTGCTCTATCTGACATCTTCTTAAGAGTTTTAACTTTTCAATTAGCACGATAGCAACCTGTGATGAAATACTCGTTCTTTATAATTCCGTGTTTAAGTCATCGGTTGTTGTCAAGGCAACAAAGGAAATACCAGTGCTGTCTGTTTACAGTCAAAGTCTTACAAAAATTGTAAATGATATTTTTGTATAAGGTGTCATCCATGCTTTGTATGTGTGTGTTGTTGTTCCTTTTTTAAGTTATATTTTGTTATAGACCTTTGTTGTGACTTGACTTATTACGTAATCATTACGATTCTTTTTTAAATAAGGTTTTCTGTATTAAAAATCACAAATCAAATTTCCTTTATGGGTCTGCAAAACAGTGATCNGTTTAAGTCATCGGTTGTTGTCAAGGCAACAAAGGAAATACCAGTGCTGTCTGTTTACAGTCAAAGTCTTACAAAAATTGTAAATGATATTTTTGTATAAGGTGTCATCCATGCTTTGTATGTGTGTGTTGTTGTTCCTTTTTTAAGTTATATTTTGTTATAGACCTTTGTTGTGACTTGACTTATTACGTAATCATTACGATTCTTTTTTAAATAAGGTTTTCTGTATTAAAAATCACAAATCAAATTTCCTTTATGGGTCTGCAAAACAGTGATCTACGGGGATTGGGACATTAAGACACCTGTCTGATCTAGTATAAGTATTTCATACATAAGCATAGTTTAATTAGCTTTTCTACGATATTTATAAATTTCGAAGCCCCTGTGTGTGTGGTCAGATTAAAATCACACACCAGACAAACTAGAAAGCTCAATTTCTACAACGAAAGGGCGTAAATTCGAGGAAGCATGTAATTACAGGAACAAGCATTTTTTTCTTCTCTTTCGTCAGAGTAATGTAATCATCTAGCAACAAGTTAAGTCTTATCCTATCTTCTCTTAATTTATTCGTATATTCTTCTAATGTTACTTGTAAAATCTCAATCTTACATTAGTTTTCCTTTTGATAAAATCCCATGTAATCATATTTTAAAATAGCAAAGGAAACAATAAACTCAATGATGTCAGCAAAAAATTCAAACCTTCTAGTTCTCAAAATTCTGAGTTCATTTTAAAGAAGATGTATCTTTCGAGAAACTTCTTGCTTTCTCGACAACTCTGTATCAGGATATTTTGCATTCGTACACTGAACAAAAACTGTTATTTTTTGCTAGAACGGATAACCTGATTTTACCAAATGAACATAATCTCAGTAGAAAAATAAATAGAGCTTGGCAACATAGAAAGCTCAAATTTGATCGTCAGGCTATTAAAATGACTTGGTATGGCTGTTTTATACCTTGGCGGTGCGGACCTAAGTGTAGAAAGGGATCGAGATGTTTCATGGAGTGGCGCTTAACCTACGTTCTGTTCTGTTTACTGTATTTCTTTATTTAGTACTGGAAGCCATATTTCTGGAAGGGTGTAGGGTTTACTGTTGATGTGATTACTGTGACGTAGGAAATGGATTTTTTCTTTCATTTTTCTTGTTGTTGCGTTGATTTTCTTGTGTAGAATCCTTTTATTTTCCCAGTCAAAGGTGTCATCTTGTGTCCAATAGTGTTCGACTATTTTATGATTCTTTGTGTCACACAAGGAACACTTTGATTTGCCAATGTAGGTGACATGAGAGTCCTTACATTGGGAATTGTAAACTACTTTGTTCCTCTCTTCAAGTAGGACTGGGTCTTTGGTTTTGAGGAAATCTTTCTTGAGGTAGATGTAGTGAAGAAGGAGCATTAAATGTTGTGTTGTCGGAGAGTTCGTCTTAGGTGTTCACTGGTGTTCTTCACATAAGGAGGTTCCTTATCTTCATGATTAGCCCCAGTGGTTCTGTGTAAGGCTCTCTGGACATTCTTAGCATGATATCTATTGGATAGGAGAACCTTCTAAAGGTCACTTTCTTCTTTTATAAGGTCATATGGGTTCGAGATAATGCTACTAGCTCTTTCCAACAGAGTAGTGATGATACTATTACGAACTGAGACTGGATGGTGTGATGCATTATTGTGGTAGTGGTCAATGTAAGTTGGTTTCCTGTAGAAGATAGCAGCAATCCTGCAATCTGCTTGCCTCTTCAATAGGACATCCAGGAAGGATGTTGCTCTTTCTTCTTCTTTCTCTATGGTGAATATGATGTTTGAGTGTAGGCTGTTGATGTGCTCAAAGAAACCTTGTAGGTGATCCTTTTTGATGATTCTATATCATCAAAAAGGATATTCATCCATAGTATTTCCTTTATTTTCTACAAGGTTCATAAAATTTATCTAAAAATATCTAAATCATTTGCCTAAAAAATAGGAAGACAACAACTTACTAACAAAAATGGATGGGAACACACGCTTCTTTTGTACAAGTAGAAAGACCCACTAAAAAAACTGCTTGTGAAAGGGTACCGATTCAAATGGGAAAACCTACAAATAAAATATAACAAACGCTGTAGCCGGTGATAACTTCTCAATAACTTTAAGGCCATACAAACCATTTTGCTAAAACAAATTTTGTTGCCAGCCTAAAGCCATGAGAAAACAAAAGTCAAACATGTCTAAATAGTTGAACTTGTCTATAGAAAACCACCTTAAAACTTTAACAAAAGGTATAAATGATATAGCACAGCAACTCCATGACCAGGACAAAAACTATCTCAACATGAAGAAGCCATAAAGAACTAGGTATAACAGAAGGTGATGGCGTAGCCGATACAAAACGCCTTCCCCAAAATACCCCTGTTCGGATTTGCAGACCATTGACATGACATTAAGGCTATGACATGGAATAAAAGTTCCAAATAACAAGTAATTAAAGTAGTACTTCAATAATCAAAAACGAAGGACAAGACTTTAAAAGGCTTATATTTCGGGAAAGCGTCTTGCATAGTACCCTTCTATTTATTAAAGGTGATCCATTTATAAATGATATAATACTGTTTTGTCAATTGCCTTTATCTAACTTGGCAAAAACAGAAGAAATCACGAAACTGCATACCAATCGTAATCTTGCAAGACCTGCTAGCTATCAGATGTCAACATAAACTATTAATTGTGGTAAGTCAACTAATTTTCTAATATCCCCTCTGAGGTTCAAAGACCCTTCCTTTTACCCCAAGCTAAAATCTGATGGGTTTAGTTAGTTTTTATTGAAATCAACTCAAGATAAATTTTTGTAGAAATCTGGATGTTATCTTAAGTTTTACTTTTCACCATATGCCAAATATCTTAACGGAAAAACGAGCTCTGAATTTTTTTTCATCACTGGATACCAAGTACAGCTGAAGAACAGTCACGCCCAAGTAATTGGAGGTTCCTTTTCTTGTTCTTTGGTTCATTCATTTCTCAATAACCTTAACCCTTTTAATAATGAAAAACTGTAGGTGTTGTTTTGATTCGGCATTGTGTTTTAAAAAATGTCCTCAGTGTGGTAATTATTAATCAAATTTTGGTCAAACAAACTACCAGTGACATCAAGGACTGTCTCGACACTTTCTAGTTGATCATTGGCTGGAAGGGAATTAGCAAACCTAGGCTTCCGATTTTGCCAAAATTAATTGGATTTTCTTTTGGTAGTTCGTTTTTAGAGTCGGTATGTAACTGCTGGAAAATCGGTTTGTTCAGTATAAAGCAGATTCAATAACCATATCCCCAGCCAATATCATTGAATCTCTTCAACCAATTTCTCTTTACGGTATATGTCTCTTCCCGCAATATTTCATAAGTATTTGTAAAATTTTCTCTTTACTCTTAAACATCTACAGTAAAGATAATTATTTAACTGCTATAGAAAGTACTTTCTGTGAAAATAATATTCAAGAAGTTATGCAAACTGACGGTATATTTTTCTGCAATAAAAATGTAACTTATTTGTTTCTTTTCTATTTACTATTTTGAAATAATAACTAGAAATTTTTGAAGAAGGACATTTTTAACTATAGCAAAAAAATGTAAATATAAATAGCTCAAAATTTTAAAATTTAAATCTCGAAAAGGAATTTGTTTTCTGTTGGTATTATAACAGACTCCAACCCGGAGTACAACACCTATCAGCCATTCCAGCCTTTGATACATGATCATTTTTCATTTTTCATTCTACTTTTCAGAGTAGCAAGGGCTTTAAAACAAAAATTGGCTTACTAGAATTCCCTTTTAAACCCATTAACAAATTGATTAACAGTATTATAAATGACAGTACTAAAAAGTAACAAATATGCTCTTTTTCATTTTTGTCACCTAATAACTCTTTAAACCTTACTCTGGAACACAATTAAATTTCAAATCTTAATTATGTAGTAAGCTACAACCTTCCTAGCAAAGACTTTTTTTCTTGGTTACCAAATATTAGTATATTGCAACTAAAATCATATTTATTTTTTGACTGAAATTAAATTGATTAAATTTGCTATGTTTTGTAACAAGGCCGTTAATTTAAATAATAGTATATTACCAATATTAAAATCCCATGTCTCGTCTATCTCCACTTATTATAATTCTTTGTCCTTCATATCTCAACTTTCTCGTACCATGAAAATTTCTATTAAAGAAGTTCTCTTTTTTTTTTCTTTTTTGCAATAGACCAAACATCCATCTTAACTTCTTTCCTATCATCTCTGATTTTCCTGGTAGGTTTACTTTTATTTTTTTTTGTCTTAAGTCAGAATGAAGTGTATATGAATATGTCTCAAATAACCTGTATTAATATCAGAGAGTGGGGGGTACTTTATTTCTACTACTCTTCTTGGCCCCTTCCTTTCCTTTCATATGTACAATAAAAACATTTCGTAAGTTACAAAATTACAAGAGAGAGAAGATTCTTTTAAAAAGTAAAATTGCTGCAATTTTTGTTACTTTTTAACTTTCAAATGACTCTTCCTTTCTCTTTTCTTACTTATATTAACAACATCATCTACAATAATCACAATAACAACAAGCTTCCAAACACACTATTTATCATATCTTAGGAACGAAACTGTTTCTTTATCGTTTTTCACTCTTCATATTTTTCCATTTTCCGATTTGGTGTCATCATATCAAAGTTGTTTTAATTAATAGTTATTTTCGTCAGGTTTTAATACACTTTAATTAATAACATTTTACTTCCAGCTGCTAAATCAAAAAAACTACCAGTGTAGAAAGAAACGTTTGAAAATTAATTTTAAAGTCCGTTTTAACGTTATTCCTTGACAGACTACTCTATCTACCTTGTCCGCCTCTCTTTTAAACTTTTCTACCTAAACTACCTCTTGTTCTACACTTCTTGGTGAAAATTTGTTTATATTATTTTCATCACAATCCAGTTGTATTTCTCTAAATTGTTCTTTCCCTTCACTCGAGTATTAGGTAAAATAAAAATCGCCACTTTTTGTTTCAAAAGCAACAGTATCCTCCAAACTAACTCTACCTGTGATAGCCATGTGCTGAAAAAAAAAGGAGGGGATGCTGTTTGAACACATCTTTATAAAAAGGAATCTTCAGCAGATTTAGAAGCAGGTCGCAATTTTGAAGGAAAAAGTCATATTTTGCCAACCTGACTCGACAACGTAATACGTTTATTCAGCCACCATAATTTAAGAAATGACTTCAAATTAGGCATGATCTCTTTATATATATATATATATATATGTATTGTAGTGTGGTCATAACAACAATCATTCACCGGATCCCCAGATTGCGGACAGAGGAAGGGCCTCCAGATATGGGAGTTAGAGGTGAATATGGAAATAAGCCGTCCCGAACAAAATAATGCGTTGCATAGTACTCAAACGTCACTCCACCAGGGTCACGGGTGAAAATATCGGCAGGAGAATATCCTTTGTGCAGCTGGAAATCATCAAAAAACTAATGCTTTGGTAACTGCACAAAACGTCAAGCAGATGTATATGTATATGTATATGTATATGTATATGTATATGTATATGTATATGTATATGTATATGTATATGTATATGTATATGTATATGTATATGTATATGTATATGTATATGTATATGTATATGTATATGTATATGTATATGTATATGTATATGTATATGTATATGTATATGTATATGTATATGTATATGTATATGTATATGTATATGTATATGTATATGTATATGTATATGTATATGTATATGTATATGTATATGTATATGTATATGTATATGTATATGTATATGTATATGTATATGTATATGTATATGTATATGTATATGTATATGTATATGTATATGTATATGTATATGTATATGTATATGTATATGTATATGTATATGTATATGTATATGTATATGTATATGTATATGTATATGTATATGTATATGTATATGTATATGTATATACCCAGCCTGTTTTTCACAGAAATTTCTTGTTCGACTTGTGCGTTTTTGCACTGAAATTGCCCACAAATGATCAGTTCTTTACGTTATGCCCGGAAGTATTGATTAATTGTTATCGTAGAACGTCAAAATATCTTAGTTACAATATGTTGGAGTAGCAAAAACAAGTATTTAGAATTTTTCTTTTACAAAGAAAATAATTTTTTAAATGATCTCCTAATGATTGATTGGAGATTTCCAGGATGGTATGCATAAAAACCAATACGATCTGACCTATTACTCGAGAAACACTGTTTGTTACCATTACTTTGTGATTTTGTTTTTCACCCCTATACGTTCCTGAGAAATCGATATAATCCTCTTTGCCAAGGTCATGTATGAAGCATAGTTTCAATTGTTATTTAAATTACTCTTGCTTTTTGCGTTGTAGATCCAAATAAAGAAATCCCTTGAAAATTTTTACATTTCTCTCCTTGCTTATCACAAAGTGGCTGCCACAGCCTGGAATAAGTTAGTTTGATAAGCCTAACGATAGGGAAAATCAAACGTATCCTGCGGTGTTGGCCTAAAGTAAAATGGAAGAGGGTGTCTTTGTTAGTGGCAATAGCATTAGTAGATTGTCTGGAACAGAGTTACAACTCTTCTTAAAATCTGGTAGAAGGAACAGCAGCAGCGGCAACCGCGGTGGCTAATTATCGTAACATCAACTCCAGCAATTTATACCTGCTCTCCACCTGACCACAACAATTTGGTAGAAAGAAAATTAAAAGAATTTATTTCAAACATCGAAATGTGGCATTCGTTTTCTTTACATTTACGTGTCATATATAGTTTGATAAATTCTTCTACGGGTAAATCTAATTTATTAATAAATATTTACTTTTCTACTTGCTTTAACATCCTTTTTCCTTTTACATTCTTGCTTAGGCTGTACCTTTATAAAATTAACATAAGAGCAACCAGGAATATCTTTTAGTTAAAATTGTTTAACGCCAAATACAGGTATTGAAAAACAACAACTGCTGTCTTCGAGAGACTGAAGAGCCGAGAGTTGCGAAGTGCGTATTTTAATGTAATTTTCAAAGTAAAAACGTGTATCTTTTCTCTACGTCTGTTACAGACTATTAAATAAAATCGCAACTAATTTACTTTTCTCAAATTTTACTTCAATCTCACCTAACTAAAACTGACAAATGTCACATTAAACAGTTTTCAGTTCAGAAAGTGAACTACCACATTCTATATACACTTTAACCATAAAATGCGTATTCCATTCCCTAAATATGAATACGCTTATTTTCTATTAAGAAGCCAGTGTTCTCTACCTTTTCTTCAATATTCAGGCAAAATGTTTATGGGTTAATGATCATCTTATAGTATTAAACAATAGCTCCTTAGGAATGAAAAAAATGGTTTATACATAACCTCATAGTCATTGGTATCAATCGAATTTCATTTCATGTTATTAATTCCTATCTTTTTTACTAGTTAAGCTTTTATCATGAAGTCTTTGAAAATGAATCGTCTAGTAGTACCAGTACCAAGATTTCCAATGTCTCCTTGGTTGGGGACCTCAATCTTCCATCACAATGGTTTTAAAACTCCCACCAACTCATGAAGATTCTCTTATACAGGCCAGGAATATTACACTCTTTGAGACAAGAAGAGCAGTGACAGTAGTAAATTTTGACTGTTGGGACCCTGAAATGTTGCAGCCTCAGAGATTTTATCTACTAACTTTAAATATTTTTGTCATCCTCTCTAGCAACTGAGACATCAAAACAAATCTCTGGTAGTATCCTTGGTACTTTCTAAAATTAATTAAATACTCAGCTTTAATTTTGTTTTTCTGATATCTAAGTAAATTCTGTTACTGTTTCAATAGCTACATCCTGACGATCTTGATTTTTTGTTGCTCTTCTCAGGGAAAAATCTATTAAAAAGGAATCCGATTACAAAGCAAAAATTAATAATGGAATTAGAATACTTATGAAACCAAAGCTCTGCAAGTGTGATGCCAGAATAAAAGTAAAATAATCATTTGCTCGCTCACAAGGACAATTTCGCTCTCTGAAACAATAATCAATTATTGAGCGTTCTCTACCATGACTTTTCATTAATGCAAATTACCATTCAAATTACACTTTCGGAATACTATTGGATCTTTAACCCAAGGTTTAAATAACTAAACTGATTCTGAACTCAATTGGCACTTTTTTTTTCTAAAAATGCTAGGTAAGTGTTTTATTTTATCTCCCAGAGCTCTTTAATCTGTATTCCGAAGAGATCCCAGGCGAATGGTCTCAGAATACACAGTCAAATATATATCTTATCTAATATATATTTCCAAAAGCTCTTTGATACAGTCTTTCTCACTAGTGAGTGCTTTGGTTTCGGGGTTAGTGGCAAGGGAACTAAGGTACTGGTTCGTTCAAGACCAAAGATCCCCTACCATGCCAACTACAACATGACATCACCATCACTAAACTGGTGAATTCTTTCAGCTACTTCCGGTCACTCTTTCCCTCAGATGCACGATACTCAAAGGAAATATGTAGTAGGGTTGGAATTACCAAAGACGCTTTCATGAAACCTGATCGATCGTCACAGCTGGAAAGCTTTCCATCGGAATCAAAGTTCGTGTATTAAAATCGTATACAAATGAACTTTTTTGTACGTCTGTGAACCTTGGACGTTGACGACCGATACCCAGCGCAATCTCGAGGGTGCTGAGATGCAATTCTGCAAAAGAATCCTTAAAGTCTTGTATGCTGACTGAAGACCCAATAAAGGGGTAGTTAAATATGTTAAGATAATACTCAAAATGTGTTTTGGGCAACAATACTGGGAAGGAAACACTTGAATATCTAACCCTCAGCGGAAAAGTTTAAGAAAAGTATATTCGGAGACGACATTGAAAGACCTTTCTGGAACATGTTGAAAATTTTAAGGCTCAAACGCCTGGATCCTTGCATGACCGTAAACGCTGGAAAAGATTGATGCGTCAAACGTTAAGCTAGTGAATGCAGAGAGAAAGAGAGAGTAAAGAATGTTCACTTTTCCTCCTGGATACTAGGAGGAAAAGTGAATTAAGTGGTACCCTACTACCCTTTAATAACAGATTGATAGTGCATCGACTAACACTCAAATGACTCAAATTATGGTAAAAGAAAAAATTGACAGGAAGTTATCGAAGTAAACAAACTGAGCCAGACCAAAGATGCTCAAAGCAGCTATCAACTCGCACTCGATTCACACTTGTCAAACATCAGTAAAAACCTACCATGTTAAGAAAAATGTAATGGAATTGAAAAGGTTATTTAATAAACAGCAAAATAAACTATTGAGGTTATTAAAACAAAGTACAACTGCACTTATGACAAAATAATATTTATATAATTAGAAGTGCAGAAAAATGTTCGTCTAGAAATTGAAAAGCAGAATGAAGAAAACAAAATTACCCTTTTCAAAGTGAAGAGAAATAAAATACTGAAAATATCTATGAGAAAGTAAAGGATATTGAGAAAGATGAAATGAACTAGACGGCTACTGAAATACGTAACACCAATGGAGGAGCTCAAATGTTTAAAGCTGTGAAATCACAGAAAGAATTTTAGAACCCCAAAGTCCATAAAGTGAGGGAAAATTAGTTTCCAACCCCGATAAACTTTTAAGTCTGATAGAAGGTTTCATAGAGAAGAAATTCAATGACCCTAATATTTCTTTGCTAAACTTTTATAAAGGGTTAGCAAGGTCTCTGAGGAGATCAATTCAGAAAGAGCAAGCCATCTTAGAACTGGCTAAAATCAGATCAGCAGTTGTTAAATGTGTATCAAAAAGTCAACGTGGTTTTACTTCATACAGAAGTACATCGGAGGTAGCATGGTCATACAAATGGCTAGCTGCTAAAATTGGCATCACTCACGAATCTGTTGCGCCCCCTTTCCTTTACATCTCAACATCATTGGTATTAACATGTCTCAGTCCTTTGCTCCAATCAATCGCCTCAGACAGCTGGCTGTTCTTTAAGACTTTGTGGAGGACGATAAGCTGAGAATAATCAGATTTTTACTCAGTAATGCCTCCATTAGCCTAAAAGTAAATTAAACTGAAGTAGGGTTCTCTACGTAAACACAGTCTAAGCAACACAAGTACTCCATAATGTAACAGTCTCAAGCCTGTACTATTCATGGTGTATCTGGAGGATGCCCTATATCAGGTTAGACCCAAAGCTGGTATCAGTGATATTTCTAATGAAGTTACCTATCCAGAGAATATCGACTTTATTGACACTACTAGACACAAAGATCTGAACCAGGTTCAGACAGCCCTCGTCCCTGTCCAACTATTGGTGAAAACTAAGAAGACAGAGTACACCGATATCCATAGACAGGAGAAAGAAATTCAAAGAAAAGGAACAAAAACTTGTCTCCTTATGAGGAGGAGGTTGTGACGTTACTAGGAGAAGAGTATTGGCTACAATAGCCATGAATAAAATATCTGAAATATGGTTCAGGAGGGGCACAGTCAAGATTACCTACTTAACTAAGCTATACAGAGGCATAATAAAGAGTTTTTTCTTACATAACTATGGCATCTGTGTTCTCGTGTAACGTGAAGCTAATAAGCTTAACTCTTTTCATCGCAAACAACGACTCCTTGGAATCAGATATCCTACACCAAGGAAAACCTCTATAAGAAATACACACACAATATTGTCAGATAAATGGAGACTGAAAACATCTTACACCGAGATCCTGAAGTCTCTGTAAATTGATCAATGAGATTGTTTCTGCAATATCAATGCACCTAACGTCAGATGCCTCGCAAGGACGACCTTCCCCGTTACCCTAAATGCAGACTCAAACTCATGCACAAACACTCTGTGTATGGAGAGGATATTTATACCAGAGGCTGAAAGTACAAAGCCTGAAAGACCTGTTCTAGAAATTTTTAGAATTTGCTCAGGAGGAATCATTGGTCTGAGTTTTGGCGAAGAGCATTATGTAGTAAGTGGTAATCACAAAAAGTGGCGAACTGTCAATGATTCTTTCTTTTTTTTTTCAACCAAACACAAAATGTTGTTGGTTTTCTCAACCCTTGCTTTGTTTTTCAGTATTGATAAAGACAAACTTGACTTATGTTATCCTATTCTGGTGTCTTGGCCCAGTCAGGTGACAATGGAAGCGTTTTCGACAGAAATGACTGTGATTTTAATTGCAATATTTACGTTTTGAACAACTAATCCTTCAAATATATCACACCTGTTAATATCCGAGCAATAATATGAACACTAATAACAGATCGTGCCTTTAGTAATGATCCAATTCTTTATCCAGGAGTAATTACAAAAGACCCTGTTTTTTACATACCTACTACCAATACTCTAATACTCTTCCATTGACTCTTTTTTGTGACTATGTGCTTGTATTTCTTGACACAAGGACCTATTATACTTCCAGTTAATCTTGATAAATTTTTATTTAAACACACTTGGCAATTTCTTCTTTATTTTCTTGGTACATGGTATGTTTATTCTGAAACAACGTTTTAAATCTTCTTGGATGAATATAATTTCCTTTCATTTATCTATTCAGAAGGCTTTTCTTTGATCATCTCGCAAGCTCTTAAATGTAGTTGCACTTTTGGATCTTATCATTAAGAGTATTGCAGCTATGACTTGGTTAAGTCACTATAAATTCCAAAACAATAAAGTCAGTAAAACAATAAAAAGGAACTTTTGAGTTTTTCCAATGTTTTTCTTTTCAATCGAATGAATCCATTGGAAGTACAGTGAACCGTTTTGACTTTTTCTTCTCAAAATCACTTTTTAAGATAGAGAGCTACTATTGCTGGTAGATGTCTCAGCAAACAGTTATTTACTATAAATACACGAAAAGAAACCATAAAACAATTTTGGATTATAAAATGTTTGAAAAGAAGCTATAATCTAATATATATTTTACTGCGCTTAAGAGTGTTCTATGTCTACTCTAACACTTTTAATTGAAAACCATACGTTGGAAAAAATAGCATATTTAAAAGAGAGCTTATGACCTTTTTGTGGATGCAGGTAAAACAATTTTAACTTTTAAAAAAATATGAGTGAGAGTTGATCATGTTCAACATTTAGTTAGATACGTTTGGTGTGCCATGATGTTTAAAATGCTTCACATGGGAAGAAGATGATGATGACGAGGAAAACACAGAGGATATTAATGACCATAATGATGACATCAATGTTGTAAATTACTAGTTGTGGGATATTGTTGAGAAAAATGTCTTTGGCTATCATTTAGTACCTTCCTTTCTTATTGCACCATTATTCGTCAAAAATAATGGCAGCATTAATTGCTTACCTTTCTCACCTTTTACCGCATTTTCTTTGTCGGGTAGTGGGTTTTGACTGGATACATTTCTGTAATGCTGATCTACACTATGGTCTATCTCTCATATCACATTTCTCCAGGTTCCAGGCCTTCAAATCTTTCTTGATCGTATCAGTGGGTAACATTAATTACTATGGACAAAAGTAACGTTGTGATAAAATAAGCCTGTTTTAAAATAATAATGCAATATTAACATTTTTAAGCGAACAAACTTTATTTGAGTTCATTAGAAACTGGAGTTAATTTTGTGTGATAAGGTAATACATATTCTTAATGCTGTAATGACAATAACCACATGTATTTCAATCTTCACAGGTATTGTACTGACAAAACTAAATGGTAAAACATATTATCTTTTCTGGTTGGACTCTCATCATGAGAAGAAATACTTATTTCCACGATAAAATTTATAGAGCATACTAACGTAACACTGACTTGAAATAGATATGTAAAATATTTACATTGTATCTTCTGCAACTACAAAGAGGTTAGGAATTCCGCCTAATACAATCATTTAGCTTACATTTTAAAAGTAACTCCATTAAGATAAAAGGAAATTAACAAGAAGAATAATTTTTATGTATTGTAGCTAGTGCATCATTAAAGATAATTCTACAAATATCGTTGTTGTTATAAGCATTACCTCTGCTCATCATAATCTTTCATGTAAGAAAACTCAGGTTTCTCAAAATGTTGCTTTTTAAAAGCGAATAAAATCGAACTATATCGGATATATCTGCTATATGCTAGTGAAACATGGAAGAGCACCAAGAAGATACAGCAGAAATTGAATGCATTCCGTCAGCGTAACTTGAGAAGGATTTTAGGGGTTTCGTGGAGAGAAAGAATTACAAATGAAGAAATTTTGAGGCGGACTGGTCAAAAGGAGTTACACAAGGTAACTGAAGGGTGGAGATTGGCTGGTAATGTGCTACGGCTTCCAGTTGGACGATTAGCACAACAGGCTCTGAATTGGAAACCAAGTGGAAGAAAGCGCAAGAGGGGCAGGCCGGTAACAACTTGGCAAGCCACTTTTGAAAGCGATCTGCGCGATAGGAAGATTTATGTCCGAAACATTCAAGCTCTGGCCAAGGATCGAGTCCGCTTGCGCCGTCTTGCTGCCCAATGTCTCACTAGAGAAAGGAAGACCTAAGTTAAGGTAAGGTATATTGGTCATGGAATATCAAGTATGCCTTTGATAGAGGGGAATTATTTAGTCCAATTTCTACCCAAGTTACTTCTTTTGACATTCTCCAATAGTTTCTGGGGGTAAGTGCAGTTGGAATAACAGCATTGATAGTCCTCTTTGCTGTCGTAATAAATTATGACCAAGATGCACTTTTAAGTGTGGTAACTCAAGATGGAAGGTTTGAGAATGATGATTAATGAGAGAAAATGAAGAGATTAGAACTTTTTCTCACAGAACTATTTCAAAGTATAATTGCAATGGACTTCCATAATTTCTTATTTTGAGAAGACCAATGGACTTTTCTTTCCTACATTTCAATAATGTTCTGCATCATCCACATCAAGTGGACTCTTCGCCTTTAAAAACAGATGTATTTAAACATTTTACCATATTTTATATTTTCTTTTAGGATATAAAGTACCACAATTTTAATTGATGTCCTTTTATCTTTTTTGTCACTCTTACACTAATTCCACCCCAACCAAACCCTCTATTTGCTGTGTGAGTAGAAAAAGGAGAAATGAAAACAAGCAATCGGGATAAAACAAATAACAAACCATGTGAAAAGTTAAAAGCAAAGGAAGGAACAGAATGAGAAGAAACAGAGCAAGTGTTGTATATGCTGTCGTGGTACTTATAGTAAATATATTTCTTTCTTACTGTTAAGGTATTAGTTTGTCTCTTGTCACTTGTGTTCGCTGATTAGCAGATATTAGGTAAATTTATAAACTAAATACTAATAAGAGCAAAAGCTATATCGATTTTTTATCTTTGTTATTTGATCTAATCTTTTAGATGGGTTTTCTTCGTTTTCTGATAAGTACCGCAAGGTGATAAATCTTAAAATTGAAGTGTTGAAGACATTACCATTTGTGTTTTTCAAAAACGCTGATCTCCCATTTCCTTGCATTTCTCAAACAAAAGTATAAAAATACACCATAGATATAAAACAGTTTCCTGAACTTTTAAGCCGATCTTAGAGAGCAGTCTGAAAATTTGGTTTAAAACCACAGACAGCGATGTGTCATACTGGTAATTGGTTATTTTGACATTTGCACTCCATTGTCCAATTTGGGTTAAATTATCAAAGTACTTTTGAAAAACTAATGCAAGCTAATCAAAGAAATCGCACCTGATGAGATTTGTGCACATGCTTTCATTTCTAAAGCCTCCAAATTTTAGCGTAGTGAATGCTTGACTACAGAATTGTTGTGACCAAAGAAATTTATCTTGTTCTCCGTTAATTAAAGAGCTCTTTGCCTGATATAAAGTACGGCATATATTTCGTGTATAGGACTTCCTATACACGAAACATAAATGAATACAGATAAACATATAGAACGTATGGAAATACAAATTGTTTTGTACATTTTCCTCTTCATATACGTTTTCCTTATATTTGGAAGCAAAATATACTTGGTGTAAGTATTTGCAAAAGGCCGTGAATGAACCCTGTCTACAAGATGTACAGCATATGACCAGACCTTTACAGTCGTCACCCCACTTCCAGCACACACATACTTTCCATCTCTTTATGTTTGCAGTTAAAATGACCTGTTTCGCTGTACTCAGAATAACTGCTGTCAATGTTGGGATTTCAAAAACATCATTTACCCATACTGCAAGTATTAATGTTAACGTTTTTTATATGTGCTAAAATAAGGGGAATAAACAATTTATCGAACTTTTCCTAGAGAAGGGAAAGGGGGGGGGGGAGATTTGAAATTAAGAGGATCATGCTTCATTAAACAAGCTGCCATATATTTGCGTACTGTAACACCTTCTTTAGGAGTAATCAATAAACAGTGATGTTAATAAAAAAATAAGACAAGATGTACTTTTGACTCTAATAAACGATTCATTATTCAGAGCTTTAACATTGCAATTAAAATTAAATTTGTTACAAAGGAAGATTCTCCTATTGCCAAGTTTTTGAACTACAACGTCCAATGAAAAAAATTTAAACTGAACGGCATTGAGGTGTTTATGAGGAGAAACAAAACTAGCACTGAAAATAGCCTACTACTTTTCGTAATTGGATCTTTCCTAAAACAGTTGTACACTCTATAGAATTTTCTTCTAGTCTATAAAGAATAGCCAACAAGAGCTTGACATAAAAATTGTATATTTTTCTCTTTGTACGGGAAAGTATACTTTGTTCAGTTAGTTGCTGTAACAGTTTTTCTTCTTTTTTGTCTTTTTCAGCCCTAATTATTCTTGAGTAACAGAAAAAACTCTGGGATAGAACTTCTTAATGTTGTTCCATCTTTAGTTTTACACATACGTAATACCCTCGCCTTCAAATTCTTCTTTATTGTAACTATTCGTCATCTTTTTGGCCTGCCCTATTTCCTCTTTTTTCCTATCTTATTTCCACTATTCTACCTTATTTCCATTCGTCATCTTTTTGGCCTGCCCTATTTCCTCTTTTTTCCTATCTTATTTCCACAATATTGTCCAAGTCTGTTACCTACATTCAGTCTGTATATATAACCAGCTTTCTCTACTTTCTCTCTTCTTCATTACTATCTTCCAACCCTAATCTTGCTCCAATCTTTTTACCATGAATTTGATCTTTCACTAATACTCCGGAAATTTATTTCAGCATTCTCCTTTGTCTCCTTTCTACCATGGATTTTTCCAACCTTTCTACAGCAAAGAGATTTACCTTCATTCATCAGCACTGGTCTAATCATCAATTACACAGTTCTGCTGTTAGCTTTGTCCGTACACTCTCCTCAATGATACTCTACTTGCTGCATGCTGTCTTCACTCTTGGTCTGAACTGTAATGGGGTTGATCTCTAAACTTTGCCACACCTAAGACGAGTGAATATTAAAAGTGAAATTACAAAGAAATATTGATAAAAACGATAACTATACAAAAATGTACTTTTACTGAAAAAACATTTTTGTATAGGTTCCTCTAAGTAAACAAAAGGTACATTAAGTAAAGAACAACAAAATATAATCAAAGAGTTTTATAAACAATGAAAAAAAAGCCCTAACAGTTGATCATCAAATTATCATGAGATAGGGTTCAGAGGTCGAGCATTTGCAACGTCCTCAAAATTACCGCTTCTAATTTTCTTCTAGGCAGTTAGACCCTTCCTCCATTTAATGCTGGTTACAAATTACCACGAGATATTTCCATCAGAGATGTCTGACCTCTTACAGATAAGTGTATGGTATGATATAAAGTTCACTCAATGTACGGCAGGGTATTCTCATTAGTTTGGCTAAATTTTCCTTTCAGATTATATTCATACCTTGGGTTGAGAGTTACAGTACTTTAGATTAAATATCTGCATTGGTTGGAATGAGATAACATATTTTTAACATAACTATAATGATTATCAACTGATAAGTTTCACCAGTCCAGTAATGTTAAATTGGGACAATCAAAGAGTAACTTATAACAACAACATTCTTTCAAGAAATGCTTATGATACCCAGCTTTTGGTGTACAATAATGGGGGGTCAACATTTCAAATCATCCTTCATAAAAATGCTGAACATTTCTATGGTACAAATTTTACGAATATTTTTTAAGTATTGCATTTAGAAAAGAAAGCTCGTTCAACATATTGGCAAAATGATTAAAACATTCTTCCTGCAGTTAATAACGAAGATGGTCATGGTGATGAAGATGATGATGATGATGAAGATGATGATGATGATGATGATGATAATGATGATGATGATGATGATGATGATGATGATAATGATGATAATGATGAAGATGATGACAATTGTCACTTTTTGCTTCCTTGATACTCAGGAATGTCTTATCACTAGAATTAATCTTTACCTTTTGTCATTACATACCACTTGGTTTCGGATTTGGCAAGTTCTCTGGACTTATTGAATGGGCTCGCTGTGCTAAGTAAGAACTGTTGTGCCTAATAATTCACTACAAATTTTGGAGCAGGTCTGGTTAAAAAAACAAACTTTGCACGTCTGTTTCTAACAATAGTGAGATGTATCCTGAAATTTTCTTTCTCAAATTTTTTTTGAGGGATGTTTATGCAGAAGAGCGGAATTTGTATGCAAATAGGGATACCAATAATGATACTCGATGACAACAAATGTTTGGACACCGACGACTTACTTTTGGATACAGGTGTTATACTTTTTTATTTTTTATTTTTGCCTAATGTTTGAAGAGTGTTTTTATAACATATTTTGATGCATTCGAGTCATTGTTACCTATGTATTTGGTTTTTAGTTGGTATAGTCTTTATAAATTTATATACACTAAGGTGATGTTATCTTTCTGAAACACTGAGCCGCGCCTCTTTCTACAGTGTTATAAAATTCAATCCATAATCCATCCACTAAATGAGATAGTGGATAATACTTATGTCGACGTTTTACCACTGCGGTTTTCAGGAAAAGTTTGTACCAATCGTGGGAAGTAAATTCTAAACCACTACTAAAGACAAATGTAGTATATATATATATATATATATATATATATATTTGCATTCCTTACTTTTTGTTGTTGCACGAAAATACGAGACTAATAAAAAGACCCCATAGTCCTTAACGCAATATATCTTTAGATTATGGTTATTAAACTATAGCGTGCATTTATTTTAGCTACGAGAACTATCCTCTTTAAAAAGCTGACAGCAGTAGTAAAAATTGCCTTGCAAATGATATCCATAAATCACTGGAGTTGGATGTCCATGAGTCTTTTCTACCGTTTCGTCCATTCACGTGAAAATTAATCAACCTTGGAACAAAAAACAGATGTATGGGACATGAATTACACGTATTATTATTGACTTCGACATTGTGCGAAGGAAAATATGCATGCTTGTGTGCTTATCTGCATATTTAAAACTACAAAATATACATTAATGTTTAATAATCATTGTTATTTCTAAAGTTATTAGATAATTTTATTACATAGGCTTCTGACTCTGATACAAATCTCAAAGCAACCAAAAGCTTTTGTTACTTTTTTTCTTTGCTGATTTGACATGCAACCGTGTCAGTAAAGACCATAAGTTATTTTGAGAAGTTTTATTGCCATTTTCTTTGTTGCAATTACTAGGTTCTCCTCACTAGTTCTTTTCCTCAAAGTGTATACAAAATAAATATAACATTGCTTTTATGCAAGAAACAAAAAATAATTGTTTACTGAATGTTATGTATCAATCGGAGGGAAAAGTTTTGCACGACAGTCAACAAAAAGAAAGAACAGATTAAGTGTGACTTGAAAGTCGATGGTGAGCAGATACAGCAGGTGAACAGATTCAACTACCTTGGAAGTATGTTAAGCTTGGATAGTAGAAGCGGCGTTGAATTAAAAAGGAGGATAGCAATTGTAAAGGAGACTTTTGAACGCATGTGTGCTATTCTAAAGAGTCGAATGATCTCAATGGACACAAAGTTGAAGGTATTCAACTGCTACATCTTCCCTGTGTTGACATATGGATGTGAAAGCTGGACAGTAAACCAAGAAATGAAAAGTCAGACAAATGCTGCTGAGATGTGGTTTTCACGAAGAATGTTGAGAGTTTCTTGGACTGACCACGTAACCAACGACGAAGTTTTTAGACAAGCAGATTAAAGCATGAGGCTTTCAACAACCATCAGGAGAAGGCAGCTGTCCTTCCTAAGACATGTAATCAGAAGGGAAGGACTGGAGGACTTGGCCCTTGCAGGCAGGATATGTGAATGAAGACAGAGAGGGCGTAGACGGCTAATATTCATTAAAAGCATATCAACTTGGACCGGTAAAAGTGAAATAGAGATGCTGAGGATAGCAAAGGACAGATCTCTGTGGAGAAGCAGGACTGCTGACGAGCTGCAAGGACATGGCATCTGAGGAGGATGCTTTAAAACTTTATGCTCCCTCTAAAAATACTAAATTTACGAAGGAAGATTTTAGCCATACTTCCTCCTCTTTTTTGTGTTGGTGGAAACTAAAAAATATCAGGTAAAGCATTTCTCACGTTAAATCTCTTTATATATTGCTAAATGGTGTACCAGTCACTCAGATGCTGTTACTTCAACCGCTCTTGATATGTGAAGTCTCTTCACTGTTCCTATTTTTTACGAATTTTCATTGATCTTTTCCGTGACCTTTACCTGACGAATTAGCCTCTGTATTGTAAAACTATCATTCAATGATTTTACTAAAAGAATATCTTATGAAATACGTAAACCAAACTATAAATCATATGTATATAAATCGTTAAAAATCCTCAATTATGAACCATTCTTCATCTCCATTTCAAACCTTCTAAAAACGAAACAAAATGAAATGATTAATTCCTCCNATCTCTTTATATATTGCTAAATGGTCTACCAGTCACTCAGATGCTGTTACTTCAACCGCTCTTGATATGTGAAGTCTCTTCACTGTTCCTATTTTTTACGAATTTTCATTGATCTTTTCCGTGACCTTTACCTGACGAATTAGCCTCTATATTGTAAAACTATCATTCAATGATTTTACTAAAAGAATATCTTATGAAATACGTAAACCAAACTATAAATCATATGTATATAAATCGTTAAAAATCCTCAATTATGAACCATTCTTCATTTCCATTTCAAACCTTCTAAAAACGAAACAAAATGAAAACAGCCCCAAAATGTAGCAAAATTATTATACTCCTTTCATTTATACGAGCTGGAATCGAAATTCAGCAGCACCCACAGCAAACAAACATTATTGTGAAATGTTTGCTTGCAGCTGCTATTGACCATGAAAGTGATAATAAGAAAACCTTTTGAAGGTGTATTTCTTCTCTTCTAAGGCCATATGAGTTGGAAATAATGCTTCTTGCTCTTCCAAACAGAATGGTCTTATCCAATGAATTCCATGCTAAGGGTGTACAGAAAGCCTTACACAGAATCACTGGACCTAATCATGATGATAAGGAACCTCTGTAACGTATAAATCTGCCTTACGTGAGGAACATCAGTGGGCACTTAACATGAGCTCTCCGACAACACAACATTTAATACTCCTTCTTCACTACATCCACCTTAAGGAAGATTCTCTCAAAACCAAAGACCCAGTCCCACTTGAAGAGAGAAACAACGTAGTTTACAATTCCCAATGTAAGGACTGTCAAGCCCCCTACATTGGCAAATCAAAGTGTTCCTTGGGTCAAAGGGAAAAAGAACACAAGAACAACTCAAGAAATAGCTGGACACAAGATGACACCTTTTACTGGCAAAAAAAAGATTCTACACAAGGAAATCAAGACAACAACAAGAAAAATAAAAGAAATAATCCATTCTCTACAGCACAGCAATCACATCAACAGCCGTATATCTTACACTCTTCCAGAAATATGGCTTTTAAAACTAAATAAAGAAACCCAACAAACAGAGCACAGGTATGGCGCCACTCATCGAAACAACTCGATCCTTGTCTACAGGTAGGTCTTCATTGCCAAGGTATAAAACAGCCGTACCTAGTCATTTCAGTACTACTGATCATCATATCCAAATATAACAAGAGTCTATGTTCAATGTAGGGTCTCAAAGAACCCTGACAACAAATTTTAGCTTTCCATGTTGCCTGATTAATATAACGATACAAGAATAAAAAATAAGCAAGTTTTTATAACAGAAGACTAACAGATGCTATTAAAAAAGAGCTAGCTTCAAATAAATTTTCTTTTTTTAACAACGCTATGGGCTTTAAATAAATTTCTTTACTTTTCCGTGCATAGTTAAATAGCAAAGTTGGTTTGTTTAAAAATTGTAATACTGTAATGTATGAGTTATTAATGTCTTAGTCAGGGCCAAATCAAAATTGTAAACGTTTTCATTTCATACCTTTTGCCATATTCAAATTGATCTCAATATCAACAAAATTAAGCAGGTTATTGATATTCTTAATATCTGAGTCAGTTATGGTTTCCTGTAGAATGTGAAAACAGAATTTTTAATTAACAACAACTGACCGTTTAACTTCTTTGCTCTACTCTCGCAAGATGATGATGATAATTATCATATGTATTGATTTTGCTAAATTTATATATGAACGGTGCAGAGTCACCAACCAGGACTTTCAAGCAACATCAAGGTTTTGAGGAAAAGGGAAGATATCACTTTTCGAAAGTAATTGATACTGTTAACTAGTATTACATTAAAGGGAAAAAATTCTGTATGTATAAAATGATAATTTTTTCTGACTAGAAAATAGTAATAAAAGGAATATTTTAACAAAATGTATATTCATTTGAATGGACAACGTTTTTCGAAAATTTGTGTTGTGTTGTCACTACGATAGTAATATTTTGGATTTCAGTTAAAGATAGACCAGGAACCAGGGAGTTGGTTGACATACTGTTCAACATTCTTAGATATCATACCAAGTAACCGAATAACGTCAGGTAATGTGGTGGTTTTCCAGTGCCACTTTTTTTTTACTTTAGCCTCAAGATTCTTCTATTTACTTAGTTTCATGAAGATCTTCAGAGGGGTATACTTATCTGCAGGTATTTCCATATCAATCAGGAGACAAGTTTTTTCAGAATGGTTTTTGATAATAATTTCTGACCTGTTTGCCTGTATCTTTCGGTCGGTCTGTATGATAAAGTCCCAGAAAATAGTAAAGATTTTATTTTTTACAAACTGTGGTGATTTATGTTCATTAGAAATGTTGGATTCTTTACACACTACCCAGTGTATATATTGATCAACATATTATAGCGACTTTTATACTTACTTGGTGTTAGAATAGGGTATCTAGAAGCAGATGGTCGATTATTTCAGTATGTTGGTCACAGTTTAGATATGACAGGATTCGCCCCATTTTTTAGTTCGTTTGCCTGATAGTTCAGGGTCAGAACAAACTGTTCCTTTGATGCAATGATTAATTCCTCAGTTTTACATTTGAAACCTGAAAAAGCTAACGAAAGATTAGTTGAAAATTTATTTTCATCCTAAGCATTAGCTCTAGCTGGGTACTTACTATACAAGGTCTTGCTTTCCCATTATTCAGTTAGATGTTCAAGAGCAGCAGACTTTGCAAGATCCTTTACCTCTTTATTATTATTATTATAAAAAATTCTTTAGAATTGCTATTTTAAAATCCAACACCGAGTCACTACCAGTGACCTAGGGTGAGGGAAGTTGGGTAACAAAAACTTTTAAGGTGCACAAGAAGGGTGTCATTCAAACCGGTCAAAACATAATAAAAATCATTTTCTGACAAAA
>RDPX01000018.1:1510451-1547915 GCA_003991215.1 Morbakka virulenta | reverse complement strand
TGCATCCTTTCTGTTCTGTTGGTAGAACATCACTTTCTTCTAGCATCTTGTATACACTATCAGCAATTACTCCTGTCATCAGTTTCCACATAAGTGGTAGGCAAGATATTGGTCTATAGTTATCAACCACATTTCCTTTCTGCGGGTCTTTCTGGCACAACACTGTTTTGCCCATTGTCATCCAGACAGGTACAGTAATCCTGCTATTTATCATTTCATTCATTTGTTTGCCGATCCTGTCATGCAGTAATGTCAACTTTTTTATCCAGTATCCTTGGACTCCATCAGGTTCAGGTGCTTTCCAGTTTGGTATTTTCTTTGCCTGTGCTGTTACCATTACAAAGTCTATCATTATGTCATCCTGTCTTGTTTCCCCACATTCATATTTTAATTCCTTCAACCATTCTGCATCCTTATTACGTTGTACCTCGTTCCCCCAAATACCAGACCAAAATTGTTCGCTTTCCTCTGCATCTGGTGCTATGCCTTCACTATTTGACATTCCATTAAATTCCTGATATACTTTCTTCTGGTCTTGCTGAAACAGCCTATTAACTCTAAATTGATTAACTCTCTGTTCATACCTCTTCAGTTTTGCTGCTTTGGCCTGCAGTTTTTGCTTCAGCTCTTCAATAACGACATTTTCTCCTTTTTTCTTAATTTGATATTTTCTGTCCAGTTCTTTATACCTTTCCTTTCTAGTGAGTTCTCCTCTTTCATTTCTTTGCAAAATATTCACATGCTTTTTTAGTTCTTGGATTGTTCCTTTTATCCTTCTTTTCCACCAAGGTTCTTTCTTTGTATTCCTTCTTGAATTACCAGTCTTCAACCCAACTTTTTTCGAGATGTAGATAGCAACTGCACCGATTAACTTATTTGTATCAGTTAAGTTTCCTGTCCTTATTTTCCCGATGATTTTATTTACTTTACCTATCCACTCTGACAGAACATTTCTATTTACTTTCTTTTGTCCTCTTGTATCACACACTTGGCCACTTCTCGTTATCTCCTCAATCATACAACTTTCCTGTTCGCTTTGTTCGTCGGTTCTGTTGATTTGCACTGATATCTCTTCCATTTGTCTATGTTCTTGCACTTCTATTTCTGGCAACAGCCTGTTTGGATCATTCCCTTCTTCATTACCACTATCCACTTCCAAACTTCTACGAATTTCTTCCATCTCTACTGTGGTGAACCATTCATTCTTTCGTATTGCACTAGCCTGATCACATAACCTTTGTTCTGTTAATGTTGGTAATTCTCTCTCCTTCCAGATGTTATGCATCCTTCTTCTGTAGCCTCGTACAGGTCTTCCATTTTCATCTGCTGGTTTACTCAGGAAATAGCACTCCATCACAGCAACATTCAATTCCTTGTTCCACTTCATTTTGGCAGAAGCTGGGTAACGACCGGGCCCACCCTGCCATACAGTGGGGCACCTGCCGGGCGAGAGACCTTCACTTGATGCTCCAGTCTTATTCACGCCGTTGTCTTCAAAATTAGAATAAGACATTTCACTCATGAGAGGATTGTGGATTTTAGGTTACACAACCACCGGTGTTTTTATTGAGACACCATCTCTAGGAGGGCTGCCAACCAAGGCTGAAGAGTCCCCCCTACCCATGAGACAGACTTGCACCCGCTGGACCCCAACCCGGTATTTCATGGGCTCGGGGAGAGCTAACAGGTACTACACCTTGCTCAAGGGTGACCTGTGACCTGGAGGTAATTGTGGCAAAGGGTAACCTCATTCTCCCACGTCGAAACTGCATAACCGGATGTAGTTTATCGTCATACCCAGGACCTTTATTATTATTATTTCACACTATCTGCACTGGAATAGTTTCCAGATGTGCCCTTATTCTGTCTCGGCCCCAACTAGGGGCTTAGAGACGGAGCACCTTTCTTAAGATATGGGCTGATTCGAGTAATGCGACTATTTGTATGGATCCAAGAGTGCTCCCCATTCCTAGTTTTTCTAAAGCTGGTCTTAATTTAGAGCTTACTGTTCCTTAAGAGCCTGCAATGATGGGGATTACTTCTGATGGTGTGTTGTGCAATCTCTCGATCTCAAAAGTCAGATCTTGATATTTTTCGATTTTAACATTTTTAGTATTGAGGGTATTAGTGTCAAAAGGGACGGCGATGTCGATTAACTTCCAAGTTCTTTGCCTCTTGTTAAACAAACTTATATCAGGTCTGTTGTGTTTTAGCCTGCGGTCTGTGAAAAAGGTCATGTCCCATAGCATTTTGATGTTATCATTCTCTTGACAGGTCTGTGGTATATGCTTATACCAACGGTCAGCATACTCCAATCCATTGGCTTTACATAATTCCCAGTGAAGCCTGCATGCTACTTTGACGTGTCTAGCTTTATACTCAGTCTGAGTTAGAGGAGTACAGCCATTAATAATGTGTTGTACACTCTCGGGTGCGGATTTGCATTTCCTACACGTTGTTGAATCCGTTGTTTTATCAATGGAGTGTTTGATTGCATTCTTTCTCAGTGCTTGCTCTTGCGCAGCCAATATCATGCCATCAGTCTCTTTTTTGAGGTACCCTTGTCACAGCCACCTCCAGGACTCTGGGTCTCCAAAGTGCTCGGTAGATTTGTAGAATTTACCGTGTAAAGCTTTCTCCTTCCACTCATCGAAATGTTTACTTCTTATTCTCTCTTAATAATCTTTCAAACATTCCACAGGTTTAACAACTCTCCTTCCTTCAATTATCATCATTTCAGAACTGTCCTGCACATATTCGCATAGAGATGAGCATTAGGCTCCGATAATGTCCTCGATTCCCTGTAGACCTCTGTCACCCATTTTTCTTGGAAGGTAGAGTCTACCAACACTACTCCTGACATGCAAGCCCCTACTCAAACTAAGTATCTTTCTAGTTTTCCTATCCATCTCCTTTAACTCCTCTTTGGTCCATGAAATCATCCCTGCACCATACCTTACGACACCAACTGCCCACGCATTGATCCCATTGACTCGATTTTCCCCATTCAACTTCGANATCATTTCAGAACTGTCCTGCACATATTCGCATAGAGATGAGCATTAGGCTCCGATAATGTCCTCGATTCCCTGTAGACCTCTGTCACCCATTTTTCTTGGAAGGTAGAGTCTACCAACACTACTCCTGACATGCAAGCCCCTACTCAAACTAAGTATCTTTCTAGTTTTCCTATCCATCTCCTTTAACTCCTCTTTGGTCCATGAAATCATCCCTGCACCATACCTTACGACACCAACTGCCCACGCATTGATCCCATTGACTCGATTTTCCCCATTCAACTTCGATCTACATATCTTCTTCACTCTCCTGATATATTCATCTCTGATCTTTTTCTTCATTTGCTTCTCCAGCATTTGGTCAAGTTGCAGTATTCCAAGATATTTATATCCAGTGGGATCTGCTTCCTTAATAACCCCATCTGCACCAAGATATATCCCTTCGGTTTCAACGCAACTGCCTCTTTTGAGTTCTAAGATTGCACATTTGTTTAACCCAAACTCCATTTTAATGCCATTGGAAAAAATGCTGACAGTGTTAATCAATGACTCTAATTGATTCGTATTGGAAGCATACAGCTTAAGATCGTCCATGAATAACAAGTGGTTGATCTTTTGAGAACCTTTTGACATTTGATATCCAATGTTGGTTTTTCTCAGAATTAGACTAAGTGGAATCATGATTAGCACAAACAAAAGCGGAGAAAGGGTGTCTCCTTGGAAAATACCACGATTTATTTCTACTGTACCGATATTCTCTCCATTCCAAGTCAAAACAGTCTGCCATTCTTTCATACTGTCCTTGATATTCCCTATGTTGTTAGAGATACCAAACATGTTAATGCATTTATTTATCCAGCTATGGGGGACCATGTCATACGCCTTTTTATAATCGATCCACCCCATAGCTAGATTTGTGTGTCTTCTTTTGGAGCTTTTCAGGATATCTTTGTCAATAATCAGCTGGTCTTTTGTGCCTCTGGTCCTACTTCTGCATCCCTTTTGCTCATCAACAAACAATTCATTCATCTCAAGATGGTCATCGATCTTCTCAGAGAAAATCCCGGTTAGCACCTTCCACATAATCGGAAGACACGCAATCGTAGTTTCCCGATTAGTTTCCAACTGCATTACCCTTACTAGGGTCCTTCATGATAAGCACCATCTTCCCTTGGACAAATCCAAGCTTATCCGTTCATGCATGAAATCTAACCTTTTGAACCAAAATCCCTGAACCCCATCCAACCCAGGCACCTTCCAACATGCCATTTTACTCGAACACCTACGAATGTCTTCACTGGCTATCAGAATGTCAACTTGTTTATTAACTGAATTAAGCTCGTTTTCTATCTCCTTGATCCACTCAGCCTCGTGCTGATGTTCAGCACTGTTGGACCATATTTCACTCCAGAACCGGGTTGCCTCTTTCGGGTTAGGTGGAGTATTGGCTGTTTTCTGGTTGTCTAACTCTTCATAAAAGCGTTTTTGATTTACTTGAAAAAGAGAGTTCTGCTTGTACTGCTCATTTCTTTCATCAAAACATTTTATTTTTACTGATCCTGCCCTACTTTTTGGGCGTAGAATTTCACAGATGTATCGGGTACCCTTTTCAGATACCTTGTATTTTCTTTGGAACAAGTTTTGTTCTTTTTCCCTAAGCTTTCTACCCCTTTGAAATTCTTCTAGTCTGCTCAAGTCCTTCCTCCACTGTTTTATACTGTTACTCATCCTTCTTTTCCAAAATGCTTCATTCTTTTTGTTTTTTATTTCCCTCTCTTGTCTTATTTTGCCTAGTTCTTCACTTAAAACATAGGCTGCAGGGTACAGAGGTACATTGTCTTCTGTTATATCTTTAGTATGAACAGTTTTCAAAATCTTGTTGAGCTTTTTTATGCCATTTTTCACTAGAGCTCGATCACAAGCCTTCAGTTTTACCAGCTGCCCGTCCGGTTTGTGAGCCATTTTATCCATTATCTTTGTTCTCCAAGTTCTTTCTTCATCGTTCAGGTGATTCAAATCCATCTCATGTGCATCCTCTACTTCTAATCCATCTTCATTTACTGGTGGTTTAGCAGTTACAGCCTCAACCACACTCGTGCTATTACCGACATCATCGACTTCAGCCTCTTCTTACACTATGACATTTTCACCTCCCTCGCCATCAACTCTCTCACAATCTCCTCCCAACACTCTCTCTTCTATTCTTCCTTTCTCAAGCTCGGTCAACCATCTTTTTCTATTGATCTGACTTATTTGATCACAAAGTCGTTGCTCGGTAACACCTTTTAGTTCTTCCCTTACATTGTCATTCTGCCTCCATATATCATGCAATAGTTTCCTTTAGCCCCTATTATTCGGTTCACTCTTACAAATAAAAGCAAGTTATCATTTCTGCTCCATTTAGTTCTTACTTTAGCAGTAACAGGATGACGACCGGGTCCCCGCTGCTGTGCCGGGGAACACCTGCCGGGCGAGGGACCTTCACACAATGTTTCAGCCCCATTCACGCCGTTATTTTCACTCAATTGATCAGACATTTAACTCTCATGTTTGAGGAATAGTGACTTTAAGGTTACACTACCACCGGTATTTTTATCGAGACACCATCTCTAGGGAAGTTGCCAACCAAAGCTTAAGATCCAACCCTGACCATGAGACAAAGTTACCCCGTCAGACGTCAACCTGATATTTACAACTACGGGTGGTTTAAAATCAGAGTTTTCCTTCTCCTAGGCGGACTGCCAACCAAGGCTAATGGGCTCCACCTACCCAGGGCTAACAGGTACTACAACTTGCCCAAGGATGACCTGGAGGTAGTTGTGGCAAAGGGTAATCTCATTCGCCCACGTCAAAACTCCACAACCGGATGCATTTTAATGTCATACCCAGCACATTATTATTATTATTATTATTATTATAATTAATTATTAATTATTAATTATTATTATTATTTATTATTAATTATTATTATGGTAGCAGCTGGTTGGCACTGATTACCCTGATTCACATTTATTTTTAATATTTTTATAATTGTACTATGTTTCTACTTTTTGCTTCCTGTTGACGAGGACTTGTTTCCTGAGCAGAAGATCTAGCTGTATGACAGGTAAGAAGCAAAGATATTTCTGTGGTAAAGCAAAATCCTCACGAGGAAAGCAAACCACCTAAACTGATCGCATATCAATGATCTTATGGAATAGGTAAAAAACAACTTACTTCCATTGGAAAATTCTGGTAGAAAGTAAAGTAAAGTAAAGTAAAATAAAGTAAAGTAAAGCAAAGTAAAGTAAAATAAAGTAAAGTAAAGTAAGGTAAAGTAAAGCAAAGTAAAGCAAAGTAAAGAAAAGTAAAGTAAAGTAAAGTANTACTATGTTTCTACTTTTTGCTTCTTGTTGACGAGGACTTGTTTCCTGAGCAGAAGATCTAGCTGTATGACAGGTAAGAAGCAAAGATATTTCTGTGGTAAAGCAAAATCCTCACGAGGAAAGCAAACCACCTAAACTGATCGCATATCAATGATCTTATGGAATAGGTAAAAAACAACTTACTTCCATTGGAAAATTCTGGTAGAAAGTAAAGTAAAGTAAAGTAAAATAAAGTAAAGTAAAGCAAAGTAAAGTAAAATAAAGTAAAGTAAAGTAAAGTAAAGTAAAGTAAAGTAAAGCAAAGTAAAGAAAAGTAAAGTAAAGTAAAGTAAAATAAATGTTGAAATATTTAAAATGGTTTAGCTTTTCATATATTTTACAACAAGGCAAGTATCACTAGTATGCCATTTTAGTCAAACTAGGCTTACTGTCAAGAATATCTTTCACCGTTTATGTAAAAAATCCCAATTAATATTTAAATCAATAGTATTTTGGTGAACTGATGATTGGTTTAGACATTTTCTGTGATGACCATCTACTTGTTTCGTAGATGTAGGTAAATTTAAACCTATAGAACTTACAGTAATCAAACACGCTTCTTTTGTAAATTGTAGAATAGACCTTGTAACAAAACTAATTCATTTGACGATCCTCTGTTGAAAACAAGAAGAAAAGAAATGAAAATGGATTATTTATTTTCTGTCTTATATTAAGCAAAAAGATGAGTCTTTAGTTAGTATTATGTATGTGTTGTGCTATCAGTTAAGCAAATCCATTAAAAACATATTTGAGTAATGGCCACTTTATTTGCTTCAAACGTGAGGAATGAAGAGTTTCGGTGATAAAAAGATGTATTTTTTTGTTCTGAAAATCAATATGGGATTGTGACAAAGTTATGAATAGGACTTCATATGCATCAGCAATAAAGGTTTGACTCTAATCCTACCTCTTAGAAAATTTCGATTCAACTGTGTCCTTGAAGTGATATGCAAAAGATCATTGTGTGCTAAACCCTAAATATTAGTTAAAACTCTCCAATCAAACTGTAAACAAGACATAGTTGCTGTCTCATATCAAACATTATGGTGTGAAGAGTCAAAAACTATGTTCAGCTGTCTTGCATGGTAGAGCTTGGAGTGGAGATAGATAACTCAACCCTGAAAACTCTCAAAGCACAACAAAAACGACAAGAAATGACTCGGACATCCTTACAGGCAACACAGGTGATATGTTTGCTTGCAGGAGCATTAGATATATTCATGACGTGTATAGAGGGAATCTGAAAAGAGATCCATGCTAAATATTCAAGCCTTTTGTGCCCAAACATTACAACTGCCCCATGCAAAGTACAAACTTTACGAGTACGACAAACTACCCCAAGTAATTTATAAGATAAAAACCAAGTCTAGAGGTGTTTAGGAGCTGATGAGACTACATTGGAAAATTTAGGCAGACTAGCACGCAATGACGTAAATTCCTGTACTCAGATGATAAAGAAGAGCAAATTTAAGGAGTTAGATTACGGCTGCATTGAAAGGATGGATATCTTTATCAGGTAGAAGTATAACTGCGAGACTGTAGACACATCAGATGTAAATAGCACAAATGCATGCACGAAATGAAGAAGCAAGAGAAGAAATTTAGAGCAAGATGGAAAAGTTGGTATTGATCATAGGTGATCAAAAGACAAAAATAGACGCTAACTGTGCAGGAGTTTCCAGTATTATAGGATCATTTAAACCATCTGGTACGGTACGAGCGAGAGTCACACTGGTGGTAGCTTGTAGAGGCTGGCGTGGCACGCTCCTCCCTCTCGTAGTTGTAGGATTGCTTCTTTGGCAAGAGTGAGTAACTCTTTAGTCTCCTGTACCAGGGTCACGGTGGAGACCATTGCAGCAGAAGGTCAGATGTTGTTTTGTTATTTGACCTAAATAACCTGGTTGAGCAAAGTTTAAAATTTTAGTTACAACATGTATTGGACTTGATAGACATTTAGAAACTTTAAACGGTATGTCTTTAAAATGCTTATGAAAAATTGTAAAATTCTATGGGATTCCAAAGAAATTAATTTTTTTGTCATTTGGCTCAACATTCTAACCCTGTTGCATTTTCCATCAAGTGGGAAAGTAAACTCATAAACATGAAAAATTATTTGGAAATTTAGAGTTAACGTTAGTTAAAGTTTGCAGTTGTTACACAAAAAGTAAGACTAGAAAATAAAAACATTGTTGAAGGTGGTCGAATTAAGTATTGCGAAAATCAAGGTCATATAACATACTTATAACATTAATAAACATAATCTATTCAAGGCAACGGCAGGGGCATCGGATGCGAATATGAGAGGAGGAATGTGTGGTAGCATCAACGGTTATCTCTTAGCACAGGCAAGAGCTAGTACTTGGTCCAACCAAGGAATGGTCTGGCCACTTACTCCTACAACAGGTGTTTCTGTCAGGCCCAGCCGGCCGAGTGTAAAACCCTGGCTAATAAAGAATGATAAATCTCGACCGTTCTAATTCAAATGAAGCTAAGGCGTCCCCCTTGAGCGACGCGCAATTTAACCCCCCGGAAAGTGTGCGAAATAAGCAAGGGGTAACGCAGAACGTCCAACTGCGGTTAAAGAAGTTAGGGGATATTTCGAAGATGAGGATTGGAACATGGAAGGCGGGATCGATGACTGGAAAAGGAAGGGAGTTAGTGAAAGTGATGAAAGCAAGAAAGGTTGACACATTGTGTGTGCAGGAAGTTAAGTGGAAAGGAGACAGATCGAAGGAACTGGGAGAAGGATATAAGATCATATATAATGGAACTGAGAAAAGTAGAAACGGAGTTGGCATTATCCGGAGTGGAGAGCAGAAGGAAAACGTGGTTCAAGTCAATCGGGTCATTGGCAGGGTGATAAGCATAAAGATTGCAACTGAGGATGGGCTCCTGAACGTGGTAACTGCAAATGCTCCACAAGTTGGCTGTGGTGATGGCGAAAATGATTAGCTTTCCAGACAGCTAGAAGATGATATGAGACAGATACCACCAACAGAGAAAGTTGCCATTTGGGCGTACGTGAATGGACATGTTGGGAAGGATAGACATGGGTTTGAAGGTTGCAACGGAGGAAAAGGTTTTGGGAACAGAAATGAAGAAGGTGTACGAATCTTGAGTATGGCGGAAACATTAGGCATGGTTATTGTGAACACGTTGTTTGAGAAAAGGGAAGAGGACAAGGTGACGTACAAGAGTGGAGGCAATAAAAGTCAAATAGACTATTTGCTGGTCGTAAAAAGAGATAGGCGAAGGACCATAGACTGCAAGGTAACTCCAGGAGAAGCTGTTGTGTCACAACACCGACTTCTAATAATGGATCTAAGGTGGACGAGGAAAAGAAAACGCCAGAGGAGAAGGAAAACGCATAATAAACCTGGAAGGAAAAGGATGAACAAATAGCAGCAACTTTCAAAACGGCAGTGAGCACGAAGAAAATATCAGCCACTGGTGAGGGCAATACAAACCAAGAGTGGGAGCGGATGGAAGGTATTATCATAGAAGAGGCTCAGCAGGCATGCGGAAAGAAGGAAGCTTCCAAGCCAACTGGAGACTCATGGTGATGGAACGATAAGATACAAGAGACTGTCAGAAACAAGTGGGAAGCATTCAGACAGTTGAAAGATGATGAAAGTGATGTGGCCCTGGAAAGGTACAGGGAGTGTAAAAGAATGGCAAAGAAGGCTGTGGCAAAGGCAAAGGAAGAAAGCTGCAAGAAATTGCAAGAGGAAATGGAAAGCAAAGAGGGACAACAGAAATTGTTCAGAATAGCCAAAGCGCGGGAAAGATCGTGAAAATATTTGGGAGATTTCACTATTGTGAAGGATGAAGATGGAAATATTTTGACAGGGGATATGGAAATCAAGCAAAGGTGGCTGGACTATTTCAAGCAGTTATTGAACACGGAGAATGCTGGAGGTAGTGGAAGCAGTTGAAGGTCCAGTGGAAGAAATCACAGTAGAGGAGGTGCAGGCAGCACTGGGGAAAATGAAGAAAGGAAAAGCACCAGGACTATCCGAGGTTACGAGCGACATGATCGGAGCGTTAGGAGAGGAAGGAACCATGTGGCTAACGGAAATCATCAGGAAAGTTTGAGATGAAGAGAAAATACCAGAAGACTGGCACAAGAGTATTTTGGTGCCAACCTACAAGTAGAAAGGAGACATTATGCAGTGTGGCAATTATTGAAGGATCACGTTACTAGAGCATGGGTTGAATGTGTATGAAAAAGTGTTGCATAGAAGGCTAGTGGATTTGATTGAGATAGATAACATGCAGTTTGGTTTTATGCCAGGAAAAAGTACAACAGATGCCAGTTTTATTCTACGGCAAAGACAAGAAAAGAAGCTGGAAGGTAATCAAAGGATGTTCGTGGCCTTTGTGGACGTAGAAAGGGCATACGACCGGATCCCAAGAGAAGTTGTATACTGGTGTCTACGGAAGAGGGGAGTACCAGAAAAAATTGTCAGAGTGGTGCAAAGCTTGTACAGTCGAAGCAAGACAGTTGTAAGGACCCCCTTAGGCGAAACCGACCAGTTCAACAATGAAGTCGGCTTGCATCAGAGCTCAGCACTAAACCCTTTCCTGTTTGCGGTGGTACTAAGGCACAATCAGTGCAACGGCGAAACAAGCTCTACTAAAAGAACTTCTCTATGCAGATGATGTCGTGATCACAGCAGAAAGTGAAGCTGACCTGTAAAGAAAACTAGTACAATGGCAGAGATCGTTGGAAAGGAATGGACTGAAAGTAAATGCAAAGAAGACAGAAATATTAGTGACCAGCAAAGATGAAGGAGAGGAGTACCACATGGTAGATGAACACGGGAACTTGATAAATCAGGTAGATCAGTTCTGCTACCTTGGTTCAATTGTGGAGGAACGAGGAGGGTGTAGTGAGGAGATCAGGAACAGAATCAAGAGAGCGTGGATGAAGTGGAGGGAACCAAGTGGAATAGTGTGTGACAGGGGGATGCCAGTTATGTTGAAAGTGAATATATATAGGTGTGTGATCAGTCCAGTGCTGTTGTACGGACTAGAGCTGATGGCATTGAGAAGAGTGGAAGAGAGGGCATCTATATCGACTGAGATGAGGATGTTAAGATGGATGATAGGTCTGTCTCTGCGGTAGCACCGAACAAAACGAGGATGTTCGAAAGTTCACGAAGGTTTCCAGTATACGAGAGAAGGCAAGAGAAGCAAGGTTGCGTTGGTATGGTCATGTCATGAGAATGGGAGAAAAGATGGGGGTGAAGAAGACATTCGACAGCAAGGTAGAGGGAAAGAGGAGCAGGGGAAGGTGGAGGCTAAGGTGGAGCGATGTCACCAAGAAAGATATGGAGGAAGTTCGGGCGACAAAGGAGGATGTCAAGAACAGGCGAAAGTGGAGAAGACTGTATCGAGCAGCCGACCTGACCTGACCCGTTGGAAAAGGCCGAAAGGAGAAGAAAAAGAAGAATCTATTCAAGGCAACATTGTCACTTTGACGGTTTTTGAATTTCCTCTTGTAATCTGGGTGAAAAGAGGATGCAGTGTTTTTCAGTAGGATGTTAAATAAAATCATTGCATGATTCTTTTCTACGTTAGACTGAGCCAGCTGGAAAAGTATATTACATAACGACGCCCAACAAACATGATTAGCGACTACGTGAAACAGGATTTATAAGAAAAATATTCATTGGTAAATGTTATCTGTAGGTATTGGTTGCCCCCTAAGATCAGGTTCAGAAGTAAATGCACCATATTCTTGGCAGTATGAATGTCTCTTCGCTGGTTATATCAGACAATATACCTGGTTTGTTGTACAATTAACATCTTACTTTCAACGGAGAATAACCATTCCTAGTCATCAAGAGTGGAAAAACGTGCTGGCATATTTTCGCCCCAAGTGTAAACAAATGATTAACAAGTATACCCTGCATTGTAATTCAAGACGCAGTTTCGTTCATTAAATATTTACTTTCTTTTATACTTGCTCAATTTTGAAATACGTCTCACTTGATTCCTGTCTTTATTTCAAAAGAATTCGCTCCAACCGATCTGGGTAAATTTTCCTGAAATGACAAACTGGTTTGTTGTACTAAGTGGAAATTGAGTTATACCAAGAAGTCCATATAAAGAGAGGTCAGTGATCAAGTCTTTGTGGAGTTTTGTTTTTTTTCTTAGATGAGTTGTTATTATCTCTGTAGCCATATATGAAATTTCCAGGAGAAACTCCTATTATGAATCGCCAACTGACGACATCACAGTGCTGCTTGGGTGACGAAATCGGTTATCTGCACATAAACTGTTTCACAGTAACAATTTTTTAAAAACCAGTAATTTTAAAGGAAATCAATTGTGCTGCTGTCATTTACCATTTCAGGGCCTGTTTTAAAAGCAGTGACTGTTTCATCTCGAAAAACTTTTGAACATTTCCCAACACATTCCTTTTCTGTTGACTTTGGCCTCACTGTTACACTGACTAAACATTTTCACTGTTGCTCTTTTCATGAGAGGAGAGCCTCGTATGATGATGATAAAGAGGGCTTGATAATATCAGCTCACATTGCAAGTTTAATTTATTCGCCATCTTTAAAAAATAACTGTTTCCTGAGTTATCCAATTGTTTCCTATGGACAAACGTACAAAGTCCAACAAAACAATGTTGTTAACTCTAAGCCAAGGCTCAACACAAAATCTTTTCAGAAGGCCAAATTTCCAAGGTAATTATTACATATTATAGAGACAGGATTACTACCGGGGATTTAATCATAAACTGTAATTGGGAATTTTAGTTCAAATAAAAATTAACCACCAGGCGCACGCACAGACCTGTGACACTTTACAGAGAAATTTGGTACCTCCAAAAAATGACATATTCATGAAGCTTCGAAATGTGGTGATACGGCCATCAGGTTTATTAACAGCTTCTACAAACAGTGACCCACAATGATAGAGCAAAAATGGCTTCACACATACGTCATCAATAAGGAGAATCTATGACTTTAAGAATTAGCATCGCATTTCGAAGTAAGTTTTGAAAAATACATAAAAAAATATATCAATGACTTCAGTAGAGTATTTTTTTATTCCCAACACATCTAAGGGTGTTCATATTGACTATTTTCTCCATAAATACCGATTTTTTGTGATTGTTGGATAATCAATTAAGACAACGGATAGCGTCTTGCAACTGTATGTATTGATGATACAAATTCTACTTATTTTTGAAAATGCCAGTAGTACATATTATACCAAAATAAAATCTTTCAAATAACATGTTATATTTTATTTTGAATAAAAATCTAGGAACTGCTGTTTGTTCTTCTAAATCAGCTGACAGAATTGCTACAAAATCACTACCAGGTATGTACGAAACAATAAGTCTCACCAAATTCGTCTTCCTTTCTAAATTCAAATACAATGACTCAAATGACAATATCCGATCCTTTTCTATGAATTCTCAAAGCTCGTCAAGAAGGATGTTCCCTGCTGACGAGGAAGGTTTACCAGTCGGTCCGGAGGAAGGGAACAGAAAAAACAAGGCTCTCGTTCAAACAGTAAAAAGTTGATGGTGGATGAAGTGAACTCTTTCGGCCGAAGACTATAACTCTTTCATATTTTAAAGAAATGTGTCTTTTGGAAATCATTTTATCCTTCTGATTTTGAAAGTTGTCACGAGAAATGATCTTGAGGCATCTTTCTTGTCCTTCTTAATCAGTCGAAAAACGAAAAATTTGTCCTTGTTATCTATATTGTAATTGCCACCAGTTCGTAACACATTTTCGAGACATCATTGAAATGAGTTATTTCTTGTTAGAAAGTATGGTAGAATTAATGTGTTTGGTAAAAACATTGTGCAATTTTGTACAATTGATATATAATCAAGCCAACAATGTCACTCCATTAATTTTGCAATATATTTCGAAGTTAATATTTCATCTTCAGGCTACAAGGTAAAAATACAAAAACAGTAAAACTGCTGAATACACTGTGTTACATTTCGTTATAGCTGTGCATACTGCAGAGAGATGTTGACATGAGATAGGAAATATTGTATTCAGCAGTTTTACTGTTTTTGTATTTTTACCTTGTAGCCTGAAGATGAAGTATTAACTTCGAAATATATTGCAAAATTAATGGAGCGACATTGTTGACTTGATTATATATCAATTGTACAGAATTAATGTGGCGGTATGGATACTAATAGACAAAACAAAGTCAACATAAACATACTTATCTTTTTATTTCTGATGCCGGGCCAGGGTATTTCGTGTATGTTCCTTTTTATGAGCTTGTTACTAGTCTCTGCGAGTCACAACATTCCAAGTGCAAAATGTTCATGGTTAGAGCGTCAAACACTTCACAATTTTTCTACTTTCCACAAAACTTGCATTGAAGAATTTGCTTTCCTTTTTCTTTTCATCTTGCTACAAATGCAGTAAAATCATCCTACGACATCCTATACTTTGTTTAACTCCCAAAAAGTCAATCTTTATCACCATATTGCCAACAAGAAAATTATCACTTTCTAGCCAAGGAAGATGCTTTTAAATAAAATATTTTTTGTCTTTGGAGGAAGCTGTATGATTTTTAGTTAAAATTCACCAATTAGAAATGGTACATGATCTTGTGAAAGCCCAGTGGCCTCCAGCTGCATGTATGTTAGACCTGTAATAAAGGTCGCCATGGCTTAAAGTAAACATTAATACAACTTTAACTCACATCATTGTATACAGCGTTCTGTCACACCAGAATAAAGCATATTGGCACCACTTGCAAGGCAGTTTCATCGCTGCAACTTAGTTTTCCAAACAACTTTCAATAAACATAAAACAAGCACTTTGCCTTTCAATGTCTTTCGTCATCTAGGATAGCAATTTGAAAACGGCTTTTCTTTCCTCTTTTAGTGTAGATTTACATGTTAGGCCGCCAATTTAACCGTCTTTGATTGGACCGTATTTTTCGGCGCAAAATAGGACCCCTACATTTAGATCTATTACATCCATGGCAGTAACGTTAACAAATTTAAAGTTTTGGCGCTTTTTGTATGTCCATCTCAAACCCTTCTCAGTTACCATGTATACTTTGTCATTCTACGCAGTGAATTAAATCTGGTCATTAAAAATGTTACTAAAAACCGTGTTATTTAAGTTGGCATCCATGGCATCCCCACAACCCTATTCACCTGAAAAATCGACAAAAAAGTAAGTAGATCAAATAGCTTCCAAAAAATAATTCTGAATTGGCATAGGATAACGATTTTATAGCGTTCTAGTTAATTTTAGTGACAAATTTTAGTCACCTGAACTTTAACAGCACCCCAGCAAGGTTCGTGCTCCCCCTTGCGGCCAGGAAAATACCCCTCATCCCAAAGTACATAAAATGCCTCAGGAAGGTCGCCTCCGTCGAGAGGACAGGACACAGTTTCATATGGAGTAAAAATAAAAATATTTGAAGTTCGGCGTTACCTAAGTTGCATCAAACTAAAGATGACTAAATTAGAAACTCAATATATTTGAAATAAACCAAGCGCTGTTAACTTACATTATACTGACTTGTTGCATGTCTTATATTTATTAGGCACATGCTTCTCAATAACCTGAACGCTGAACAAATTTTACTGTAAAATATGCGGGGGGCTAAAATGTAAAGTCATAACTTTTGATTGGCCATACACTTTTAGTTACACTTTTTTTACAAAAAAGAGAGTTTACTTGGCTATCAATGAAAAGAAAGTTCAGCTTCCCAAATGACGTACGAAAAACGGCATTAACGGACGTATCAAAAATTTGAGAAAGTATTCTCAGCAAGCAAAATGGTAGTTTTCAACTTCTTATTGTTGTGTATCCTGCTTTTATTGACACTATTGTGTCAACAAGACCCATTTAAAGTTTCTTACCTTGTTTCCATTCTCCTGGGGGTAGTCTTGGGGATATGTTGGGGCTAAAATGAGTTGAAAATTAGCCCAGCGTGGAGATGGTCTTTAAAAATGGCCTCCCAAAATTCTATATTTGAGTAAGTTACTTTTAACGATAGTAATGATAGTACCGATATCTCCAAAACCCCTATTACCATTTTTGATAATGATTACTATAGGCTAAATGGTTAATGTACTGTAAAAGTATCTCTTGTGGCATCATCTAACTTCTTGAAAAACTGGACAGTTGCCTCTGAAAGGCCGTCATGTCGTCCAAACATGATATGCCATATCTGCTATGTTTTCAAAAGAAAAAAATCAAAAGCTGCAAAGCCAAGATATGAATCTGGTGAAAGTAAAAGGAATCATTCTTTCCTCTTCTGAAAAACTGACACTATTTAAACGATACATCAGCCGGTACGACCTGCACCTCTTTGTCTGCAGAAATTGGACAATCAACTCGACGTCCCAGATTATGAAACCTACTGCGCACATCTTCATGAAATCAAGGCAGACATGTAAAATGCGTTTTAAGTACTTGAGTGAAATTGCTGCTCTAGAATGGGTTGGAACCATTCCACATGGATGTGACCACACTACACAAATCGTTACAGGGGGGAGGGGTTGATCGTCATACAAAACAACACTAAAGACAAGGCCAGGTTTTATCGTGTGGGTTTCAGGGTTTTTAGGATCTACCAACGAATTTCGTATTTCAAGCTTGGGAACAGATAAAATTGTTTGTGCTGGCCTTTTGAACGCCATATTTAGTCGAAAAAGGCTTTAGAGCTATGCTCCTGATTTTGAGTAAGCAGAGGAATCGAATGGACATAATGACGAGAAGAGATCTCAGGCTCCTTCCTTTCAATATCGAACCAGATATTAATGCCTTAGTCAAATCCCACCAGACACAAGGTGGACAGTGAACTGTAATCAGAATGCATACTAACACCATTGTCATTTTATGTGCGTCAAATTGAGCATATTTCAATATCGAGTATTATAGACCCAGTATTCTCTAAATCTGTCAACATCCACCACAAATTATATCATATGTAATGTAATAGAATACTCTAAATGTATGTTAGACTACGTACGTATTTTCAATAAACCAATTAATAGCTTTGCTTGTTTTACAAATGACTTAACTGGCCTTTAATTCAAAATTAAAAGCACTAAATTAACAATTCCTAATTCATAGATGAAATGCAGTTTTCTTAATCAAATATCGATTGATTTCATGAAGTTGTCTTTTCCCCCCGTTTTCGACGAGGGCGCTCAACCTTTTCTTTTTTTTTCTGAGTGGTAGCCAAGAAAAGGTTGGGAATTGCTGGCCTGGAGCATATGCATATTGATCCTTGCGAAAACCTAACCCCCGAATTTCATCATTACACTAGACGACAAACAAATAGCACACGAGTGCATCACGTTGGTAAAATGACGGTACACGCGTTAAAAATACGTCTCCAATATGCATTCCAAAAATCTTCAGACGGTAAATACTGTGCTGTCCTACAAGAAATATGCTTACTTTTCCAACTAAAAAATAACTGTATCTCTGCCAATAAAAATCAAATCTTAATTTTTAACATGTGTGTTTTCACAATATTTCAATGAGCAAATAAACAAGACTGCAATCAATTTAATATTCTGTGTGAAAAATGAATTCGTTTGGCAAGGATATTAGAGGAACTAAAACTTACATAAGATCTCAACAAATGAAGCATTGATCCACATCAAATATTTACAAGGTCCTTTAAGTCACCTAATATTGTTGATAGGCTCAAATATTTTAGAATTAAATATACAAATCCCTTTTATGGCAACAACAATGGATATACAACATTCTTTAAAATTTAATGGATATTACTTTGACTTGCTACTAGGAAGATCTCATCTCTTTGTTGATGTCAGTGTCAATAGGCAAACTGTCCGTGAGATCATCTGCATGCTTCAAATCGTCAACCTGATATTGTCCCGTGCTTTCTTCCATCTCATCGTCACTTATTTCTTCCTTTATTTCTGTTGATTTCATGACAGTGATTTCATCTTTCTGCGATTCTGATCCAATTTCCAATCTAACGTGATTATCACCAAGAAGATCTTGCTTGTGCACAATATGTTCGCTCCGCACGAGATCTTCGCTAGCCCTTTCATCAGGCACCTCCATAGGAGTCTCTTGATCTGTAATTTCTGCTGTCTGAAAGCGCGAGGCATCGCTCACATGAGCAGTTATCCCCGACTCTTCATCGATAATGAGTTGTCCATTACCTTCAAACTGCCCATGGTTATTAAAATAGCCATCCCCATCAACTTGCTTGGTTACTATCACATTAACACTGCCTATTGCGTGGTCGGTTTCCATAGAAACTTCAGCAGCGCCCAAAGAAACTTCGGTGGACTCAATATGTTGGGGGACACCCTCAATCATTGCAGCTGAAACACCATCTGTTTCAACCGTTTCAGATACAGTTATAACAGTTGGTTGACTACTTCCGTCCTGGGGGGCAGTTGTAAATCCTAGAGCTGCGGCTACTTCTGGAAAGCTCAATATATCTGCAGCAGATATCGTATGCCGTCTGCTGCTTGAATAATATGACCGTCTGGACCTTGAATAACGCCTGCTTGTGCTAATGCATGCGCTGCGGTGGCGCCATCAGATTCTGAGGTTGCAACCATGTTTGCTGCCAGTGATACGATAATATCTGCAGCAGATACTGCCTGATCCGAGGTAATCGTTCCACCTTCTTGATCTTCTATTGCACTAATTTCATTCGATGCCGCTTCCGATTCAGTAACATCGTCTTGTGAGTTGTCACCTGAATGAATACCATCATGTGCATCAACGTGCATTCGTTTTATGTGCTTGTTAAGTGATGACCTCTCCTTGAACGTTTTTGAACAACCATCACACTGAAACGGTTTTTCGTCGGTATGACACAATCCATGGCGCTTGAAGTCATAATTACGAGCAAACTCTTTCCCACAGTGTTCACAAACAAACGTAGTTGGTGTTACAATTTCTTTTTCTGGCTTTTCAGGTCTTTTGTCACAGATCATCATATGACTCTTTAGCTCCATCTTCTTAACAAAACTTTCGTCGCAGTATTTACAAACAACAATAGCACTACGTTGTCCTCCTTTGCCACATACATTTCGTTGATGTTTTCTCAAATGCGACATTCTACCAAATTTTTTTCCACAACCGTCGCATGCGAATGGTTTTAAATGATCATGCCGTGTACGTATGTGCATCGTAAGCGTAGAATCGTGTCGAAATTTACTTCCGCATCTGTCGAGGTAAAAAGCAACATTAAAAGCACAGCGCAAGGCTAAAATATGGTAACAAAACCCTAAATTATGCCAATTCAGTAAGCTCTCTTGCTGACGTTGATAAGAAAATTTAGTACAAAAGTTCTATGATAATACCACCTTCAAAATTAAATAAAATCAACTAAACAACCACTTTCACTAAAGGCTTATCAGCTCTTTTCTGCTACAAAATGGCAAAATCTAAGAATTCATTAATCAAAATGCAACCCGGGAATACTACCAAAAACCACAAAGCGTATTCTTCTTATTCTTATTCGTCTACCTCATCACAACCATGTAGAAAATGACAAGTTGCACAAACATACGCCTGATTTCAAAATCGTCTTCAATAGTTGTAGCCAACCAGTTATTACGAGTGGCGTGCTTTAATCAATACGTTTTCTTAGGCTAATCTAAAAAAGTGGAGGGCTTCTTGATCCTCTCTTACTTTTCCGTAAAAATAAAAACTCACTTGACTAATGTTTTTTCATATTCTGGCGTCTTGATCAAGTCGAATGTCAATGAATAAACTTTCGACGAAAATGAGCATGGTTTTAATTACAATGCTCAAAATTTAAATCAAATTAATTTCAAATGATTACAAATAAAACTACAATATACTAATAACATTTTAAAAGGTGACGCTGCATAATATTTTTTTAAATGTTCCATCGATAGCTCAGGTGGTACAGTGTGTGACGGGGAAGCCTGGGGCACTTGCTGAAAACAGTTCTCTGGACATATATTATTCAATACTCCTGCTCTTCCACAACGTAGGAAGTATCCAATGATACAACTCACAGGCTAAGCAATAGGCACCTAGCAATAGCTTGGTACTTTCGAGTAAATCGGAAGAAGAATGTTTCAAGGCCGACGGCGAAAACAAAACTGGGCGGCCAATGGAGGTGGGGGGGACATAACGTCAACTCGAAGGTAACAACGGTCTGACGGGGAAAAACATCAAAAGGTAATTTATTACTTTAGAAATTAACTTCAGTTCAAAATACTTTCCATCACCAATGTATTAAAGATCTTATATAAATTACCTTGTACCTTTGATCTACTTATTCTGATTGCTACTGTACTTTACGAAAACGACTAAAGAATATATGAATCGTGCCATTCCTGATTCTACCAAAGACATGTGAGCATGGAAAAACAATAGGTAAGAGACCCGCAAGGATAAGATATATAATAAATTTAACAGCAAACGGTACGATGAAATGAAAAAAAGTTAATGCCATTAAAGGATCACTGACAACATTAGGCCACAGAAGAGAAAAAAGGGTATGAATAACAACAACTCTTTAATGGCATTATTAACAACAAACGTGACTGGAACTCAGACTATTTATGATACTTATTCGAGCACTAGCAAGCAAAATAATAACTCTGCTCCTGTGGGTTTAACGTAACTGGTTTTGCTAACTATTTATCTTACTCGCGAAACAGCCACAAAACTATGACAAATAATACACACTAGCACAAACGTTTTCGTTTGTGTCTGCCGATGTGAGCAAGTTATTAGTACATTGTGGCCACCTGATCTTTGTTATCCATGCAGTACTATAGCTAGTTTCTTCTGGCTAGAAAACTCATAGTAAATGTGCAACAAAATTCAACCTAAGTAATATCGAAACCTTAACAGTTGTTTTCTAAACTAAGTAAATGACATAAACTAGAGTACCATTAACAACAACAGTGGTAATGGTTTCCTTTCTTATGAAAATTATGCTGAACACTTAATCAGAATACAGTAACTGCGGCCAGCCTGGAACTTAAAGATACACATACCGGCAAAAATAAATCAAATTAACAAGGTTTGACAGAAACGTTAACAGCTTTAATAGCTTTAACACTACAATACTGGTTTTACCTGTTGCAAACATAGGGCTTGTCACCACTATGAATCCTCTTGTGGACATTAAGCTGATGAAGACGACGGAAAGATCTGTTGCACTCTTCACAATGAAACCTTTTTATATCTACAAACGTAAAAAATTCACCTAAAGACTTGCTTCAAGTATTTTTTTGGCGTAATCTAATTCTTAAATGGGCAAGTAAATGGTTACACCAAAACACGTTTACACGGAATACACAGGGATTAACATAAAATTTAGCTTATCTGTATACCTTAAATTGGCATATTGACGCTCCCTTTAAGTTATCTTTCTGATATTTTCTACAAGCTCACTAACATCTTCAGTATAGACCAGCAAGCTAAAAAATGTCCTACCCTTAATAAAGCACATTACTTTTCTAAAATATGCTATTAAATACCCTAACCTAAAGACATATTTTAACCAGCCTATTTCATTTCGGTAAAAAATATGCTTGTTAGCAAAGAGCTCTAGGGGTATCAAATTGAAAATTTGGAGAGCTTTGGTAAATGCCAGCTTTTCAGCAACAATAAAGTTTGTCTCTTCTGGAGATAGTTTCAGCCAGCATACTTTCATGGTTAAGAACCATAAAAAGGATAATACCATTAAGTGTATAGAACTGTCAAGAAGTGACAGAAAAAAAGAAAAAAAAGAAGAAGGTTAAGCAAAGGCAGGAGATAACCTTAGACCTAAAAACATTCAAGTCATATGATGAAGGCAAGTATCCTGAGCCCAAAGAGTTCCACAATCTTGCAGTCTACGGAAAAAACAACAATCATAGAAATACCTCCATATGGATGAAGACCATGAGAGGAATAGGTCACACGAGATGCAACAAACTGAGCTGGTACCAGTGATAAAAGCTCGTCAGAACACTTCCCATGATCCATAATACCTGCAAAAAAGACTAAGGCATGCAAAACTTCAAAGATGGGATGACAGTGGAAGAGTAGCAGCAAGATTTGTATCTATCAAATTACATATACGCTTCTGAACTCCATCAAGAACATCAGGATGAGATGATGGGGCACCTGTGCAGATATGGTGACAGTACTCCATTCAAGGGTCGCAGGTAGATTTATAAAGATACAATATGGCCTCAGACGGACGGTAATATCTACCACGATACAAAGAACCAATCTTTTTAGAAACGTCCTACCAACAGATGAAATACAAAAACCCCAAGAAAGATCTGGAGAAAACAACAAACCATGCATCCTCATTGATAATGAGGAAAAGCAACCTTACCAGGGTCAACATCCGGGTGATATTCCAAGAATACTGGAGATAAGGGATAAGTTCTCTACTGAAACACATCACTTGCGTGCTAGCTGCATTGGAAGAAACCACCCACTTCCTTTCGTATTCTCTGGCACCAAGTAGGTCAGATACTAAACCATCCCCAAGACTTCTTCTAGCTGAGTTCTCTTGTAGTCAATGCTGGACTATATTTATTCACAGAGGTGGGTATTTATTGACGCAGTAGGAAAAATCTTAATTTTAAGTTATTCGTTTAATGGCCAACTTCCAAATTAATTTTTTCTTGCACTACAAAATTTCTCCATAGCTATAATTTTATATACTGCATCTATCCAATACAATATAGAACATATTACTCCATACTACCCAACCATCCCTTTACTAATTAACAAAGACATCACTTGACTTAAGGCAATATTTGCAGAAAAATTCCTTTGAAATACCTGTGTGAATTTGTAAATGCTTTTTCAAATCCGAGGGGTACTTGAAAGATCTACCACACTGACTGCACGTTCTGGGATCGTTACTGAGGCGCCTTCTGGGCTGAGCTGAGTTTACACCTTTTGACCCCACTGAAGCTGAAGGCACTGCAATTCAAAAATAAACAATTTGAAAATAAACAGTTTCATATGAATCGATAGTAATTAATAAAAAAACTGAGTCTGTAGTAATTAATAAAAAAAAATACCACAAAGTAGATTCTTCAATCCTGCATTCCATGGGGGAAATACAGTATTCAAATAACAAAATAAAGCCACTGAATCAAACCCAATAAAAAGAATGAATGTTTTGATGTACCAACCATAAACATATAGCTACAGTCAACTATGTTAATATATTGTTACATCTACATACTACTTTTTTCCATTTACAAATATTTGGTGAACAGATGCATTCAGTTACAAATGAAATATGCACCTATATGAAGCTTAAAATTTAAAAAACAACAAATAATTCCTATTGTAGATTGGACTCCAAAGTTTTTGTGTGGTTCTTAGTTTTGTATGCTTAACTGGGAGAGAAAATTGTCAAAATTACCTGCATTTGATGTAACTGTAGTTAATACTTGCTGGCCTTGAGAAGTTGTTGCTGCTAATATACCACTGTGATTAACATCCACAGTGCCATCTGCGGCAGCAATCACTATCTGACCATTAGCACCAGAAACAGCTGCAAGTGAGGGCAAATAAGTAATGACACTTTGTTGTGTTCCATCACTTCCAGAAGCAGTCAGTACCTGCCCTCCAGTGGACATGAGAAGCTAAAAAAAAGAAAATTTAATGCAATATGACCCTTAAAAAAAAATGGAATGATTGTGCACTGCAACAACAACAAACTAAAAACAAATACTGACTCATGATATTTTTTTTCTGTAAATGGCAATTTTGAAACACTAAAAAACAAGCACAGTAGGAATCCAATTAAACCATAGTTTGATATAGTATCACCAACCACAGCTGCACCATACAAAATAGTGTAGTTTCCAGACATAATTTTTCTTCACTTTCGTTTGCTATGCAGACCAACTAAATATTGAGCAAATAAGACTATGAGTTAGTACCTGTGTACAATTACTTACTTACTTAATTCGAGCGAACTCGAACTGTGTTGACTAGTTCCCTCCATGTGTCTCTATTCTCCATGCAGTTCTTGGTGTCTTCTAGGTCCATTTTTGTGTCACATTTGAGCTTGTCGATGTTTGTCATTGCAGGTCTTCTACTTTTTCTTTCGCCATGATTCGGTTGCCATAACAATACTTTATGGAAAGTTAATTATCCTTTCTCCAAGCGTGTTCAGTGAAACGCAGTCTTCTGGTTTTAAGAGTAGTCGAGACCTTTGGTAAGCTTTCATATAGTAATTCGCTCGATATGTGATCCTTCCATGAGATACAAAGAACTTTCCGCAGCATTTTAGTATTACCTTACCGAAGTGACGTATCCTCCAGGACGTTGTCGACCAGGTTAATCCACTCCTGCTGGTCTCGTATTGTATGTAGCAGGTCTTAAACGCTTGCTTTCCTTGTTGTCCTCGTCAATCCGTCTGTGTACTTCTCTCTTGGTCTTCCTGTGCCTTTGCTTCCATTTATCATACCGGTGGTTATGACATTTTCCAGCCCTTCTCTTCTCATGAGGTGACCGAAAAATCTAAGTTGTCTACTCCTGATGTTGTTCATAAGACATCTCTTCTCTCCAACCATCAAGACTTCCTCGTTAGATTTCAAGTCAGCCCATGGCATTTTCATCATTCTTCGCCATAACCACATTTCTGTTGCTTCAAGTCTTTTCTTCATTTTAGTATATGCACCATTTAATCTGTTGTTCATTTGTTTAGTCATCGTTTAGCTTTCTACTCCATAAAGAAGTACACTTTCAACAGTCGCTCGAAAGAAGTTGACTTTGAGATTTCCTTCGATGATTTCCATATTTTGTCCAACTTGTTTAGAGATTACCAAGCTTAACCAATTCGTGGCTCCATGTCTTTTTCACTCGAGTGAAGCCATGAACCAAGAAATTTAAAATTATCAACATGCTTCTATCTGTTTCCTTGAGAAGTAAAGAGCCCACCATCTGGTTGGTTGTACGAGATGTATTCTGTCTTCTTATAGTTTACATGAAGGCCGATTGTTTCTGTAGCTGTTTCAAGTCTTAGTAGGAGAGTTTGGGCCTCATTGAAAGTATTGGAGATGAGAGCAAGATCGTCAGCAAAATCTCCATCAGCGATGTGTTTGGCTGGGTATCGGGAGCTTTATCGAAGTTTCAGTTGAAATCCGTGGTGATTATCTCTAGTTGCTTCTCTGAGAGCATACTCAAGCGCAATGATGAAGAGAAAATGTGCCAACGTATCTCCTTGAAGAACTCCAGCAACTATTTCAAAGAAGTCATTGTCTCCATAAGGTGTCAATACTTGTGCTTCAGAATCTTTGTAGAGAATATTGATGGCATTTACGATCTTTGACGGTATACCGTAAGCTTTGCTAAAGTCTACAAATCTCAGCACTGCTGGTAGTTGTTTACTTTTGATACCTTCAATCAGCCTTCGGAGGGTGAGAATTTGTGCAAGAGTTGACCTTCCTGAGCGAGATCATCTTGTTGTACATTTTTGCTCCTACACCGTTACCGTCAGGGAGATTTTTCGGTAGTTGTCTGTAATAACAAGGTCTCCTTTTTTAGGTAAGGTGATAATGGCACTTTTCACCCACAACTCAGGTTTGTCTCCAGTAAAAGTTCTGTTGCAAACCTTCAATAGCTGTTTGTGTAAGGCTCCTGTTTTCCATTCTTCTGTAGGAACATTATCAAGACCTGTGGCCTTGTTGTTTTTAAAACTTTAGATGCACCTGACCAACTCTTCCATAGTAATAGGATTTGTATTTATGGGAAGAATTTGATGAATAACATTAACAGTGGGCCTGTCTAATTGTTACGTTTGGAGGTTGTCCTAGAACTTTGATGAAATGGTCCTTCCTTTTTTGATGCGGCCTTTAGGATCTTTCGCCCTGACGCGCCCACTTTTTGTGCCTTTTCTGCCCCTTAATTCACTGACTGTTTCCAAAGCCAGTTTGGGTTTCTGGTGTTCCACAGAGCTAGCAAGTGCATTTATTCTACTATTTACATAGCTCACTTGACCTTTTTCATAGAGTTCATTCAATTCATTTTTCGCTGCTTCGAGACGCCTTGCACTGCCCCTGGTTCTCTTTATGTCGTGTTCGTTGCACACCTTTTTGCTCGCTTCTCGTTTTTCAGCAACTTTCTGGTCTTCCCATGGCACACGCTGTTTCAGCTTGGCTTTTGTAGGAACACATATTTCCGCTCCTTGTTGATGGGCCTAGACAACATTGTTATAAAGACGAGTTGAGTTTACATCAGTAATTTCAATTCCATTTTGGAATCGATTTTGCACTTTAATCGTGTATCTCTTCTTTACATCAACATCATAAATTAACTTACTCCACTCTTACTCCACGTCTTTTTCGATGGCTTGCTTTGTCTGAGACTCAGTCGAAGCTTTGCGGTAACACATCGATGGTCAGATCCTACTGTACAGAACGTATTATAGGCTTCACAGTCAAGAGCACTATTTTTCCATTTCTTGTTCATCAAGATTTATTTAGCTTTTAGCATTATTTGGAGAAATACGTGTCCATAGGTTTCCACTACGTTTAAAAAATAGTGTTTAGAGCTTGAAGGTTGCATTCTCTAGTCCAATCATGGAGAAGTTGCCCATTTTCGTTTGTGGTAGTGTTGATACGGAATATTTTTTACGCATCATTTCCCCAATCTTTGCGTTAAAGTCTTCCCCAATCAGTAAAACGTTGTGTTTTGGTACGTTCTTTGTCAAGTCAGAAAGGTTCATGTAAAATTCTTCCCTTTCATCAGGATCAGAAACATTAGTTGGAGTATAACAGGAGATGACACTCACAGCAGGTTTTCCGTTAAAAGTAGCGGAAAGTGTCCTTGAGTTTATTGACTCAACAGAATTAAGAGATATGGAAGCTTTGGGACTAAAAAGGATGCTAAAGCCTCTAATTGTTGAATTATTAGCAGCCTTTTCAGCAGACGAAGTTATCAGGAACCAATCTTTTTTCATGTCATGATATTTTACATCAGCTTCTTCATGGAGAATTCTGTGCTTTTGAACATAAACTATATCTATACCATATTTAGCAACTAAGGCTGTTAATTCTCCTTTTATTGGATGTTGAATTCAGAGTTCGGCACTTCACAGTTGAGAAAGGGAAAGTTTTTCTGCATTTCAAATGATGGTCAGTAGTATACTTTTCGACCTCAGCTTGACGTCCCACTGGGCAACGTGCTCCTTGTGTGTCCACGCGACGAGCGATGTGGCACGAGTTATTTCAAGAGTTTCTAGTAATTTACAGTTTTTCGGTTGCTATCGAAGCCTTAGAAAGGAAACGATTCAGGATTAGTGGTAGCAACTCCTACTAACTACCGCGGTTTTCAACTAACCATAAATCATTGATCAATGTTATTGACAATGTCGATTATCAGCCTCGTCGATCTACATACTGAAACAAAGAAACGGTGTGTTGTTACTTGCCTCAATGATGCCCTTGGAAAGCCGCTGCCCAGACCAAGGAAGTTGCTATTTTTACAAGGCGCAGCATACTCGGCTTGCGCCAGAGCCCCTTCTGTGGACAACAGTGGACACCAACGTGAAGGCGGGGTTGACGATAGTGAGAGGGAAGCTATGTGGTACGCTATTCAGTATTACATCCTTTTAAGACGTGCCTGCATCTCACCTTGACCACTTGTGTACTAACTAAGCATTTAATGAGGAAAAAAGATCAAGTGGTGATGACCATTAACTGTAATATGCATTGTGTGAAAATGGTATGACATAAATGCACAAAATACCCCAAAAAACGTTTTGATGCAAAAAGGTGACACCTAAGGGCATAGAAACTGTTTTAATTAAAAACTAACACTTGCTGTTAAAAATACAATAACAATGACCTCCATTTTCGTAAAGCTTCAAAGATCAGTTTGAGAAAATAGGCATTACCTGTGATCCATCAACTTCAGTACCCTGTACTGTCTGTAAACCTTTTAGGTCACCAATTGCAATCTGTTGCCCAAGTTCCATAGTTGCCACATCCCCAGCTACTCCAACTTGACCAATAACTGCCTGTTGTAGATTTATTCCATCTGTAAAAGTACTTGATAATTCTTGCCCTTCAACTGACACTGGATGTAAGGTAATATATGCCTGCTGAGGGTCTTGACCTGTTAACCCTGCTGTTTGCATTGCCAAAAATACCTATAAAATCAAATATCATACAGAATAATGAAGCAGTCTTTAATAGTTGCAACTAAAACTTCAAGTCTTCACCCTATTACAATATCCAACCTCAGATTTTTTAAGTATTTGGGCCTAAAACATACATAGTTTTAAGGCTGCAGTCATTCACATATATAACTAATGATGACTGTATTGTATAGTAATTTACTTAAAACTAACTAGCACAGTTCAAAATCAATAAGCTCAAACATAAGCTCAAATAAAACCTGTTCCGTTAAACAACACTACCCCAAAATGCAAATTAGTTGCATACAGTACTGGCAATGCATCTGACTGAGCTTTATTTTCTCAGTCATAACCTGACCCAAATGTATTAGTAATGGTCCCTGCTGAATAATGTCTAATATAATGGTTTGCAGAGGACGAATATACCTTGCAACTACAACTGAGAGAACTACCAAAAAATGTTCCAATTATAATTACATAAGGGTTTTTTGTGGATGTGTTATGTTATCAATATGGGAACAATGGTGGTTTTGTCTGCACATGCAAAACTAAAAACATTGCTAAAACAAAATTGGTTACAATTGAGATACAAAAAGTCAGAAAACGTTGTGGGGATGAGCCTCAAAAATGTTTTTTTTGCATGTAGTCCAACAGTAATAAAAATTACCGTTTTCAAAAACCAGTACTCTACTTGCTACCACTCCAAGTTTAACCAAATTACATTGCAAATGTTCCCTCTTTATACTAAAATAAGCTAACATAATTTACAATCATTGTAATGTATGCACATTAATAGAAAAACTAAAGTTAGGCCAAAACTTTATGAAGCAATACCTGTGGCTGCCCACCACTATCCTGATCACCAGGTGCTTGCAGTAAAACGTATGTTGGATGCTGCTGAAACCCTTGTCCTGACAGCCCAGCTGATTGAAGATCCACTGCACCATCAGTAGACTGGATACCTTCTTGTGATTGAGAGTTGTCCCCTTGAAAGACATGCCCACTAGGTGTCACACTAATACTAAGATCACCTTGTCCAAGTATTTGATTACTGCCTGTTGCTTGATCCATTACTTGTCCATTGCCTTCAGAAGTTACATTTGCATCAAATTCCTGAATAACTTGTGCCCCCTGTGTGTCTGTTTCTGAACCCTGAAATCCAGAACTATTTACAGCTGTATTAGATACACTCATGTTGTGTTGTGCCATAGCAATATCACTTACTGCTACTGAAGCAGTAGCTGATTCCTGATCTTCATGGAGATTTGTATCATGTAATGCCCCTTCAACATCTGTTTGTACAGCTTGTGAACCATTAAATTCATTGCTGTCTTCCACAAGAAGTGCTCCTGCAACCTCAGCAGCAGCTGCTTCTGTTTCAATTACTGGTGCTAATGATTCCAGTTTAACACTATTCCTAATGAAACTGGAATGTGAAGAATCTGTGGAATCAATCCCTTCCGGGTGATGCAAGTCCCCATGGACAGATTTTGCAATCCCATCATCCTGTTGACTTGTATGGTGCATAATATTTGTATTACTTTCTTCATCTTGACTGCTTTCAGAAATAAAATCTACTTGTGAAACATGAATTTTATTTGCATTTTCAACTTTAACTTTTGATGTACTCTGTAATGAGTGGTTTTCATCACTTTCTGTAAAAAAATATTAAAAATAAAATGTAAGGGATAAAATCACAATGGTGAAAATGTCAAAGTGACCAATAGCAAGTAAAACAAATCATCTATCAATAATTACAAGAAAATAATCTCAGACATTGTAAAACAGCAGACAAGGCAGGTCCAAACCTTTCTGTTACCAATATACTATTTAGCCAAAACAGAGACTGTGGTTATGAAAATAGGATACTGTATAGTTTATTCTTTCTTTTGTTTGGACCAAGTGTAATACACACATTAGTCAGGCTATAACAATTCACTAAACAAATCTATATAGCAAAATATATAACATTGGTGCACCATGTTATTTTATATTCTTGTTTACTATTGCATCTGCAATAAATATAGTTGCTTTTATTTTTTCATGGACGTAGATAGTGTTTGATTCTCATGACAGAGGTTTAATATATATATATATATATATATATATATATATATATATATATATATACATATATATATATATATATCTTTATCATATAATTGGCCTGAGTTTGTTCCCAACTTCTGGCGGTGACAAAGATAAAAGCAACAGCATCAGCCTAAAGTTAACCATATCAACACAAAGTGGGGAAATTCATTGGGCATCTGTTGATTTAAGAATGGCAAAGCAGCTTTATACTGTGGGTTGCACAATACTCAAAGCAGATAGAGGTAAGAGATATACCTTTATATTACTATCTCCATGGCAAGGTTGTGACTGGTTAAATCTGTTGTGTGTGCAATTTTGTTGAAATATAGCCAGCTTCATAAAGAAACAAAAGCAATTCTGCATTGTGGGTTGCACAATAACATGTATGGCTAAATCAATTGCTATCAGAGACCAAATAGTTATACGGATGTGAAGAAATGAGAATGGAGAGTGCTTACCGGAGTGGGGCAGAGATTGGTGGTGCAGCAGTCAACAAGCTTGGGAAATACTTCGAGTAAGCTCTCAAGAAGAAAATCAAGAGACGGCTGAGTCAGCCACGAAAAAAAATTTTTAATGTTTTAACTGTTGTAATACTGAGTTTGGATCACTTAAAAAAAACAAGGGAAAATGCCTAGCCAGAAATACAAAATGTAATAGCTGTCACAGAATAGAGCACTTTGCAAATTTGTGTAAGAGTACAAAAGATATAAAATCTCCCAATGTGGCAGCATATCTGTTTCTACCATATGGCATGTCACTTTGGGATCCTGTGAGCCTATACTATCAGGAAATGCAACACTATAGCTAGGCATAATCAAATTCACGAAAAAAGGCAGAAATGTCTGAGCCTCTTTTGATGATAAGAGTCTGAAGCCCACCAAAAAGCAAGGAAGCAAGACATTTTGCAAAGATTCCAGAAAGTTGTAAAGAGATCAGCAAGATCAGAAACCATAATGTAAAAATGCATGTCGATGAGAGCATCAAGCCTGTTAACCATCCTCTGAACACCATACCTTCTTAAACTATATTCATCTTAAAGAAAAACCACCATACTCATCTTAAAGAACATCTTCAAAAGGTCTTAAAGCAAATGATCACATTAGACATCATCGAAGAGCACCCTCCCAGCAAACCTGCACCTTGGGTCCTATCATTCTTGCCAACTTTGGTCATAGTTGGCAAGAATGATTAAACTTGCAGGTGCTGAAGCATTTCCTAAGCTAGATTTCAAATCAGCCTACTGGGAGATTAAGCTAAACCCTTCATCTAGATACATTGCAATGTTTTATTCAAAAGGTTAGATATGGGATTTAAGCCAGCTCAAGGGGAGTTAAGGGCAGCTCTTCAGCCACTGTTTGTGCACATACCCTACAAACACAAGCATGATGAAGCACTAGCACAAGTGATGGAGGCAGTTGCAACAAAAGGGGCCATGCTAAATGCAATGAAATGGATATTTGGTGCAGCATAAGTTTCATTCTGGGGGATAATCTACAGAAAAAATGGTGTATGACCTGATCCAGCTGAAGTCGAAGCCTTGGTTATATCACTGCTCCTACCATGAAAGAAGGACTTGTCAGCTTCTTGTGCATGATGCAATTTAATGGTGACTTTATCCCAAACTTTGCCAAAAAATCTGCACCCCTCCACACACTGACAACACACCAGGTACATTACAAATGGAAACACCAAAAATGCTTTGAAGATTTCATTCATGCATTCAAGTCCGTCTTACTACATTATTTTGACATGTCCAAGCCAACTTTTGTCTTCACAGATGCACATGTAACTGGGTTGGAAGTGATGCTTGCACCCATGGATATCAACTTTGGGTTAAGAAGGTTTTGCAATTATCTTGTGGGCTCTCAAGACATCATCTGAGTTTTAATCAACCATAAACCTTGTCCAATATTCAACAAAACAATAGAAGAGGGTCCATCAGAACTGAGTGCTCACGCATGCAGCATCAAGACATTCACTACAATGTTCAGTATCAAAAGGGAAAGCTCAACCAAACTAACTACAGATCATGGTGAGCCAAACCTATTACAAGATACCCAAAAATAAGCAAGCAGAGGCAGATGAAATTCTGAATCTCCTCTATATGCTGAACACAACATCCATCATGGGCAAGATGGACATAGGTAAAACATATCGACAACAACCAAAAAAGATACAGTGCTCAGTCAACTGGTGAACATTGCCAAATGTAGCTCCCACCATGTACCTAAAGTACGTCCTCCAAAAGTCCAATGTGTTGCAAAAACTCTCCCAGAGATAACAGTCAATAAGGTCACTGTCATTGAGGGAGTCATCTGGGATAAAAGTGGCATGATAAGACATCTTTGATATAATTTCTTCTTGCATAACATGGAAAGAAAGTAGCACAATTTCTAAATGGTTGCATCCACTGTCAGTCATTCACAGACAAGAAGACCAATGAACCAATTTAATCTCACAAGGTTAATGACAAATGTTGGGGCACAGTAGTGGTTGACTTGCTTCAACTGATACAAACTTCACATCATGACATTGTGGTACAGGACCTAGAATCACATTACCCTGCAGCAAAGCTTGTTTTATCATCAAGTGCAGATAAGGTAATACCAGCCCCAAGCTGATATACATGTATATGATACCTATGCAAACCCAGATACCCAGATCTCCAACAATGGCCCACTATTTAATTTAGCACATATGAAAAAGTTTGCAGTGAATCAAGGTATCACCCTGCAGAAACTCTCATGAAACCCCAGGGGAAGACAATGAAAATAGCACATTTTAACCATCAAAATGAGTCAACAGCCCTCACACATCTCCTGAAAAGCTATCATGATACACCACACCTTGCCACAAGTGTTGCACCTGGCACCATGCTATTCCAAGATGGGCAGACACACTGCTTTTCTCAACAAACTTGCATTACCTAAGACCAAGTAAATGATGCAAGAGATAGTGACTGTAATCAAAAGCTTAAGCAACAAGACTAGATAAACTCATCAAAGTATTTCAAACCATCATCCTTCAACATTGGAGATAAGGTTCTAATCACGAACTACCAAAAAAGTTTCAAGTATGATCCAACTCTTATCGCAGATGAGTATGAAGTCATTAATTTGAAGAATGGTGGCTGTCAGCTCATCATTCAAAGTGATATGGGGAAAAAACGGTCTGAAGGCATCCAAAAAACTTAAAGCTTTATGAACCTGCCTTTCAAAAATGACCAGTCTGGGGCAGAATCATCAAATCAAAGATATTTAGGATAAGGAGATAGGAGAGGATTTAGAATTTGCTGAACCTCTCCAAGATCAACACAAACCAGCCAACCAAGAAGCAGTTATTGTTCCAAGAGGATCAATAGTTTTCTTTGAAAAATTTGCATCTGAAAAACTGATAAAAATCATACAATGAAAAACCTATGAAAAAGGTATAACTCTGTTTACTGGTTTATACTGTTGTTAAGATTTACCATTATCTTTACAAAATTCAAGAATCCTGAGCCTGGTTTAAGGAACTTGAGTTTGTTTTAAAATACAAATCCTGCAAGCTAGACTTTTACTTATGAGAAGAGCACTTTACTAAAGATTGAGTACATTACTACTTCTACTTTCCATCATAACTTTGAAACAAGCTATATATTTATCATCATCATCATAGGTTTCTTTTGATTAACATGCAGGTGCAGAAGCATTGTCTACATTTGTAGGCTACCTTCCAGATGACTGGCTAGCTGCATGCTGTTATATCTGTTGCCTTGTTCGTGCTCCTTAATCCAACAGATAAAGGAGCCAACAAATGCTACAGAAGTAAGATCATTCCTAGGACTAGTGAACTTTTGCAGTAGATATATCAAGAACTACTCAACCATCTCAGAACCGTTAAGACGTCTCACCAAAAAGAATTAACCTTTCATCTGGAGATCCGAACAACAAAATGTGTTTGATCAGCTAAAAGCAGCCCTACAAGAACCAGAAGTCATGCAATATTACAACGCTGAAGCACCAACCAAAATCATCGTAGATGCCAGCCCAGTTGGTTTAGGAGGAATATTAGCTCAGGTGCAATATGACAGTAATTATCGTGTTATTTCATACACATCAAAATCGTTAACACATGTAGAAAGTCGATATAGTCAAACTGAAAGAGAGGCTCTTGTAGTTAAATGGTCTCTCGAACGTTTCCATTATTATATTTTTGATAGTCATGTTACAGTAGTTATTGACCATAAACCATTAGTTTCAATGTTATCAACAAAATCGCAACCACCACCTAGAATACGGCGATGGTTACTCAACATGCAAGGATACAAGTTTTCCGTAGTATATGAACCCAGATGCAACAATGCAGCAGATGTTTTGTCATGATCACCCAAATTCTCGATTATTGATGATTCAAACACAGTTAGTTATGTAAACATGATTGTAGCACATGCAACACCAATGGCAGCTGACCTCATCAGGAAACACAGAAAGATGATACTTTACAACAAGATATAACCGCAGTTACTACTGGCAGATGGAACAAAACTTCACTGTACTTCTCGAATCGACATCAGTTGTCAACACATGACGGTTTATTATTAAAAGATCACAGATTAGTTATTCAACAGAAGTCGAGGAATTAGTCAAACACTGCCATGTGTGTCAAGTTGTTATGCCATCTAATAAAACTGAACCAATGAAACCTACCGCTATTCTAGCAGAACCGTGGAACACATTAGGAGCAGATTTGAAAGGACCTTTACTGTCCGGAGAAAATTTGTTAGTTTTATTAGATTATACTTCAAGGTACCCGGTTACCTTCGTACTGAATCGTAATGTTACATCTCATGATATAATTTGTAAGTTGCAGTAATCGTTTTCATTGTTTGGATAACCTGAGCGTATTATAACAGACAATGGTCCGCANATTAAAAGATCACAGATTAGTTATTCCAACTGTACTTCGTAAAAACATTTTAGAACTTGCTCATGCACAACATTTAGGAGTAACTCGAACAAAAGCCATCTTATGTGGAAAAGTTTGGTGGCCAGGTATGTCAACAGAAGTCGAGGAATTAGTCAAACACTGCCATGTGTGTCAAGTTGTTATGCCATCTAATAAAACTGAACCAATGAAACCTACCGCTATTCTAGCAGAACCGTGGAACACATTAGGAGCAGATTTGAAAGGACCTTTACTGTCCGGAGAAAATTTGTTAGTTTTATTAGATTATACTTCAAGGTACCCGGTTACCTTCGTACTGAATCGTAATGTTACATCTCATGATATAATTTGTAAGTTGCAGTAATCGTTTTCATTGTTTGGATAACCTGAGCGTATTATAACAGACAATGGTCCGCAATTTATTTTGTCAGAATTCAAGTTATTTTTACAGTCGCATAGCATTGAGCATCAACCAGTTAGTCCTTATTGGCCTCAAGCAAATGGAGAGGTAGTACGTTTTAATCATACACTTAGCAAAGTTTTAAAGTGTGCTGATGTAGAACATAAAAATTGGAAGGACAAACTCCAGAAATTTTTGTTAGCGTATCGCACTACACAACATGCAGCTACAGGAAAGTCAACTGGTGAGATATTATTTAAACACAAAGCACACTTAGCAAAGTTTTAAAGTGTGCTGATGTAGAACATAAAAATTGGAAGGACAAACTCCAGAAATTTTTGTTAGCGTATCGCACTACACAACATGCAGCTACAGGAAAGTCAACTGGTGAGATATTATTTAAACACAAAGTAAGAAATGACATTCCATCATTCAGTAAAACGTCAACACAGAAACCGACAGAATACCATGGACTCCTAAATAATAACATCTGGACTGGAAACCTCTCAGAAATCTTCTGTTGGCTGTACAAGATGAGGCCGATACAAACTGTCGTTCCCAGACCTTCAGCAACAATGCTGTCGCCATCAGATAAAGTGCCAGTTTTTGACTGTCAAAAGTACAAGCATGGTTAACAAATGTGCTGCTGTTGGCTGCAAAAGTGGCTATAAGACAGCAGAAAATCACGCTGGATTGACATTTCATAAGTTTTCCTTAAATGACAATGAGTTACTTCAACACTGGATGAGAAAAATTTCACGAAAAGACTTTGTTGCAACCGAACATTCCAGGTTATGCTCTCTTCATTTTACCACGGATTCGCTTGTCAGCCAAAGCACGGATAACAACACAAGGCATCCGAGGAAGTGCAAAGAGCTTATTAGAAGGTATTTAGGAGACCTTGTTATAATTTCTTCATAACACGTTTAAGATGTTTCGTAGCTTGAAAAGGTTTAAGATGTTCAAGATTGAGTAGCGACTGTTGAAAGAAATTTGCTTTGCCATGGAAGCAGGTCGTGAAGGCTGATCTTTCTTATCAGTCCTGACACTTTTCATTGATAATGTAAGATAAAAGTTATATCATATCTGATAATGAAACTAATATTTAACTAATCATTTTGTGTTACATATGTAAGGCATACAGCTGTTGTAAACAAATCATAGTCGAGTTTTTACGTTGAAATTTTGGAAATGTCAGCATCGTAATGATTTAGACACGTATATTGCACCAACTTCAGATTTTTCCGTTATTTGAATGTTATTTTGCTTCAGAAATAACCCGACAGGCTCACAGTTCAGTCTGTTTAAAATTAATGCTTACTTAAGACTGTTTATTATTTATCCTTTACCCATTTTTTCTTGTTAAAGGAGACTCAGAAAAGATGCTGTGCCCACATTGTTTCCGAATCTTCCCTCGTACCTGTCTAGTCCAGGCATACCACACAGGAGTACAAATGCTACCTCAGCTGCTCGCTTCAACCAGCAGAGGGATGATCTTGATGCCAGATGTGCT
>RDPX01000018.1:1454685-1509176 GCA_003991215.1 Morbakka virulenta | reverse complement strand
ACCCCGACCCCCCTCCACAGACATGGCTTTTGTAGACTTCCCCCTTATCAGTACTTTACTGTAATGACTGATCACTATTTTGGGGAATTGCAGTTTTGTCATATGATCAGATAGATGTCAGGAGAGCTGTTGATAGTGTAAGAATGTACTTTTGCTTCTTAGAAAAACTGGCCTCATCTTGTACACCCTGAAACCCAGTTTCCAGTCCAGATGTTATTATTTAGGAGTCCATGCAGAATACACAGAGAAGAGTAAACATTACACCGACAAGAAGCATCATGCTAAGTATCGAGATTTATACTAGGAAGAAGACCAAGTTTTAGTTAAAAACTTTACTCATAAACCCAAAGCTGAGCCATATTATCATATTAAACCAGCTATTGTATTAAAAGTTTATCGACGTAGTGTTAAAATTGATTTACAGGGTAAAGTGTTTATTCGTAATAATGCTCACATCAAACCGTATTACCATCACCAAAACCCCATCACACCAGATGATCAGCCACAACCACCAACCACCACTAACCAACCATCTATAGTTACACCAATGTTTGTACTAGATGACCCACCAGAGGACGAAGAAAGTAATTCAGATAGTGATTCAGATGATACAGTACCATAGCGAGAGGAGGAGGAGAAAGTTAGATCCAGACCACTCCGACAGTCCAACATACGGAGCAGATTTAATGACTTTGATCTTACTTAATATGTTATGTTGAGACTTTACATTGAGTTATAGACTTTACTACGTTGAACTTTACTTGACTTATTGGTTTGTTGAACTTGAAATGGAACTTCACTTGATTTATTGAACTTAAACTTAAAGACATTGAACTCTGATAGTCTATTATTATGTTGTAATGTTTAGACATTCAACATCGTTCATTTGGTGCGATGTTACCATGTTTGTACATTCAGCATACCATCTGGTCTGAATTTTGAACAGTTTTGTGGGTTTTTGTTGACACCCTTGTGTCATTAGGTTTTGTTATATATAGTCAAAGGCTAGACTGTGCACTAGTCATTTTGGGAATTTTAGTCGACAGATTTAAGGTTTTGAAATTAGTCGTGTTTGCAAATCTAGATGAAGAGGGNTATTGGTTTGTTGAACTTGAAATGGAACTTCACTTGATTTATTGAACTTAAACTTAAAGACATTGAACTCTGATAGTCTATTATTATGTTGTAATGTTTAGACATTCAACATCGTTCATTTGGTGCGATGTTACCATGTTTGTACATTCAGCATACCATCTGGTCTGAATTTTGAACAGTTTTGTGGGTTTTTGTTGACACCCTTGTGTCATTAGGTTTTGTTATATATAGTCAAAGGCTAGACTGTGCACTAGTCATTTTGGGAATTTTAGTCGACAGATTTAAGGTTTTGAAATTAGTCGTGTTTGCAAATCTAGATGAAGAGGGATTTTATATCTGTCGCCTTGTTTGCACTCAATCCTTGCTCTACCATGCTGGCAATTTACCGAGCATGCGTAGTAGTGCCGTGAACGAGATAGTTTCTTCTTCCATAATGGCCACCATAGAAGCCAACAGCTGAGTTGTAAGTTATATATGAATACATATGTTTAATCCGCATTAATCGAATCATTTTCATGATTTCTCAGTCATAACACATGCATGGCAGATTTCACCACATGTCTTCATTTTATAACAAACTTGAGGGTTGGAATTTGACATCTTCCAATCTCTACAATCCCTCTTTGTTAGCTTTTTCCAAGACATATTTGGACAGTCAACACCTTGCTTTCCAGCAACTTGTAAATCATGTGTGCACTAAACTGCACTGCTGGATCTTTGTACATGTCCATACCAGCAGAGTCATCTTTCTCATATTATGAGGTCAAGGTGTTCAAGGCCAAGCCACCCCAGTAGCTCCTTTGATCGTATGGTAGCTATGTCTTTTGATTTTATGCTGTAGATGATGGAGATTTGGCCTTGTCAGTGCCCAAGTCTCACTGGTCTGGAGCATAGTGCTCCACACAGTAGTGCTGTACATTTGGCCACAAGTCTTGTATGATAGGTGGCATGACATAAGGACTGGTAATAGCTCCCTAAACGTCTTCCAGGCAATCTTGACCTGTGTCGTTGTAGCAAGATCACAGCCACCAGCTGAGGAAAGCATATCTTCTAGATAGCAAAATGAATGTACGACTTCCAGCTTCTACATCCTGGACATCACTTTGTGGTCTGCCATCAAGTGGATGGGTAGTTCCAAGGCATCCTGAACATCTGAAGTCTGAGTCAACAATCAGACCATTGAGCCCACTACAATTCTTGTCCACCCAATTCTGATATCCATTGCAGTATATTCTATTTCTCCCTACACCTTTACGTCAGACACCATATGGGAAGCTGCCTGAGTCATGTTGTTGGCCGAGACCTGTGCCACAAATCATTTCCTTGTTTTTTCTTGCATTCACCCTCAGACCTTTTTCTTCCAAACCTTCTTTCCAAGTCAGAAGTCTCTTGACACATTTATCCATGGAATCAGCAATTATAACCAGGTCATCTGCATACAAATCCTCCCATACCACACAGGCACTGAACTCCCATGAAATTGCCTAAAGCACAATGATGAAGAGTAGGGGGCTAAGTATGGATCCCTGATGCACTCCAACCTTCACAGCAAACTCTTTGCTGTAGCACTAACCAACAAACACACACCTACGACCATTTGCATTCATCCCTGTACCAGGTGCACAATCCACTCATTCACATGGAGTTTTCACAGTGCCAATCAGATAAACTTCCAAGAAACATGGTCAAATGCTTTCTCGAGGTTCACAAATGCCTTGTAAAGCCATTTGTTTACTGTCAGGTATTTTTCTTGTTGCTGACGAACAACAAATATTGTGTCAGTTGTACCTCTTTGTTTGGGAGTCACCAGTGGATACTAGCTGCCTAATATGGCTATCCACGATTCTCTCCATGACTTTCATGACTTGTTCTGTCAGCTTGGGCCCATGGTAGTTACCCCTGACCAGAGCATCACCCTTGCTCTTGTAGAGGGAAACAATGAAACTCTGCTCCCAGTCAGATGGAATCTTGCCATCACAGACAATAGAGGATGCAAGGTCACAGATCATGGATGCACAAGTGTCACCTGCAGCTCCACTTCTATTCCTGATGGTCCCACTGGTTTACCTGACTTAATCTGGAAGATGGCCTTTTTCACCATATCTAGAGTCATTGAGACTTTGACATCTCACCTGCATCATTTTTACTGGATGGTCACCCACAACATCAACATTCTCCTTATGCATCTGGTCTGCAAGTTGGTACATGTCTGAAGACTTGGTATCTACATTTGCATAAATCTGTTTATCAGCCTCATAGCGAGCATGATGAACTGCTTGTCTTGATGTATGCTTGGCCTTGTTATACTCTACTGTTGTACCATTTCCAGACTTCCCGGCCTTAAAAGCTAACTGTTTAGCTGCGATAGTCTGTTCCACATGGTTTGACCACAACCAAGTTTCTCGTCACCATCTATAGGGTTGTGCACACACTTCCTCAGTTGTCTTGAGTAAACTTGTCTTGAGGTTAGCCCAGATTTCCTCAATAGTGGCTCCAGCTACCATTTCTGAGTCAGAAACATGTGCCTCAAAGACTTCCTGGAAGTGCTTGCAGGTTGCAACATCCTTGAGTTTCCAGACTTTAAGGCAAAGTGTGGACTTGCACTTGGTTGGAGGCAGCATGTCAATCAGCATGTCACAAACTAGGAGCCAATAATGCGGGGCAATTTCTTTACTAGGGATCACCTTTACAGCTGTGACAAGCTTATGCATGTTCTTTTGATAAAAGATGAAATCAACCTCTGTAGCTGCATTTCCAGACTGGTATGTTACTAGGTGGCTGTTGCTTTTCTTGAAGCAAGTGTTGATAATGAGGAGACCAAATGCTAGTGCAGACTCAAGAATTTTTTCACCATCTGTGTCAGGCTCTAGTATGCCATATCCTAGACCACCATGCACTTATCTACAACCAGTACCAGTACTACCAGATGCAGGAATTGTCACAGACACTGTATGCAGTTTGTCATAAAACTGGTCTTTCTGCACATCTCTGATACCACTCTGAGGTGCATAAACAGACAAAATGCTAAGTACATGCTGGCCCACTATGAGGTTAACAAGGATGATCCTGTTGGAAACATGCTGCACAACAAATACCTTCTCAATCCACTTTTTGGCTACAAACACACCTACTCCAGTCATACCATTGTCATTACCTGACCAGAATAGCTTGTAAACTTAGATTCCTTGCCTTTGATAGTATGACAATGTCCACCACGATATAGGATCTCTTGAATACAACATATGTCAATTCTTCATAGAGTAAGCATTTCCACTACCTTGCATACTCTTCCTCTCAGTATTCACATTGAGAGATAACACCCTGAATCTTTTCAGCAGGCACTTGATGGATAATGACCCTGCCCGCAACACCTGCAAGGGGGCCAAGCCAGAGACCAACAAATCTCTGAAGTCTATTGGCACCACATAATACTATTTCTGTATATGATTCTGCCAAAAATGATTTGGAACATGTCTTTTTCATGAAATCGTCTGTCCTGGCTGCCATCCCAACTTAGAACTTTATGGCATCTTGAGTTTTCTGCTCTTCCCACATTTGAGCAATGTGCCTTGCCATTGTCCTGTACAGTTAGGATCTTCCATCAAACCACTATAGCTACAGACACTAGAACATCAGTCTGTTGATGTCTACTGCTTAGCTCTGCTATCCAGTTTATGGCAGCTTATAACCTAGAGAGGGGGGATGCAGTTTACAGTCATACCCAGGACTTTATCATTGTAATAATCACTGTTATTATTTGCGTCTTTCACTCCTCAACTTGATACAAATTAGACTTAAATGTTTAACAGACCCTTTTTTCCAGTGGCCGTGCTCGGCCAAATTGGCTTGTACTAGTACAATGCTCCAATAAATCTGTTTCTCTCAAATATTCTTTCGTTTGCCTCTCTCCAATGAACTCCATTGCCATTGCATTATATTGCTTAACCTAGTTACTTTTCTTTATTCTTTTCACATGTATAAACCCCAAAAATGACCAGAACAAAACGGTCTGTCTCTTTGTATGGCTGTCTGTTCTTCTGGCTGACACGTTGCATCCAACAATGAATGACAAAATCAGTCTAAGGTATCCTAAAAATTTGCTATTCTTCATTTTTCAAGGTCACCAACATACAATATCAGATTATATTTATGTTAATTGCAGATATATTACAACCTAGCCATCTGAGGTAAAAACTATATCCACAGAAAAAATTATTACAAGTGGAAACAATTTAATATGAATGAAAACTTTGAGAGAAACCAGTCACACAATATGCAACAAACTAACCTGGTACCAGTGATTAAAGCAGATTAAAACGCCTCCCATGATAAAACTTGTTGAGAAGACTAAAACAAACTAGAATGAATGGTAGAATTATAGAGGTAAAAGATGGCCTTGGGTGTAAGCTACTCTCTAGGGTGATACAAATTGAATTGAATAAAAATGCATAAGAAAGATGTGGAGAACATGACAAACCAAACATATTCAGTGGTAAGCATTCTTCACCAGGAGAAGCAAATTCACCAGGATTAACATCAGAATGATACTGTGTGAATATCGGGCAGAGGTGAAGCCTCATCTTTCTATTGTCAAGAACCAGTTGGCTTCTTGCTGCATTAAGAGAAAACAACCAATTCCTTTCCTAATCTCTTACAGCCTGAAGAACTGATTCAAAGTCTTTCCTAAGTATTCCTGATCTTCAGCCCAAAATGGAATAAGACAAGAAGTAGTTGGGAAATTGCAGCCCATCAAGCTCAAATTTATGTACAAAACAGAATCTGTACATCCCTACCATTTACAAAAAATGTTGTCCTGTTGGATCAAAATGTAAGTTGGTTGATCCATGTGAGGAAAGAAATCTTTATACCTGAGGCAATTTTTGTCATAATAAATCCATGATTTATCCCTATCAAACACTGCTCTTCCCATGCTTTATAGTCCCTTGCAACAAGTGGCTTTATGTTTGTTCCTTTCAAAATAATTACAAATTCTAAACTTTGGAACATGTAATTATTTCAAAAGTAAAAATTCAAAAAGGATCATTTCATTATACTTTAGAATCTAAAGTCTAAAGTATAAAGGAATGAGCTTGTTTGGTCAAAACTTTCGGAGATCAGGTTTGGCTTTAAAGCAACTTTTAAATTGTTATTGATGTATACCAAATTAATAAAGCTTTTCACTGTATGCGAACTATGTCCATTTCAAAGTTCACATAAAGATATGAATTCTAGGTTGCATTGTTTACATCTTTTAATCTCCTGGCTTCTTTCGTTTCTTCCAGTGTCACGGTAACATATTTAATTTTTTTTATTTTCACCTGGTCAACCAAAGAGTTACATCCAGTGATTGAACAGCTATCAAATGTATGCAAAGTATATAATAATGCTGGGCTGTGTTACTCGTATAAAACAAGCTACTTTTGCATTTTACATTAAATGGGTCAGTAAGTCAAACAAGGCTTTTAAAAATATGGAACTGCCAGTCCACCTTTACTCAACAAAAAAACATCAGTGGCAATATTATGTAAACAATATAGCCATGGAACATGGGATCCTAAAACACAATAAAGAAGTAGTAAGTGAAGAACTTTATAACTTGGTGTCATTCTCCTGGTTGTGAAAAGTGGCAGAACACAATGTTTTAAGCAACATGACTTTTTATGTCACTTAATATTAAGAGAGACAATGCTGCTAAGAGTGGAACATCATGTTCTGTCACCCTGGGGTTAAAAATGCAGTCATAATTTTCTTGCAGTCTATTTAAATAGGGATTTCAAATACATGATATCAGTGTCATAGAACTATAGTACATGGCTAGAAAACACTTGCAGCAAAAATTGTTAGTAGGTAGAGCAGATCCCAGTTGGGAAACCAGATTTTGTAACAATATTATGCCTCCCAAGTTCAGTTAACACAAATTTGCACCTTTGAATTGGTTAAAAAATTTTATTTACTGCTGAAATAAGATCAGCTTACTTTTAGCACAAATTTTAAAATGCTCTGATATGAGCTTGTGTCTGCCTTGGATTTGTAATACTGATCCACAGATTTACATACCTTGTGGGGGTTGCAAAATGCCTAGTAAAAACAAAAACATGCCTTTCAAACACCATTCATACCCATGTCAACCCTACCTGTACATGTGGTCAAATTCAACACAACTTTAACAAAAAAAGCCTGTAGTTCAGTGAACACTTCAAATCAAAACACAAAACTAACAAACGTCTTTCTTTCCATGTTTAACTTTGTGTTTTAGCATTGCATTAGGTTTTCTTGAAGTTTTCAATTAAATGTGCTCATTGAGCTGTTAATATTGCTGAATTTCTCACATCACAAATTTGACGTCAAGAACACCATGATTGTGGGGGTTTTTTATACTTTTTTCTTCCAAACACATTGTCACCAGTCAAAACTGGTACGGAATTTCGATTCAAACTCTGACTATACCCCCAGCAACTGCCCCCACCAGGTTCATCATGACCAAATTAAGACGTACGCATTTACTTAGTTATCGAGTAACCTTATAGAAAATTTAGTACAATTAGGTAATAACTTTTGCAAAATAGCTGACTCGCAGCCAGCTTTCTCAGTTCAACATAACAAAGGCTTCAACAGCATTACGCCGTGACCTGTCCTCACGTTTGTTACTAATTCTTTTTTGGCGACGTGGCGCCAAAAATAATCAGTTGGCCATGGTAGGAACTTATGCTAGCTCTCTGCGCCAGAGACACGCACAGTGCTAAGCAAATATGTCAACGAGGGATTCTAGTTATCTTTCTCTTCTGCTGATTCTAATAACCAGCAACTCAAATGTCAAAAAACATGCCAGTTTCAACAGGATGAGAAAAAACGTTGTACTGGTAGGAGTCAAAAGCTTCCCTGTGTAAATATTACTGGATCCGGTGAAGTGTTCTAAAAGCAACTGATTGTTTAGCCTGCAAACCTAAAACAGTAAACAACCTTAACCATGATACATTCAGGAATCGCAGGAGGATGAGGGTATGGGCCAGGGAATAGGGTGAGTGTTCATAGAGCCTGGTGAAGAAATGGCGCGCTTCGGGTGTGTGAACTAGAAACTAGGACACAAACTTCCCAAACCTTTAACAAAATCCCAGTGGTCGAACACTGACAAGTTGCTGACCACACAGGCACTGGTCAAGGAGCACACAACTGAAAAAACACCGACGTTCACGATTCATTTTCATGGCTAGCATGGGAGTTAATTAACTTACCATTGTTTTCTTCCCTACTTGAATGGACAGCTTGTGCTAATGGCGTCGTTACTTCCTCGCCATGATCAGCAGACATCGCTTGTGGAAACTATGTTCAATGTTACCACTTTGCCAGTAAGTCCGGGTATTTAACTGAGCCAAGGAAAAATATATGTTGATTTTCAACTTGTTTCTAAGTCTTAATTAAAAAACTTAACTGACCTAAAATCTGTAAAAATCCACAAGCGCACAGACATGGGTTTTCTTTTCTTTGAGTTCATTCGGTTGATCACGTGACTATGACATTTGCATAGATTTGCATGTGTTAACTATTGTTTTCTCTTTTTTCCTTGTGATGGTTTCGTGATGCGAAATGAAGATGGTTTTACCCCGGGTGGCAATGTTTTCAAACGCCCTAATGTTTCCTTTTTAGGGCTTTTTAAATCCATAGGATTAAACTTGCACTACAAACTATAGTACCTTAAACTAATTATATGTAGTAATAAAACTGTGCGAGTGGTCCGAATGGAATCGCATACTTGGTAACGAGGAAAGCTCAAGTTAGGTGTGAGGGTACTTTTCAACTTAGACTGAACATTCGCTATTCTTTGGACAACAGGGGCGACTACCAGGAAAAAAATCTTAAATTTTCTTAGCGACATGCTAAATATGCGGATAGGCAAAGTCATTTTTATTTCAATTTCACACAATGTTACAATGTTACTTTCGCCACTTTTATCACCGAACCAGCTGCCCCGGGCTCCAAGTACTTTATGTAGTAAATAGATGTGTATGCTTGTGTGGCTCCTATTGGATAGCACACCAGGAAGGACAGAAAGTTAAAATTTGGTGTGAGGTTACTTTGTGCCCCTTTGTTGAACATAAGCCATGCTACTTTAAAAAATTAGAAAATAATTTAAGCAGGCAACATAGATAGCTTAGATTCGATGTCAGCATTCTGTGGAGCCACATAACCTATTTTAAATTTTTGTATGTCTGTTAAGACGTTCTTTAGGGCCATAAAAGGTCCAATTTGGCCCCGTCATCAAAAATAAAGGCCTTGAACCGAAGCGTGAAATTTTTAAGGCAAATTTGGTGCGTGATACTTGACAATCCTATTAAGCAGTTGATATATGAACAATATCCAGTTAAAGGTATAAAATGCTACTATTAATCGTTTGTTTGTGTTTATTCAAAGATCTAAATTTCCTTCCTAAAAAATACCAATATTGAGCAAACAGCCCTTTAAGATTTTGCTTCAGAAAGGCTTGCTCTGGTAATTTCAAAATTTCATTCTGCATTGCTAAGTGTCGGTAGGCGAGGCAATTTTGAACTCGAAGAAGAAGTGAATATAGACCAGACTTCAACATTATTTTTTGCTTTATAAATCCTATGAAGATATAGAAAATAAAGAAGTATGGTATGCATGTAATCCCACTGGACTCGAGTAAAGTCGTTGCACGGTGCAACTCACAATATTCTAAGACGGTATGCACTGTGTTCGTCCACTTGCTATATTCACAGGGAAAAGGTAAAGAATTAGCCTTCCATACCTTCCTTAACTCTCTCTCTCTTACCAAGAGGCACATAAGGCTTGGATATCGTAACTCACCTGGGGCCTGCTTGCCCGTAGAGGATGTATTATTGAGTACCACATGCTCCAGCCTGCACTATTCCGTTTCACCTTCAGCATTCTTCCCCAATTTCTTTTCAGGCGTCCTTTCACTTACAAGTTTCAATAGGAAAGAACACCATAGTATCATTTCTGATCTTTTCTGTTCCTTCTACGCCTAGAATTGTGTCTTTCGAGTTGTACTGCTGTCAACGCATCCTGAAATTCCTACGACACTTATTGTGAAAAGTGTCCAGTTTCTCTCCCTCTCTCTTGGTCATTTTCCATGCCTCGCATCCATAGAATAACCATGACAGGACAAGGCACTTAAAATGCGAGGCTTTCGTCTTCCCGCTAAAGCCACTGGTTTGCCATATCTTTGATGGTCTTTTGACCAGTAGGCAGGTCAATGCCACTGTTATCTTGACAGCCTGCGTGCCATCACCATCATTTGTAACGCTTGTACCAACATACTTGAAGCTCTCAACCTCTCCTACTTCATTCTCTCTAATCTTCAAGGTTCTTGTCATTCAACTTCAGCGTAACATTGGCTGCATTTAAGAAGTAGTGGTCGAGTGAAAAAATCAAGAGCGTACCATACGAGAAGTTCCCTGTTCGAGCTTTATCAATGTCCCAAGAAGTGCTGCGTCTAATTCATTTCTCTGGTATAAGTGGCATACTACATAGTTTGTGCATGTTTTCAAAGACAAGTTTGGAAGATAAAAGAAAGTTGCAACGATACAAAAATATTTAAGTAAAAGGTAAAATGAGAAAAGTAATCCTTTGCACCTAAGTGGCTTTTTAACTCCAAGTGTGATTGTTTCGTGCTGAAAATAAAGCATTGTTGAGGATAGAAGGGGATGACCATCTGCAAAGGTAAGACTCTCCAGCATGGTTGTGAAGTTCCATCGGATTCCAGTTCTCTTGCCCCGACTATTTTTTGCATTAGCCAGGAAATCAAAAAATGGAAGAGAAATCCTTTCATGGACCAACTCTGCTTCACTCAATTCATCATTGAAAACTATTCTGTTGTTTCGCTTTTATTGATGGCTGAGCATTGAAGTCCTCATACAGCGATTCGCCCATCTGGATTAGCTTTTTCAGAGGTTCCATATCAACGCTTGATGATCTAAAGACTGTCTCTGTGGATCCAGTCAAAAGGCTTTACAAAGTTGACAAAGTAAATGTACAAAGTAAAATTTTATCTGTTGACATTATCAACGATGTTTCTGAGGATGAATATCTGATCGACCCTTCCATTATCAATCCTAAACCTGGCTTTAGGACTGACGGAGGAAGTAACCTTGGGGGAACAATAAATGTCATTGGGGCCCGTTCTCCAAGACGCGGAAAGTTAGATTTCGATTCCGATTTTACAAATTTACCGCAAGAGTAATTTAATGTTATTTTTACCATTCAGACAGAGGCATCAGGCAGCTCACGTTTGCTTGTGAAAAAAATGAGGACAAAGGTAAGTTGTTCTTTAGAACCAGTTTCTTAACTTTATCATAGAATTTGGCAGGAAAATTAGTGCTAGAGTTCTGTTTCACTACAAAATACTTCTAGATGGCAGCTGGATTCTTAGTCATCAGTTCTGAAGAACGGTGTTATAGTTAGAAACAGACAACAAATTTCTTAAGATGTGTACCATTGTGAGCATGGTAGCCCACCCTACACACAATCCTGGGTGAAATGGAATAGCTTCCTGAAGTAAAAGCATATTCATTTTTCAAGTACTACTCTGTAGCCTTTTACAGAATAAACGATACAAACTACCTTTAGACCTGCAGCTTTTAATAAACGTAAAAGGGGGGATTGTCACAGTCATTGTTAAAAGGAAGGTTGGTAAATATATATGACAAAATCGAGCATGCTAGCAAATAACAACAATTCATGTGTATTCAACATCTTGAAAAAACTTAGAGTCCTTCCTCCAGTAGTCTCATAACACAATTTCTTGCAATGAGATCGCCCACTGTCTATCTTTGTATTTCTCATTTCTGTCCCCACCCCCTCTAATGCCATCCACTTAATTGTATTTTACTTTATTTAAAAAATTGTAACATCATCTAAAATTATTTGCTGCGTTGTACCTTCATTTTCCTCTGGTTCTATTACCTCTTTCATTTACTGTATCCATACTTTGCCAATACTATGCTTTGGAGAACAGACGTTCACCACCAATGATTTGTCTTTTATAATAGAAGAACACACACTGCAATATGAAGTAGCTTGAAAAAATCAATTTTTGTTTTCTCATTGACTTATTACAGCAAGAAATAATTTTTTGAGCCTTGAAATCTTGATTCCTAAATCCTGCTTTACATTGCTTATTAATACCTTCATCTATTGCCGCTATCACCTAACCTTGGTTTTTCATTTTACGTTATGTTTTCAAATTTCCTATGATTTTTACCGTGCATTATTTTTAGAGTAACCTCTAAAAATTTTTACCCCACTATGACTCTTCTTTCTGACTGGCTTAAGCTTCTTGTTTTCCCAAAGATGTTTCCTGCCTCACCCCAAAATTTCTTCTTCATACCATTCTACTCCTCATTTTTACCTTTTTTCGACTCTTTTTTCCTTATCATATTTTGTTTTCATCTTCTAATGAACCTTTAAATTTCTTTCAGCTTCCACGTCCCAATATAGCACCAATGTAATTTTGTCTCTCTTTTGTAGTATACATATGAAATACAAGATGCCATTTGTTTACAATTTTCTGTCTTTTGGCAACTTTCTAATTTACTATAATTGCTTTGTCCAACATTCCGGTTAGAACATAGTCGTTATGGCTTCAGAAGTACCTGGATTCGTACTTGACAAGTATATTCTTTCCATTTCAAAACCGAATTGAGCAAAATAAAGAGAGTTTCATCCAAGTATAGTAGACTGAGCTTTGCAAAATTATCACGTCACTTTACCTTAGAGCTTAGGCCCTCCCATCCTGTAGACATCGGGCAACAAGTCTGACATGTATGTCAGGTTCAACGTCGCCTGTAGATGTCATTACGTTTCCCTGAAATGGGAAACCCTCTGGTTCTTCCGGAGCTACATGTTATATGGTAATATGCTGTGGTTAGGTTTATTCCATACGCATGGCATGATTTTTGTTTTGCCCTGATTGATGCCGAGGTCCACCTTTGCACTTTCGTTTTGTAGATTAGATGTCATTGCCTGGGATGTATGTTCACTCTCTGCCACTAATGCGATGTCCTCCACAAAGTCTAGATCTGTTATCTTCCTGTTGTTATCCCATATGATGCCGAAGTCTGGGTTTGACATGGCACTGGTCATGAGAAACTCTATTGCTACCACGAAGAGGAATGTGACAGGATGTATTTCTGCCTTACGCTGGACAAGATTTTGAATCCTTGCATTTTCTCTGTTGAGATTTCCATGCTGCAAGTTGGGTTGTCATGTGGGGCTTTCATTATATTGATGAATTTTACAGGGATGTCATAATGTTTAAGAATTTTTCCATACTGACGGTCAATGAACACTGTCCAAAGCCTTCTTGAAATCGATGAAATTTATGATCAACTCTTTCTAAAACTCTATGTTCGATGATGTTTCTCAGTGTGAATATCTGTTTAATGCATGCTCTGCCCTCTCGGAAGCCTGCTTGGTTATTTCGTACGACGCCATCGACCGCTGACTGAAGTCTTTTCAGTATCACTCGGCTAAAAACTTTCCCTTGGACTGACAGTAGGGTAATGCTTCTCCAGTTCTTGCAGTCTTTCAAGTCACCTTTCTTCGGTAGTTTGACAATAAGGCGTTGTTTTCATTCTGTCGGGACCTGTTTTTCCTCAAATATTTTATTGAAGAGAGTGATTAATTCTGTAAGGGGTGCGTTTCTACCATGTTTCAGCAGTTCGCTACTAATATTGTCTACTCCTGGGGCCTTGTTGTTCTTAATAAATTTCACTGCCGCTTCTACCTCCCTTCCAGATATGGTTAACATTTCGATTGCTAAAGCATGTGGTCCTGGTAGGCTGCTCCAATAGTTTTCGGTTTCTGGTTCGGGTTGATTGAGTACTTCCCGCAAGTGTTCAACTCATCTGTTATTTTGCTCTTCTTCTGTTGTCAGGATGCGTCCATTTATGGAAACATTTATTTAGCTCTGTTTTCCTGTCAGCTCTTTGACAGTTTTTCACAATGCTGGACTACCGTTTCTCTATTCTTGTTCCTGTGCCTCTGTACATTTTTCTCAATTCATGCTTGTTTATCTCTCTTGCAGTGTTTCTTGACTTCTCTGTCAGCTGTTTTGCAGGCTTTTGGGGGCGTTTCTTTTTGCTGTCTGGTCTTAGCTTGCCCCTAATAGGTTTAGCTTTGTGTCTTTTGTCGATCAAACTCCGTGTTTTGTCTGATATTCACTGTTCCTTCAGCTTTTTGCTTCTGTATTACTTCTTCTACACTCCCCTTTATTGTATTTCTGAAGAGTGCCCACTTCGATTCAACTTCCTGCTCTCTCTGGGGAACTGCAAATCTGTTGATGATGGTCTCTTGGAAGCTTTCAGAAATTTCTGGATTTGTCAATGGATCAGTTAAAAAGCTCCGCTTCTGCTGTAATTTGCTTAGTCTTTTGAGTTTTAGCGTGATTTGTTTCAATCACTAGGTGTTGATCTGAATGTATGTCCGCGTCTCTGAACACTTGGACGTCTATCAGTCTCTCATCTCCTGCTTGATGCCCATGTACTCATTCTCATTCATGATGCTGTTATCGAGTGACTTTCAGGTGAGCGTGTGTATTATTTTATGCTTGAAGAAGATATTTCCTATCCTCAGGTTGTTTTCATTAAAGAGTTCGACAAATCTGGTTCCATTATCATTTGTGTTTGCTGCACTTCCAAATAGTCCAATTATGTTAGATGCACCAGTAAGGTTGGCTCCAACTTTTGCGTTTCCATCCCCCATGACTACCTTCAGCTCATGAAAAGGCAGGTTTTCAATTGTTTCTTGCAGTTCAAGGTGTCTTTGTCTTCCTCTGTTGCTGCTTCGGTGGGAGTGTAAACTTGTATTTTGGATACTTTGATGTGTCGTGGTTTTAGTCTATGAGTGACGATTCAATCTGAAACTGGATTCCAGCCTATCAAGGCTATTGTAGCTATCTTGGTCAACAGGATACCTACTCCACTTGCATGTTCATCTGCAGGTCCCGAGTATAGCACCATAATTCCATTTCTTCTGTGTCGTCCTTGCCCTATCCATCTCATTTCACTAACTCCTAGGACTTCTAGACGGTACTTTGTCATTTCCCTAATTAACTGCACAAGTTTTCCACTTCCGTATAAGGTTCTGAAATTCCAAGTGCCTACCTTTGTAATGCTTTTGTCATAAAAGATATTATTGTTTAGGAGGCAAACTTCCTGTAGTTTTCGCTTGTTACATGTACATCGGAAGATATCCCGGGCATCGTGTTGTGTAGAATCTCCCGATATACATTCGAGGGTGTGCCATGTCTTCCATAACGCCAGGATTGTGGACCGGAAGGCTACATATTGCTATTTCAGTAGTCTTCAAGGTTTTTTTACAGGGTAAGTGTACTAGTCTCACGCCTAACCTTTCTCCTTTCTCAACCTGGCTTGGGACAGGCTATGGCGGAGTAAAAGTACCACATATTGATAAAAATACCAAAAACTTTTTGAAATTAAGATTTTAAGTTCTCTTAAGCCCTTGTTACTTATTTATTGACATACTGTAAAATTTACTTTATCCAGTAAAGATGGAGATAGAGGTTTAACTTTCAAATTTAACATAACCCTAAATGGTCAAATAAAATGATACTTCTTTGTATTAATGATATAACATTAATTACAGAAAAAGAAAGTGACATTACCTTACCATACCTATCCGCTTCGTGCCATGTAGCACATAAGGTCCCCACACTCTGCCTCCACGCTGCCCTCCCGATGGCTGTGGTACGAGCCTTATTCCAGGATCTCCATCCACCAGTCTGTCTCTCTTTCCAGTCGGTCAGTCTTCTGTTGTATCTGCTGTTTTGTTGATGAGAGCAGTGCGATGTTGTCGGCAAAGTCAAGATCGTCTAGATTTTTTGTGAACTTCCACTTGATTTTATTTTCTTCACTTCCCACAGTCCTTCTTATGATCCAGCCAATAACGAGTAGGAATAAGAAACCAGACATGTCGCACCCATGTTTCACCCCAGTCTTGATCTTGAACCAGTCTGTGATGTCGTTCTTGTCAATGATGCCATTTTCAAAGTTGTCATTTAAGGTTTTCACCACTGCAATGATCTTCTCTGGTATGCGTACATCTTCATTATAGTCCAAAGGCTCTCTCTGTGTACTATGTCGAAAGCTTTTTCAAAATCGATGAAGTTGATATACAGTGGACCTTGGCATGCGTTGGACTGCTTAATGATGTTCTGCAAAATGAAGATGTGGTCAGTGGTGCCTCCCCCTGTTTTGTACCTTGCCCGTTCCTTCCTCAGTCTCCTGTCTACACCACTCTTAATCTTGCCGACTAGGATTAGTCCCAGTATTTTGCTAACAACTGGGAGCAGAGTAATGCCACGCCAGTTCTTACAGTTTTTTATTTCTCCTTTCTTCAGCAGCTTGACTATGAGGCCTCCCTCCTACTTCTTGCTGTCCTCTCCTGTCTCCAGACTTCATCTAAGACCTGTTTCACCTTCCCTGCTGTAAAATCTATGTCTGCTTTTAACAGGTTTGCCTGTATAAGATCTTCCTCGGCCGCTTTGCCATTTTTCAGCTTTCTTATGGCGTTTCGGACTTCTGCAAGTGTGGGGCAGTCTGTTCTAATGTCAGCAATCTCATATTCTTCCGTGTCTCCCTCTGTTACAGGGTTTCTCGGTTCGTCACGGTTGAGGATCTCACTAAAATGCTGCTGTCATCTTTTTCTCCTGTCTTCGCTGTTGATGATGATTCTTATCCTTGATGGTAGCACTTTGTCGTGGTCTTTTGTTACAAAGTATTTTAGTCAAACCGTATAAAGTCTTCATGTGCTGGCACTTTGTTGCCTCCTCTGCTTCTTTTGCGATGCTCTCCAGCCACTCGTTATAATTTCTTTTGATTTGTATCTTTACCTCTTTGTCTTTTTCTCTGTATTCTGTCCTGCATGCTTTCTTCCGTCTCTCTGATCTAGTATCTTGAATCTTTAGGTGCATCTATTTCTTCTGGTTGATACGTTTCCAGGCTCCCTGACTGATCCAGGCTTTGGCTTTCTTTTACTTGTGCCCTAGCACCTCTTTTGCAGTGTCATTGTTTGCTTTCTCCACTCTGGCATTTAGTATTTCAATGGATTCACTGTCTTCTTACAGGTCTGGTACCTCCACCTCTAGCGCTTGGTACTTGTTACTTAGTTGCAGGCAGAAATAATTTCTTCATTCTTTAGTTTATCGGTGTCGTACCTGGTACGCCTTTGTTCATTCTTTGGTACTCTCTTCAGTTTCAATGTGATAGTGGTCTTCACCAGGTAGTAGCCGCTGCCTATATCTGCATCCCCGTAGGCCCTGGTGTCTAGGATTGATTATCTGAATTTTCTTATAATTAAAGTGTGGTCGATCTGGTTGGTTGTGTTACCGTCTGGTGACAGCTATGTCAGTTTGTGGATCATCTTGTGTGGGAAGAGTGTTCCTGTGATAACTAGTTCATTCAAGGTGCAAAATTCACAGTATCTCTCGCCATTCTCATTCCGTTCTTCTGTCCCATGACTTCCCATCACTTCATAATGGGGCTCTGAGTCACTAACGATTTTCGCATTGAAGTCTCCTGTTATGACTAGCATGTCATGTTTATGTGTTTGTTTTAGAGTCACAGTGAGCTTTTCATAAAAGTTGCCTTTGTCAGTGTCGTCAACTGTCACCTTGATGTGTTGGGGGAAGAATCTTTTATAATCCTATCGCTGACTGGCGACCAGTCTATGAGTGCTACAGTTGCACTTTTGGACATCATGATGGCAATTCCCAACATGTAGACATCATCGTCTCTACCTGAGTATAGGACGGTCTCGGCAGTAGTGAGCTTTGTCTTGCCAAAACCAGTCCATCTACTCTCACTGATCCCTAGAATTTCGATCTGTGCTTTATGCATCTCTCTGACGATCTGAGCGGCTTTCCCAGTAACATACATGGTTCTAAAATTCCAGTTACCAATGGCAAATTTGGTTCTTGGATTGACAAGTGGTGTAATCGGCTCTTGAGCTTCCTCTCGGCTTTCACTCAAGCGCGTCATGTTTCCTTCCTTTTTTAGGTCAGGAACCATTGCTTCTCCAAGGGGTTGTGATTCGTTTGAGTACTTGTGGTTTCTGTGATCAGGCTATTTTCCGGGATCGGGTGATTGGCCCAATGCCCACCCTTCAAGATTACAGTGGGTTGATTTTCTGTCGGAGTTTCTTACCTTAGACGATTGCAGTGCTGCGCACACGCAAGAACTCCATCTGCCCTGGTTGGAATCATAGTTTTTCTTCTCCTGGGAGGTTTTACGGCTCTCCGGCCGGACCAGTCTAGGCTGCTTCTTCTCTCGAGTGGGGATGTCGAGAATTAGTTTTGATATCGCACCGGTCACTGCACCTGTGCCGCTTTGTCATGACTTATGTCATGTCCACCCTACCCCATGTCTCCGAAGAAACAACCACATTAGCGTGGCGTGGAAATGCGACTACGGACTTTACTCTCACCTTAGGGACGCACTAAGGCACCCTATTATGAGGGATCTTAGCAGGGCACAAGAAAGTGAACCAACATAAAAGAAAATAAAATTTGTATTAAAGAAACTGGTTACAACACATTTAATTAATGAAAGAAGGTAAGTCAAGGTATAAAAAACATTGTTAAAGCTTTGATACTAAATCAGTTCAAATATGACAACTTTTGCAGATCAGAATCACGAATTAGCAACAAAGGACATCCATAATAAAAACCTCGTCTTGAACAGCAAAGCACAGAAACTGCGGTAAAACTTCCAAAACAGTTCCACGTATTCTCAACAGTTGTAAAAGTTGATTGAAAGTTCAGCAGGAAAAAACAAGACAGTGAAATAACCAGTTTACTACCATTGGTAATGCACAGCATATTTAATTGAAACTATAATGTAAGAAAAGTAATAGATACAAACTTTATAAGTAGTACATTCTTGTAGATTTTGCGTGCTTTCAACAATAGTAAACATTCAGTATGTACCTAGCTTTGCTTAACTTGGTGTTGGTAGGCGCTAGAAAATGCATATCAACTGGACCCAGAGACAGCTATTGACATGTTTGAAATAAATGGAAGATAACTTGTACAGCATACTTCACTGGCAGTGATTACGAGAGATAGTAGAACCTGATCAACCAATGGTACATAAGGTGGTGACCAATCCTCAACATGAGAAGCAACTTCACCACGGTTACCATCAGAATAACTATCTATAAATATTGTAGGGTGGTAGGAATTCAGATTACTTTGGAACGAAACTACTTTTATTTCTGTAGTAATAATAAAAACCAATCAATTCCTTCCCTAATCCCCGACGGAGTCAAGATCAAATATTTTTCGGAAGTGTAGTCTTAATTATTTCAACAGGTCACCAGTGCAGGAAGATCCTTTACATCCGTATTGAACATCAACAACCAGATCTTTGCTCCACAGAGATTTCATTAATAAATTGTTAATAAGTTGATCAAAAACATTACTAATCACATAAAGAAGGTTTACAGGTTGATATTTGACAAAATTGGGTAAGCTATGTGCATTACCTTATACAGGGGAAGTATTAGAAACCTTGCAAGAAGATGAAAAACCAAGACTCGGTTATGCAAAGATTACAAAGTTTGGGCAGAAAGGAAGACAGCTCAGATGCACACTCTTTCAAGACAACTACCGAAATCGAATATTTAGACCATAAGCTTCAGATCAATCAAGCTTATGAATAACCTTTTTAACCAATCTTGGAGTTATGATGACAAATTATAAAATCTGATCAGTTTTTAAGAGGACTCCGACGAAAAAAACACCACCAATGTTTTCAGGAGGAATAGCCAAAACAGTCTTATGAAAATATCAGTATTTTCCTAAGAGAACCGAGAAAACCGAAATTAGCTTAGAAATAATAGGCTTTTCAGAACCAAAATCGCTATTGTAAATCTTCTAGAAATATCCACGTTTATATAAAGAAACAGCTCAATAACTCGATGATCATTGAATCATGGAGGAGAATGACGTTTAACTTTGTAACTAGGACTACGTACAAAGGGTTTAATACCAACCTGAACTTATTCTGTTAATTCATAAGCCGATTTGCTAAATGTTGCATCCCAAAGAATATCACGAAGAAATTGCCGAAATCCATCCCGGTCAGCCTGACCAAATATAAAAGACTTGAGCTGATCTGAATTGCCAATAATTTTCGAAGTAGTTGTCTCAACCCCTGCAATGACAACAATATGATTAGAAGTTCCCGAAGGAGGTGAAAATGAAACTGTTTATATCTTTGGGTTTATGTACTTGTAATCCAATAGCTGGGAGATCCTGTCAAACATAGATAGCATGTCCATGAATAACAGTTATAGAGTCTAGTCGGAACTTAGGTAAATATTTATTAACATAAAGGTAACTATCACTAAGACTGTTATTGAACCTTGTCTCACAAACCGAAAGAGTATGACGGGAGTCAGAATAAAGAAAAACTTTCCCAAAAGAAATACTTGAGGAAAAAAATCCTAAAATCTTCGTTTAAAAGCTTACCAAAAGCTAAGAAGACATAATTTTCCAAGGTAATAAGTTTTTTCTCTTTTTTGTGAAAGCAATGCTACAAAACGAGTCTATAGTGTTGGAAATGTAGTCAATTATTGGTTCAAACATTATTTGCACTTATTTGATCATCAATAATCTGACGTCGACTGGAGGGCATTCATTTGACTGAAATTGCCGTAAGAAAAATTGAAGAATGGAAAAACAAAATAGAAAATAGAAGTACTCTAAACGCAAACTGTAGGCATAGCGACAAACTGGGACCTTTCGTTATGGATTATTATTAAAAGGATTGACCGCAGATACTGTTTACTCCAGAAAACAGTAAAAAATTATGAGAGTGGTGAGGAAGGAGGTGACAATACCATCGGTGTTTGATCAAGGCATCATTTCTAGGAGGGTAACCTACTAAGACTAGAAAGCCCTCCTAAGCCAAGTTGTCAAATACTTCTTCTATTGCAACAATATGCCATACCAAATACTCTCAATATTAGGATCTTGTAACTGTATGTTAAAATTTTTGTCCTTATGTAATCTTCTATGTATTTATGTGTGTATACTTCAAACCTAGCTCAGTATATTCATTTGTAACTGTTGTAATTTCTAAATGATTCAGTTAAAAACAGAGTTGGCTTAGGTTTTATTTCTTTTGACTTCATCTGCAAAAACTTGTTGAATGTAATGTATATAGAAGCCGTGCATAATGTTCAGCCCCATGTAAGGAAATTCATGTACTATACTTTAGGGAGAACTGGAAAAAGTTATCTTGTGGTTAGAATTCTCATGCACAATCAAAGTCTAAGTACAACAATTCTAATTCAGCGTCACATATAATACTTTCTAAACAATAGCTAATATAGTAGTTGGCAATCATTCGATTCGCCTGTCAATACTTTAGTAGTTTTGATAGGAAGCACAATGGAGGAGCTACAAGAACTGGTAGATAGAGTAAAAGAAGCCTCAGAAAATGCTGGACTATCACTAAATGCAAAGAAGACAAAAGTGCTGAAAATCATGAGCCAAAACACCAGGAATGAACACAGCATTTTTGTAAATGGACAACCACTGGAAAATGTCAATCAAATGACCTACTTGGGAGCACTCTTCACCAATGACTACAATGACACCCCAGAGATAAGAAAGCGCATTGCTGTAGCCAAAAATGCAACATCAGCTCTCACAACGGTCTGGAGAGATAGATCGATATCCAAGAAGACGAAAAAGAGACTGCTGAATGCACTAGTCTTCCCCATCGCAACCTATGGTAGTGAAACGTGGATTCTGAAGAAGAGCGACAGGATAAGACTCAGAAATTTTGAGATGTGGTGTTACAGGAGAGCCTTGAGGATAAGTTGGACAGAGAGAGTAACTAATGAGGAAGTTTTGCGCAGAATAGAATGCGACAAGCGTCTTTCACAGACTTTAGTGAACCGGAGACTGTCATACCTGGGACACGTACTAAGGAGCGAGACACTGGAGAAAACGCTAATCATGGGTATGGTCTACGGGTCTAGGAAAAAGGGCAGGCCAAGAACAAGGTACATGGACAACATCAAAGAAGAATCTGGACTAACTTTCATCCAGGCGTACAGGGCAGCACAAGACCGGGTTAAGTGGAGAGCCATGACGAAAGAAGCCACGGCGACTCAACCATGAGCCTTCCGTCCATGATGATGATGTCAATACTTTCAAAGCACAATTTATACTGCAACAGTATTCAAGAAACTCGTACGTTCTAATGCTTTGTTTTCACGTCCCAATTCCAAAACTCTCCTTCCCAACTCTAATTCCCAACTAAACAAAAAGATAATAACATAAATACTTAATTAACGCACACGGCACCGCGCAGTCAGCGGGCTTTGTACAAAACATGTTATCAATCATATTTGCTTTTCCCGACACCCCATCAAAAGGGAAAAAATTAGTCATTCTCAGTGGTTTTTAAGCAAGACGTTTTCGAACTTGCTGAGGAATATGAAATAAATCTTGCCGCTGCGAAATATATCTAATTTAAAGCAAATGAAAGAATGGAATAGAGAGGTGGACAAAATTTCAACTGAACAAGCCACAGAAAAAATGATTGTGTGGCGGTGGATGTAAACTAGTTATGGTTGAATTTGAAGTAAACCTGTTGGAATGGACACAAGACGGAAGAACTAGAATGCTTTATGTATCAAAAAAGCTCTTTTATTTTAAAGCAAAGTCACTGTTTGACAAAATGACCGATGACCATGCAGTTCACGAAAACTTCCTTGGAAGCACAGACTGCACGCAGAAATTCATTGGAGAAACCATTTGCTCTACACATCTCTTATCCTTAATATTTAAGCATGTTGTTTTGAAACCTATGCAACCTGTAATGGAAACTTAAAACTACTTCATGTAATGCTCATTTTCTTATCTCTACGTATATCCTATCTATTTTGTTGCAGAAGAAAGAAAACAGATGTTACTAGGAATGTCATTGATACAAAGAAAAAAGATTGTTGGACTAAAAATAGAGTCTTGAGAAATATCATTGTTGAAGGAATATTTATCACAAGTAATTCCATCCGGTGAAAAACGCATCTTACAATTTGAGAGAAAGAAATGAATGTACCAAAGATCCACCCATCAATACTATAACCAGAAAGCTTATACAGCAAGCCAGAGCGCCACACCGTAAGTATTTACAGCAATGGCGCTTCATTCTACAAATTAATCCATGAATCTACAGATACATTCTGTGATTACAGCCAAAAGATTACAGTGAAAAAGATTCTTAATGACAGAATCCAATATTGGATCAGTGACCAAAGGAAACTCGGGGGAAGTAACACCAAAGTAATTTAGAAAGGAATCAGCAAAGAACAATTCAGTATAAAGATCAGCCTTTTCAGTAGAGAATAGATAAAACCGAAGATAATCAGGTGCCATTAGTTTGCCAAAACTCAAAACAGTATTGTAAATCTTACGGAAACCTCCACTTTTGAATTCTGGGTAAAGAATAGATTCACTAACTCGCTAAGCATTACTAGATTTAGCATTTAAAATGCCTATTTTATGAGCATTGCTGGTCCGTCTGCAAGAAACCCGAGATTTATCAGTTTTCAGCATTGTCTGCAATCATCATTTTATCGGTTGTTGTCTCATTAACTTGATTCTTGATCTAATTGTCAGGTCAATTTTACTGAACTCGAAAAGTAATTTTTTGATCTTTGATTTTTAGTACTTATTTCGTAGTCATTATTAGTAGAATAATCTGTATCAGTATCATAACAATAATTATTATTACCACTACCATTGTGATTATTGCTATACTTTAATTATATCTAAAGACTTCCATTAACAGGAACTACGTCATTTGTGAGCTTCCGCCAACATTAATCCGTTTCTATCACAGTTGTCTCCTTTTATCGTTTGCCGACTTATCAAATGTCGATCGATGGAAAATAAATCCTGCAGCTATTGTTTCAGTTTGTAATTAATTGGAGACACAAGTCTATTGGTGTTACAGATGTGTCAGTGCATTAAATCGATTTACATGACCAAATGTTCCATATTGTAATTGTATTCGATATCTGATAACCTGAATCTATAATATTTGAAGGTTCTGTCATCTTAGCTGACTCTTTGTTCATATCAATTAACCTACACCTACCCTGTTTCGAGAAAAATGTTGAAACAAAATTTTCAAAAAACATCGGAAAATCAGAATTATAAAATAAATCTGCCATTTCAATGTAAACTTAATTTCATAAAGTGAACGCAAAACTATGGATACAGAAACTCGAAAAATATCATTTGTACCCAATCTATGCACTTTCAACTCTTGATATGTCGTCTTTCCGCTTTGCCTCAAAAACAAGCGAATTATTTTAAAGTGATTATTTTTTCTTTCGTCAGCGAAGCTTGAGTTATGCTAATCTACTCAAAGGTTTTTCTTGCTACATCTACTGTAGAAGTGAAAGTCATGGAAAAAATCAGATCAATTAAAATAAATAAAAATGTAATAAGTCAAAGGCAATAGGATTACTCGTCTTTTTTTTAGTGAACCTCCGATTTAATACACTAATATCTAGCTTCCATGACTCGTAGAAATGAATATTTATAAAATGTTAGTATCTTGAATCAAACAACTTGTATACAAGAGACGATCTATTAAAAATAGTCTTACATATAGAGCACTTGGTATATATTGCTGTTCAAGATTCCCACCTTTTTCAAGTGTAGTAATGAAAAACTCGTTAGACATCTCGACATATAGATCATGGCTATCAATTATTTGAAAATTATACATAAAATGGGTATTATATCACCTTTGATCACTTTTTTTTCTGGCATTTTTATTGTACGTTGTTTCATTTTTGCATCTTAATGTGTACATTTATTAGTCCTTTGAGATTATTCATTAGTTGTTTTATTCCTTTTCCAATAAATCTTTATTAAATGTATTACTTTCAAGCTTAATCTACTTCTTCACTTTTGAATTTTGAATATTAATTGTTGGTATTTCTAAACCGTCTACTTCCTTTCCTTTTCTTGATTAGATTTAATTGGACATGCCATGTCTACAGTGTAATTTTTCTCCGTCCCAGATTTGGTCTATCAGAGGTGAAGTTTGCTCTTATCCTGTGTTTCCAATCCAGCCAGATTTCTTTTTTGTTAAACTCAAATTTAACTATTTCTTTCTGCATCAAACTGTTCCTTTCTACGCGTACACCTTCTAAAGCAAGACACTGTGCTGTTATTACATTGTACATAGCATTGTATTGGGTTTTGTGCATGTCATCCTTGGTAACTTGGTGCACCCTACTAATGAATTGCGCACTTTGCCATCATGCATACTGCGCAATTTATTAGATTCCATTTATATATTCCTTTAGGTTTCGTCAAACCATTTGCTTCTGCCTTCTGCCATTCTTAGCTGGATATTAATGCTGTTTTAACAGTTTTTATTACATCAGAATTACCTTTAATTTATGTATCAGAGTTTTGTAGAATGTAAAGTCAAGGTTTTGAAAGTAAGTTATACCACGCTACTTCGTTTAACTTGATTATTCTTTTATTAAATTATGGCCATAATAACGTTGGTATCAATTTCCTGACAAAGCTCCTACCAGTATCAGAGAAGAAAGTAACCATGCTTTTTCTACCTTCAAAAGTTTTAGTTTCTCATTTTCACTACAAATGACCTCTTTATCTTTCTTCTATTTTCTTCCAGTTGTCAAATCTTGCCCCTTTAAATCTTCATATCCCAGTTTTTAAAATACCTATCTATTTTTTCTCATTTACTCCTCTTTTATTTATATGTGATATTTACGTATGTCACTCTTTTATGCTTTCATGGTACATTCATTCCGTGAAAGAGCCGTGTAGTATGTAATACACACTTTAATTTCACTGTACGCATGTTTAAAGCTATTTACTGCCTGTTAACCTTTTTTCAATTTTTAATAAATTGAAATTGTCATGAAGTATCAAAAAGGTAAAAACACCTGTTAACGTGAGAATTCAGAATGGTGTTTATGTGTAGATAAATTCACTTCAGTCAATCAATGCTTTTATTGCGACCGTGCTGTTAACAGGGTTAGAGGGCTACGTGAAACCTCATGTCTCTTTTCTATATCTTGGTTAAAAAGTAAAGATCTTTCATGTGGAATGGGTCCTATTGCCGTTGATAATAATAAATAATTTCAGATATTACCAACCATTGGTATATATATATATATATATCCCAGTTTCCGACAAATGGATTTTTTACTCCAGTGTTAAATCCATTGTTGCCTGGGTAGTTCTGCTTTAGTACTTTATCTGGCTGTTTCAGTTTGGATGACAAGGTGTTGATTTGCTTGTAGCTGCTCCCCAATCCCAGGGATATTTACTGACTTTTCTTGACATGAGTTTATTATCATGATTAGAATGTACAAAGTTTGTCATTGTACAGATAGAAGATATTGAGCCACTGCACTTTATCACTGTGTCTGCAGATGTAGCTTTGCATGGAATTGCAAATGAGAAACGAAAACATTTGCCTACTTGCGTATCTAAGTATGCATTTGGATAGTGATGAATTTCAGGATTTACAATTATTATTTAATAGCTGCGTTGGTTATAGGGATTTTAGTCAAAAAATATTTATTGTAATTGTTGTATTAATGATTCAAAAACTAGACTGAGCGATAACATCAAAGATCTTTGTGGATTGACAATGGCAGAAGCAACAAGAGTTGCCCAAGACCGAAATATCTGGAGAGAGCTGGTGAAGAGTGTCACGGCTGCTCGAAATCGAGCTATCCGTTCCTGATGATAATTAATGATTCATAGCTTCACGCATTCAACATGATCATTAACGAAGTTTGACCTCCTCCAGGAAGATGGTAAGTTTCTAGAATAAATAAATGCAAGATTGATGCCATGTCCTTCTATGACAGTTTGCTGTGCATTTTGTTCCACTCCGGTCTGTAACTCTTGACATATAGCAGTCGGACAGCAAAAACTGCTATTTTTAAATAAGTTAAATGTTGTGTTCTCTTTTTTGACCAACCTCCGTAGTTTCCAGTAAAAAGACTTGCCCAATCTCTCTAATCCAGATCTAGTCTTAAACGAGTTGGTTCCCCAGTACGATAATTTGAAGTATGAAAATCTCCATTTTCAGTAAGTAAGCCACTGGAGTTGTTATTTGAAGGCACAAGACGTAACAGTAATAAGCTCAGAAAACAGGGCATTAAACTTTTTTTAACAATGATATTGTTATATTAGAGCATTTTTGGATATCTGGGGTATGGTTTGCAAAACTCTCGAGAAGATCGAATAATGATTGGTTGGTATTAGGAAATAATAAATTGAATAGAGACTTAAATGGGGGGAAGGGGGTGACCAGGTGTAATTTTTGTATGGGTTTTTTATATGTCTACAAAATACGCATCTGTTACTGATAGGGTATATGTTAATTTGTTCAAAATTTTCCCCCTTTTTTCATTGAGGAATAGTTTTTACATTGGCACCATACCTTTCCTTGATTGTCAAACTCATTAATCGTGTCGTAATACAGCAAAGTACCTGGAAACTCTTCAGCATCCATAGCCTTATCGATAGCTCTTTTAAACACTGCAACGCAATTCAGGATACGTAAAAGTACTTATAAAAATTGGTGCCACTTACCTTTGATCATAATCAAAACTGTACTCGTGCTTTGCCAGATATTGGAGAGTCTTTACCATTTTCAACCTCTGAAGCAATTCAATAACTTAGGCATTTCTAATATTTGAAAAACCTTTGTTTATTTGTCGAAGAAACTATAAGACATCTACCCCATGACTATATTATTTGGCCCACCAACTTTCCTTGAATACTACATTAAGTGGAAACTAATGAATTTAACTGGCATTGCCCGCCTCCCTGTATCTATTTTTATTCCACTGTAAATACTTCTTCATGATTTCTCCCTAATATGAAATTATGCTGAAAACAATATCTATCTCTAGCTACTCTCCCACATTCGACCGTTACAGCCCCTACCACAATTATTTTTGTGGTAGGGGCTGTATTTAATGGCGTGTATTTAATCTGTCTTTGTCTGTCTTTGCTTAGTTTTTAAATTTCACATATTGGCAACTCATTTAAAACTTTTGTTTTCCAACCCTGCTTTAATCATTCTTCCAGGCTTCATGCTTTTCTTCCACTGTCAATGCTTGGCACTTACCTGTTGTCTATCTAGCACCATTTTACAATATACTGTCTTTATTCAGTCTAATTAAATTACAGGAACTAATTTTGTTTGTTTGTTGAAAGCAATTTCGAACATTTTATCATGAGCCGGTTGTCTGGTACTATATATTTAACAAAAAAAGCATCATAGATTGAAGAAACAGTATACTGGATACTAGAAATTTATCACTTTAAAACCAATATTGTAGTTTTGGACGACAGTAAAGATAAATTCTTCTCAGTTGGTACTATATAGGTAAGAAAATATATTCAATGTCAATAGATCCCAAGTTCACAAAAATATCTGAAAGCCATTTGAAGATTAAGTTTCTTTGCTCCAGAAATAAAACAATATGGTCAAGGCAAGTAAGCAGTTTGATTGACAAAGAATGGCGTAATGCCTGCTCGGTTATCTACAAGAAAGTAAGCTTTGTAAATGAAGACACTTTTTGTTAAAAATTCAATATAAACCCTTCTTGAAACATCTCAGTGTCTCAGTAACTGAAAACCAGGGAGTTAGCCGTAGTGGCTATAAAATAAAGCAAAATTGATCATCTTTTATGAAACTCATTGTTTGAAGGTAATTCACTATCTTCTTAGACAAAACTTTTTTTTCAAATTTGAGTTTTATTGTAATAATTAGAAAAATGTTGAGTTTTTTAATATTCAAGTCGAATAGCAAAACTTTAGTATAAATTACAATGTGCTGTACTAAAATATAACTAGGGCAGCAAGTTATATCCCTTTCTGACATTGTATTTGATAAGAATGTTGTTATTTAAAATCATGGATTTCCAAATGTACAAATTGGCTTCAACTATGAGGTAGTCCTTTTACCCATACAATTACTAATCCCTGTAGGAAGCAGATTTACCAGTTAACTGTAAATAAAAGTCCCAAAAAAGATCAGTTAGGAAAGTAAGACAAGTAGCATTTCTTGAGTGGTTTAACTGACTCCCAGTCTGACCCCACAAGACTATGATTCAGGTAAATTTTTGTCGCACTTTTTAACAGACTGCAAATAAAATTTAAGTTGTTTTATGTAACAAAATGTTAATGAATTGCGAAATATTGGAACCCAAGTTACTGATGTATAGGAAAATTAGAATAGGACCAAGAAAAGAGCCTATGCAAACATCAGAGCTAAGAAAGTAATGATAGAAGTAGTAAAACAGTCCAAAGCAATCCAAATAATACAGTCCAGTAACACAGTCCAAAGTAATCCAAATAATACAGTCCAATAATACAGTCCAAAGTAATCCAAATAATACAGTCCAGTAATACAGTCCAAAGTAATCCAAATAATACAGCTCAGTAATACAGTCCAACGCAAGTCAAGTAATACAGTTCAGTAATACATTCCAAAGCAATCCAAGTAATACAGTCCAATAATACATTCCAAATCAATTCAAGTAATACAGTCCAGTAATACATTCCTAAGCAATCCAAGTAATACAGTCCAGTAATACAGTCCAGAAATACAGTCCAAATCAACCCAAGTAATACAGTCCAGTAATACAGTCCAAAGCAATCTTCACACAATAATCAAGAAAATAATGACCTGATATTGTCAAAGACCTTTCAATTAACAACATAGGCAGACAGCTTATGGACCAAAGCAATAGGTCATACCCTGTTCAAGTCTTGAGATCTATAAACCACTAGATTTTATTTGTGGTATTACTCAGGATATCAACAGTAAAACGAAAATAACAAACACAAAGATTGAACTTAGAGAGCAAGAAGACACTTCAAGAACACATTGCTTTAAGACAACCACAGGTATGTTAGTATGTAGATGTTAGAAACAAATGTCCCAAACTGATAAAACCAAGAAATCACTTTCGTAACGAGTTTTGAAGTTGTTGTTAAAGAATTAAAAATCTGACCTGTGAGCAAACATATTTGGAAGTGATGGATTCAAATTGTCAAGGGTGACGCTAGAAGCAAACAAACGAGGAAAAAAGGCGGCTACTTGTGCAGAATTCCTAGATCACCTGATACCGTCAGAGCGTATAGCTACAACAGACTTGTCAGGATTGGTAACACTAAATACTTTATAATCCTGAAAACTAAATACACTAAACTGACTCTCCAAAAAACGTAAATCTAGCCGTCAGATTGGTATTATCTTCCTCGCCACGATGTGCCTTCATAATTGTTTAGCTAAAGCAATCACCACAAAACAAAATATTGATTAAAAGTTTTCCATCACTTATATAGTAGTTGACTTTAATGCTCTACTAAACATAAGTCTTCCATTTACAAATATGTCGTGGTCTATTTCTCGCATGCCAAATGTTCTTCATGATCTCTTGTAAGGTTTAACTTATATTAACTTTTCCTTGTTCCCAAGTACTCTTCACAGACCTCTCAAGTTACAATTTGGTTCAGAGAAAGTGAGATATTTCTTTAATGATTTCCATGGTACATAATTATTTCCTTTACATCAAATTAATTGGATATTAACTTTGGGTTTAAAACACGTGCTTTGGTGATTAGATAACAATGAAAAGTTGAATTGGCCAAAGAAATAAGTAGCTTCAAAATAGGCCAATCAACAGTAGGCAACTGAATTGCTTGGACTTCCTTTTTCTTCTCCACCTTGCCTCCTAAAAACAATTATCCAACGAATACCAGGCAGATGCTGAGCTACTTGAAAATGTAAATCCTTCTCAGTACAGCTTTCACAAAATTTCTTGTCAAAGCAGATTTACTTCCCCTTTCCTATCACTTAACAACCAATTTCCTGGTATGAATCAAAAAATTTGCTAAAAACCAGATAAAGGGAAAGACCATTTCCCACACTATTTTCAAATAACTTGATCCAAAAGATGATACATATCTATTGTACACTTAGTACCTCTGATTATTAGCAAAAGTCGGATAATGTGAACAATAAAACAGTGAGAGATTTATTGTGCAAAGTTTGATGATCATTGAGATCTTGACTACAAATCCTAGTCCATCATTTAATCAACTCGATAAAAGTTTAATATTTTTTTTCTCAGATCAGGTTTGACATGTGTTTATTAATATTTAACTTGTGTACAAATACAGTATCTCAACAATGTTGATTTAATCTTCTTAAACCGTAACCCCTAATCCACAATCACCTCCATTTTTACAGGCTTGAAATTGATAAAATATTGTCATCTGTAGTATGGAGAAAATTTGAAAGTACACGAACGTTGGTAAAAAACCAATGCAGATGTTTCCCTTTTCTATCCCCCCCACTCAAAAGAAACTTTGTTTTCACTTAGTAGAGAGGAAATCAGTTTTTAATATTTCTGTCATTGGTTCAGCCATCTGCTTCAACAAGTAAATACATCAAAGAGAATTTTATCTTGGAATCAGATTTGAAACCTATGTTGACATTTAAGTAAGATCAAAGTTGAAAGTTGTATTTATCTACCGAATACGGGAATATAAAACCTCAACTGAGGCGTATTGTAGGGCTTAACTCGATCATCCCAAGCGGTTTTCTTTACTAACACTAAGACCTCTACAAAGAATAAGCGTTTGAAAATACTACTAAGCCTTCAAATGATGAGAGTGAATTGGAAGCACTGTTTTTAGGGTCAGATATTCTTATTGTAGTAAAAATGCGATTTTCAATCTCAGTTGTATTTTCCATAGTTCTCAGCAATACGTGGCTACTTAAACCATTGGTTATTTTGAAACACTACCAAATAATTGTACTTTTGCTTATCTTGTGAGTGATCCTTTAATATTACTCGGCAAGATCGAAGACTATGCAGAATCTTCCTAATGCCCTAAACAAACTAGGTATTTCATTAATAGCAGCGGGGTCTAAACCCTCCTACTTTTTGTAAAACAACAATTAAAAATCGAACGTCAAGAGATGAAATGGGCGTTTTCTAGAATAAAGTCTTTGCTGTTAATATGAAGGATTGATCTGAAAATACTAGATTTATATTAGTTTATTATTTACGTCAGGTTTTAAAACTACAAAACGTCTCTCATTTCTTAAAATCTGTTTCTCTAAAAACACAAGGTAAGTAAATGAACTAAACTCAAAATAACCTATTCAGAAAAATACAATTTTATCTGTTTCTTATTTTCTACCATTACCAAAGCTTGCATCACTATCACTAGTCATCAATTCCAACAAACATACTAAATTTCAGACCTATTGCTTTATAAGTGTCTAGTACATTATTTCCAAATCTCTGGATCGTTTATTGGTACCTCCCAAGTTTTTTAAGTAAATAAACTACATTGGTTGAAAAATATATTTAAAAAATCATTTTAGAAAATTTAGTAAATGTAATGTAAAGAATCTCTTTGAACTTCATACACCCTAATCTGTATTGAATTGGATACTTATCCATTTAACAGGCTGTTTCAAGAACTTCTTCTTAAGAAACCAAAAGTAAAACCTTGCCATTAGCCCAATCAAATAGGACTTACATAGCGTAGACCAGTGTATTAAAAATTGAGTAACATTGTCTAAGAATATTGTACTGCAGCACACTCTCCACTTAGGCCTGTTACATACATCTTAGCAGTTCAAGAATATAATAATCATCTTACAATTCTCATATATATTTTTCAGTTTGAAGTCATATACAGGTTTTAAAAAATAATTATGTATTTAAAATGTACTTGGATTGAATTTGAATAAATAATAGTCACAACCTATCAAACTTTAGATTAAATAATTTAAAAGGGAAGTTGTATGGATGTAATATGTTCAAAAAAAAGTGGACATTGCTTGGTGTAGGCATAACTATTGGTTAATGCTTTCTTTGCATTCAGCAGTTTAATACTTTATCTTTGGCAACTTTAGGGATAATTTCTATCACCCTAAAACCTTGGTTTCACCTGTAGCAATTTTTAAATGTAATTTATTTCCTACTTGCTTATTCTGTTAAAATATTAGATTCATTTCCTGTAATTGCTGTGAAAAATTAAGGAGCCATAAAACAAAATTCAGTACTTGAAATTGTGTTGTGACTTTATCCTAGTGGCAGAGCTCTGTTAGTCAAAAAAATGTGCTTAAAGCAGAATATTTAATAGTCATTTTTCTAGTTTTACTTTTTTCTAAGTTTGACTTAAATGCTGATATATGAAAAACAATAGCTTGGGAGAGACTGGCATCCAGATCTTCATCGACGTTTAGACTATATCCTCCAGCAATTTTAACTTTAATTAGTTCAGTTGTTGCATTAAGCCAACGACTTTATATACATTATCATGGATTTCAACTACCAACAAAGTTTGTCTTTCTTTCTCGCCTTTACGCCTTCGTGTATTTTATTTTTGTCCTCGACAGTAGTTTGTCTCTTTCCTCTTCAATGTTGCCCGAGTCCATTTCTACCAGACAGACGCTATGAAATTTCATTTTGAAACTTTGCTGACTTTCACTGATATGAATTTTTATATTAGATAGCAACGGGAAAATAATTCAAATAAAATACACGGCGTAATATTGAATCTTTTTATAACAAAATATCTAGGCCCTATGACTGCTGTACAGTGTCTTTCCTGCGTTTCATCGATTACACGACCCTAAGGTAGTACATGAAAATATTATACCTTCTGCTTAAAATTTTTAAAAACTAAAATATACTAACTGTGGTAACTTTTCTTTTATTGTTTTATATGATTCTGAATCCGCTACGTTTCTAAAAGTTTTTGAAACGGTATTTAAATTTGATGTATGTGTGAAAGAAATTTAAAAGCATTCTCAAGCATGTGGATTTTTTCTCAACAAAAAGTTAAGTAGAATGCGTTGTATTTATCTAATAGTCGAAGGCATATCATACCTTTCATATTTACCAACTTTGAAAAATAACTCCAAGTTTTTATCTATATCAAGGGAAAATTTACTTCAGGAAAAAATTATTTAACCCCGCACGAAAAAAGCTTTATTTGCTTCTAACAGCAGTTTGGGAAATTATTGAACGAGAGAACTTGGGATAATAAAGTGAAAATAAAAAAATGTGATTATGGAAGCTACAGTCACTGGTTCTGTACAGCTCATGTTTTTCATTAACTTTTCTTTATGGTTTTAAAGCCCCTCTTTCAATTTGTTGGGATTTTCTGTTCTTGTTTTTGTTTTTCTTCTGTTGAATGGCCACTTCTACATCCCTAGATTTGGATGATATGCCCAAAGATAGGAACCTGTGGAAAAGATAATGCAACTAAATGACAGCTATAATTACAACAACGATTCAGATAAACTAAACATTAAGTGTTTTTTTTAAAGTTTGAGTACTCTTTCTTCTTGAGCCATAAGCACAGATTCGAACTCACTTCGGCGCAACTTATTTCCCATTTATGATCCTTAACAATAGTTGGCTGGCTTTCTGTCAAAGTTAAAAATTGATTGCTTTGTAAAATGTTTTGTTTTATAGTCTAAAAACATTATTTCTGTTTAATCTAATTAAGTTAACTGACAAAGCCATATATTCTTGTTTGATTCTCGCCCAAGAGATTTAAATATTTCTAGAAATATAGAAAAATAAATACAGCAGAAAAGTATCATGATACTCTGCATTATTCTTCTCCATGTGCTTTTGAGGACGTTGGTAATTGTGGCCTGCTATTTCATATTGATTTATTGATTTTCTTCACTTTTCAGCAACTAATATTTGGTCGTTGAACCTTCCAGGAACATATTGTGTCATTCGCCTTTTTAAACCATCCAAAGAATCGTTATGTCTGCCTATGCTGAATTTTTTCTTTTATGTGGTCTGTCAAAGTTTGATGTTTTAATCTTTCTTTTGTTAATAGGTGCCCTAGGAATTAAATAACCGTCTATCTGGTGTTTTTATAGATCATTCATGAGCTTTTGATTCAGTTAGGATCTCTCTGTATGTTCTGTGCTCCTTCCAAACTATATTCAGCATGTATGTGTACAACTACATCTCTGGTGCTTCCAACTTAATTTCTATCTAATTTGATTTTATCCAACATTTACATCGAAATAAATTAACAGATTTAGTATACCATTACAAAATATACTTTTTCGTGTGAATAACTTTAAACATTTTCTACACTTTCAAAGTGATATTTTTATGCTTAAGTCAAAGTCACATTTACTCTTCTATGTAATCATACTTGGTACTTGGTAGTTCAATTTCTACACTTGTTTGATTGGAGTCACCCTTGTGTTGAGCACAAACTGGTGAATTTTTTTTGAAAATTCTGAACTTTATAGATTCAGAGGAAGCCATAGATGTAAGAGCTTTATCGTGTCGTGATAAAGCTCTTACATCGATGGTGTATTTTTCTTCCTCGCAACTATACATTGTATCATTTTACACTTTATTTCTTTACTGCCAAACATTTCTTTCGTATTCTGATACTAACTTGTCCAATATTTTTTGCAGCTTTTCCGTAGCTCACAGATTATTTCAATATCACCTGCACACTATATATTATTGAAGCTATATTTTTTATTAAAAAATCTTTATGTTCACCTAGGTTTCTTATTACCTCTTCTAAATCCTGTATACAAAATGATTTTGAAAAAAAGCTGTGAAGAACATTTTACTTTTTCGGTTACCTATGAAACCAATATACCACAGGAAAACGTAGAATGTATTCCCAAATATCTTGTCAACACGCTTCTATTTGTAAAACATCCACTGCGACGTATTTAATAAATTTTGATCGGATTACTTTACAAAAAGGTGTTATGGAAAAATTCCTTTATCACCGATGAGAACTAGGGTTAGGCTTCAAAAAGGGTAACCGAGCATAACAAATTAAACAGTCTCTTACACAAAAAAGGAAAAAGAATTCTATACCACTTGAAGAAATATAATTAATGTCTATTAAATGTAAAGATAATAACAATTTTTCAAAGAATTTCAAAGAAAAGAATATTTCCATCAGAAGAAAGTTAACTAACATGGATAACATTTTATGTAGCATAAAACATAATCCTTATGGTTTGGGATTAGAAAATCATTACTTATACATTAATATATAGGTAACCCACACATTACTATATTTTGACTAAACATTCTTTAAGCATTCACATAGTAAAATTGTCTAACAGAGATCAACGATCCTAAGATTATGAAGCAGATTAGGAAATATATGAAAAAGTGTATTCATAAACAAAATATAATGTTATAGTTTTTCCTGTTTTACTCTTACTTTAAGTGTACTATTTCCATTGCAGGTAACACGTATTGTTTTGTCCATTCTTTCTACTTGATTTTCATTCATCTTTTTCGTCGGGCCATATATATATAGCTATAATTTTTTTTAAATGGCCATTCCTCATTCTTCATTTTCTCAGTTTATCGAGTCCTAGTTTTCCACTTCCGCTTTCAATACGAAATATATTCAAGATCCAAATTGAAATAAAGCTTCCAAACTGCTCATTTTTTGTGCTTATTTCTTTTTAATTCGGAACACTTTCTTGGGCAGGATATTTCATGACAGAATAAAAAAGAAGTTGTTTTTTGCTGTTTTAACCACTGATTCTATGTCAAAGTTTGTAAATATATAATATTCATCTCCATCAGTTGCAACAGAGTATTCCTTTTAAATAACAGAAATAAATTATTCGGGGTTAAGACTTTAACCAAAATTATTATGGGTTAAGACTTTAACCAAAATTATTGGGGATTAAGACTTTAATCATTGGTTGCATCCATATTTTTTAAAAGCTTTTACAATGCCGTTTAACATCGGCAGATACAGGTGCCGTTCTCTTCTCTGGAGGTTGATTTATATGAAATTTTTATTGGATCTTCTTTGTAAATATAGAACTAACATATTAATTTTATTTACTTAGATGAGCAAACATAAAATGCGGTGTCCAGTCTTTGACCCACCATAGGCTTCTATCATTGATAATAATAATAACGAAATGTCTTTTATTCTTTTGCCCCATTCTGATCCTCTACCCTTGACAAACGGTAACAAAAAGATTTCGTTGCTATTTGAATATGATTTCTCATGATGATATACAAAGCATTGTTGTAAACTATAAAGTGTTTCAACCCAGTTTCAAGTTTTACCAACAAAAAGACAAGTTTATACCACAAGTGTTTAATGAATATGACCAAGCATTTGTTAGTTAAGAAAACAAATATATCTCTGTATTTGAGAATTGAAAATTGGCCATCAAATGTTATAACTTAGTGTGTAACCTGGAAATAGAGAAATAATGCAAATAACGACGTAATGGTGAAGAAATAGAGCCCATGTCTTTTATCACATTTTATTGGTATAGTTTCTCGCAATGGATTAAAAAAATACTGCACCGTCTCTGCCTTTGGGAGATTGAGCACTAAAATGAGATTTCGATCGTATATAACAGCATTGAGAATTAATAGATCGAGAACTAACCATTTACACATTGTTTAGCCAGCTTTTGTGCCGCCTGCCTTATCATAACTTGATCATAACTTCAGTTTTGCCATTGATCATAACTTTAGTTTTGCCGTTGATCACAGCTTGTTTGTGTTCTTATTTTAGCAAGACCAGTATTAGACACTTTTATGCAGCCATACAGTTTTACAATATTAGCTTTCATCATAGACGTTATTGGAGCGAGTGAAGTAACCCTCATTAGCTCTGATTTTGATTTGGTTAGGAGTTGTGATTTGTCATTAGCCTCGTGATGTGGTTATGAAAGGTCTCAAGGGTTCTGTGTAGCAAATATGTCTGGTTTACACATTCAAATTCACAGAACAAAACGATTAACACATATTTACTGTGCAACTTTGCTTTGCTGTCACATAGTTTGCATTTAAGGGTCAAAAGGTATGTATTATGTTCAAATATTGCCCATCCTAAGTTAATCCTATGCTTGACAGCTGTTGGAGAGGGGCACCTTTGTCGGTTGTTATACTTTCTCTTTCGTTGGTATTGATAGAAGAACAACTTCAGGAGAATACTTGCATATGCAATTAATGCATTCTTGAGGTTCATGGGTGGTATTGCTAAGAATTGCTATGTTCTCTACATAGGTGAGTGTATATAGCAGTTAACCTCCCATAGAAAAGCCTAATTAAAGAAGCACTTATTTCAGGCTTTTAGAACGATCATTGTTATTAATATTAGACGACGAAATGCTTGTGGAGAGTTTGGAGGAAGAAATGCCGAGTGGCCGATCCAACTTGAAGTTGGAAAAAGACTGAAGGAAAAGAAAGAAAGAAAGAAAGTTTGTTATTCATATTCAGAATAACAATGCTGAAAGAACATTACCTTGATTCACCAGTCAATAATATGACGTAACTGGATATACTGCTATTGATTTTATTACTGCTTTTGAATTGTAAATTAACTTTACGAGGTTTATATATATCGCATTTTCAGGTTTTTTTAATTCATTATGTTTTAAGAGAACCGAGCTAAATGCTGTCAAATACTTTAGTGAATTTTACGAAGGCTCTGAAAACTGGACTATTGAAATCAATAAACTTTTTAATTATTTGTACTAAAGCGATTATCTGTTTGATTGTCGATTAACAGGCATTCTGTGAATCAGGTCAGTATCTGAATGGATCTCCTTTGACTCGCGCTGCAATGATGCTTATAAATAGCTTATAAATATGGCTTAGCAGGCTAATTGGGCAATAGTTTTCCCATTCGAAAGTTCATTACATTTCCCATGATAATACCTTTAGAAAAGGCAAGTCACATTTTGTCGATAAGACAACGTTTGAAGAGTAGCAGCAAGATATGGACCTACCAAATTACAAGCAGGTCCCTGAATTCGGTCAAAAATGTTAAGACGAGATGAGGAAGCACCTGTCCATGTGACAACAGTACTCCACGTAGGAACATATAAGGGTTTGTATCAATTTATCACACAAGAAAAAGTTGCAACTTTTGAAAATGCTAAACATGGATATTTTGCAATGCTACTTAGATACAAATACAAATACAATGTCAAATGACTACCTCTAAAATCACCTCCAAATTTAGTAGCAGAATAACATTAAAAGCTCGAATTGGCCTTATTTCCATAATGTTCCGCTCAAAAGAGATATCTCAAACTGGAAAATGTGGCGGGGAAAAAATGAAATATTTAAATACCCATCAACTTAAAAGTAATTTTGCTGAAATTTAATTAATATTGCCAAATTATGATTTTAAAATATGTCAGTAGGACACACATGAATATTGATAGAGTATTAGGGCTTAGCTTGGTTTTGAATTACATCAGCTGCTTTTTTTTGCAACATTTAAAGAAACCAATCATTTCCTTTCCCAATATCTGAGAGGCTAAATAAATGTCAGACAAATTTTCCGCAAGTTTAACTTGTTCCAACAGAGTTACACTGTGGTCAATTCCAGAATAGAAGGTAATGTCATCACCATAGATGTTGATGAACTAAATCAAGTTACTCACCTTTCACAAATCCAACAGTCAGAAAGTTTTAAAACAACCCAGCTTTCCACACCAAATTAAATGCCTTGCAAATATTCCAGTTACAGCATGTGATTCACGAGACCTATTCATTATATAGATGCATTCTGTAATTATAGTTAAAAGGTAACCAGAGGGTTTAGATTCCTTAAGGCAAATATTTTCTACATGACATTGATTTATCCTTGTTAGATTTTCTATAGAAGACTGACCAGATTTTTGACTCCATTACCATAAAATCAAGATTACTTCCAAATATCCTTTATGGACTTAATTAATCTAAAGTTCTTGATATAGATTCGATCTAGGAAATTTTTTCAAGAGTTTCCTTCTTAGCTATCTTTCTTGCTTTCAATATCTTATCTAGGTGATATTTTTGGGTTTGCTGGAAAGTTTTTAATGTTGTTCCTGTCATCAAAAATGTAGGTTATCCCTCCTTTCTTGGCAGCTATCAACCTGTTAACTTTATTTCGGTCATTACCAACGTCTTTGAACAACCTTTCAACAACGTATGGTTTTAATTCCTGCAGAGCATAGGTTTCTTTTTTATGTTCAGTGGGGATTTAGATTATTTTTCTCTACTAATTACGTCTCTATGGGTTTATGGATAGGTCCGGAGAAAAACATGCTATAACTCTGAATATTTCCAAGGAATTTGTTAATGTGTAAAGAGGACATTAGCAACCAGTACGTACTCCACACTGCACGTAACCAATGATTTGTGGCCATTGTTGAAGCTAACAAAATATGAAACACTCATACCATGGATTCAGATAACGAAGTCGCTAAGTTATACAACATTTGTGCAGCAAGCATTCCGTGTCCTGCAAAACACACATTTCAAGAACTAAAACAACATCAAGGTATATGCCTACACACTAGCAAAAGTATTTCACTTCTCCCATCACTGCAATGCAATCCTATTGCATAATGTCATAGTCTTTAAGAGGCTTCACAAGTTTGACAACAGACATCTAATGCACTGCTCAGCTATCGAAATTTTTTCTTGAGTTAAAATCGTGAATGTAAATAACCCACTGCAAGAGACGTTTACGAGTCTTGCTTATTTCTAACCCAGTCATTTATTCTGGAGACTTTAACTGTTACTACTCATTATGGAGATGAATAATAATATTAAATTCCTCTTTGATCATAAGTTTCCCATGGGATTTTATTCGGCTATCTGAAACACCTTCACCAATCCTGATTTGTCCTTCTACAGTGACGATGCATTAAGTGTCTGACCCAAACCCTATCAACTTATCGGATATAACTATCGCCGCTGACAATCTCACCAGTGACTAACAATTATCTAGCACCGTGTTATAACTAATACTACTCTATCAAATTTCTTGTCAAGATAGAACTTCAACAAAACTTACGTACTATCTTTTCAGTCAATGAGGTAAGAAATGGGACCAAGTCACAAAATTCGGAAAGAGTTCTGGTCCTAATGGATTCCATCAAACATTTTTAAAACATGTCTACAAAAACTAAATTTTATTACTAGCAATCTCTTTCTTTATTGGTCTGAATTGAAGAAAATTCCTAAAGTGTGGAGAAAACTGTAATCTGTAGAAATTTCAATCCTCACAAACAAGCTAACCCACTAACCAATTGTAACCTAGTTACCTTCATTTGCATTGGCTTTATGACCATGGAATGTCTCATCTCGTATTCTATAGAATTGCCGGCTTACAAATCCCTGATTCATCAGAGGTTTCATTATCCTTAAAGCAATCAGCAACGGTGACTTTTACTTACATCTCACTGTCGAGGTGCCAAACCCTGTCAACGCACATGTTATTTAACATCTACACAGTCGATCTCTTTACTTCCTCTAGCAAGATGTATAGTTTTGATTGCAATAAAGTACCGACAGAAAACATTTAAGAAGATTGAGGAATGCTAGTTAGATATGGCCAGATAACTAAAGTGGTACTTTTATCTCTATTAACGTAAGCTCAACACAAAACAAAACAGCCTCAGGAGTACTCCACCTAGCAGTCAAACGTGGGAATCGTGAGATGAAAGACACAGCTGGTACAGAGACCATACCGTCCGAGAAAAATCCAAAGAATATCATCGTAACACTTAATCGATCATTGACAAATAAAAACACCCAAGGACAACAGCAAGATAAGTTTTCAAACAACCATGAGATGTTTCACTTAACTTTCTTTGAACATGTTTTCGCTTTCTGTATTTTTCTGTTTCAGAATAATGTGCCTCTCTGTTTTGTATTCTAGGTCAAATGTGACACATCTCCACTGTGTCCTTGGCAAAAGCAAGTGGCTGATTACTGGGTGCATTTGCTTTACAGAATTTGATTTGCCTTCGGTTCTATTTGGACTCCATCCAATTGACATCAGGAAGGAAGGCTTTTGCCTTGAGGTGTATAGATGAGTCCTTAACACTTCGGTATACCTTCCCCACAACATAGCAAATATAGTCAGGAAAGTGCCACTGAGACTGTTTTCTAGGCACCCACCATCTGAAAAAATGGCTGATGTTGAACAGAATGTAAATAGTAAATCAGCTGACCAATAAATAACAAATGACAAAATGGCAATGGAACAATACCAGTTGCAGGTTATGGCAGTTTATACCAATGACGCCTAGAGGATCTCCTTGTCCTGATCTGCCTCAACAATCATGTACTGTCCTTAGCAGACTTTGGTCAGGAAACAAAAACTGAATTTTCCCATACCAAAGATCTAGCACAAAATAGTCAATGTGTATATAATGAGAGGCAGACTTCAGACCATCTTCTGCTGTGTCAAACCATTAGGCCTTACGATGACGTGAAATGTGTTTAGGAGGAGCTTAGACAATGGCTGCTGTCTCCAAACTTGAGCTTCTACCTACTTTGTGAATCATTTGACTGATGAGATGTGACATTCTGTCGCACGTCATTGGCTTTATGGCTAAGGTATTTTTAGAAGGACCTTTGGTATCATTTGGTCCATTTTGTTCAGGTAGTAAAATCATTGTCAAGCTTGATAGAGTTTTGTCTGGTGAACCTTCCATTACGTTAGCACTAACTCAGTAGGAGTAAATGGAACTTGCAAAAGGTTTTAGGTCTGATCATTACGCTCTCAGGAAATGAGGTCAGGTAGTGGCTTGTTTCTCTTAATTTTGTCAAAAATTGAAGTGATGTTGAAATAAAATTTTTATCCCCTGCAGCATTTAAAAAAAACAGTTTATAGTCATTCTGATGTTAACCTGGTAAATTTACTTCATATTTGAAGAATGCTTATTTCTAAGAAAGTCTGATTTGTCATTTTTTCCAAGTCTTTTTTGAGGCACTGTATTCAATCCATTGTCGAAGTCTGTTTCTGGATAGTTTGTTTCTTTGCATAGTGCTAAATAAAATCTTTTTCCAAAGGCCATTGCATACCTCTGTAAATCTCCTCATGCGTTTTTACGACTTTTTAGATGCTTCCGGATGTTATCTTGATGTTCTGATAGAGTTCAAAGACATGTTTGTATATTGGCAGGTCCAAATCCTGTTGCTAATATTCAACTTTTGTCTCATTGACGAAATTCGGCTGGTCCTGGGTAATGTCATAGGAAGTGTTCTGATAAGCTTTCCTTGGTGGTACCATCTCAGTTTTTTCCGTCTCGTGGGACGCATTTCTATCAACGTATCCTTTCTTATTAAGTTTTCTTTCTTCAATGTAATAAACCTTTTCATGAAAAAAGGCTTCTTTACTCGGATGGCTAGATAATGGAACTTTCTGGCTTTTAAATGATTTCTTCGATTATATAAATTAAGTGTTTTTAATTATAAGTTCAACTTTTGTCTCTTAACTATGTACAAGTTTTTCTTCACAGTTACATACAGCTAGGGGCTTTGTACCAATTACAATTTAATAATAATAATAATAATAATAATGATAATTAAAATAATAATGATAATAAATACACAATTTACTGAAAAACTGTAAATGTTATCCTTAAACGATTGGAACGAGACTATGACATCAAGGGTAGTGTTTTCAAATAATTTTCTGTCTAAGTCTCTGTGTAATTCAGCTTTATACCATGAGTAGGAGCATTAAAATGAGAAAGAGTTTTCCTCAACACAATTCATTTTTAAATTTGACATTTTATGTAGGCTTTTCCTTTTCGACTAGATCCCTATGAATAATAGATTTCTGGAGACCGTTTCTGGAGAGCTTCTACAATTATGACTATTCGCACAAGATAACATTTCGGTAACAAGGGACTGAAAGGGAAGAGTAACTTCGCCTTGTTAGCCAGTATCAAGTATTTAATTCGATGATGCATGAGAAAAGTACCGCCAGATGTGGAATGTGTATATAAAAAGAAATTGTCGTAAAGGAGGGAGAGTGTCCTTGCGGGGTTTTTGCGGGGTTTTTGCTCATTTGATTTCATCAATGGTCTCCTCTGGAATGCGCGACCTCCTGTAATCAAAGCAGTTTTATTTCATAAATTTCTAAGGTATGATGGTGGGATTAGGTCCTTTTCTAAGATCTTAACCCGATAAAAGATAATACTCACATAATACTTAATTTCTTAGCATCCTAGGCTTGGAAGACGGTTTGATATTCTGTTGAACGAGGACTGGATTCTGAAAGGAAAAGCCTTTATAAAACAAAGACGCAAAGAAATTTTGACAGGCTAAACTGTACAATTGATGACAATAAAAATCACAAAACGCTGGAAGCAAGTTTTAACTACATTTTGTTTAAATGTAATGTAACATTTTGACCAGAGTTAACAAATCTCAAAACTTGTAAATGATTCCATCCTTACTGTAGGCTGCGAAGCAATTAAAAATAATCTCATATGTGTCTGGACCACATAGAAGTCTAATCAACGTGATTACAAAGCGGCAAATGTCTTTTTTTGGTCATATGTGTAGAAAAGAAAAGCTTGAAAATTTAGTTAGCACAGGAAAGATTGAAGGAAAGAGAGCTCGTGGCAGACAGCGATAAAGCTACATGGCAAGCATGAGGAGAAGAATGGGTCAATCTTGGTCAGGAAGTGAAATCATCCAACATACAAAGGCAGAGACATTTGGGGGCCATGATCGTCGATAGACGTAGATAGATAGATGTGTCTATATGTATCGAGAAGTAAATCAGTTTTGCTTTTTAAGGAGGCTATATTCCTATTAACCTAAAGGGAAAAGATAGAAGAGGTAAATATTAAATCATCAACGGGGTTCAAGTGACTTAGCCTATATTATTTTGGTATCAACTGCTTTTTTTAAGTAAAGGGTTGGAATACCTTAAGCTATATTGAATTTTATTACAAATAGCATACTATATGAGAAATAATGTATTTTCCTTTTTTACCGCTGTTTCAAGCTAAATATTTCGCTCAATCGAAAAAACACCACTCAGGATTCCGTGCTCAATTCTTCGCTAATTACTTGAAACCAAACATTTCTTAGAAAAAGAGAGAGAAGCTACTTTTGATACCAATATTATAGCTTGTAGGCTGAATTATAATATGATTTAACAACTCACCTGTATAGGCTTCTTTTCATTTCGTTAAGTAATTCAGCTCCAGAAAAATATGTTCTAAATCCCTTGACTTCTTAACGAAAAACCCATAATATTATTGTCTTTAGATCTTAATCGATGAATAATTATTAAATTAAACAACCCACAAAATTTATTGTGGGTAGTACAAACGGAAGAAGGCATTTTATTTGAACTGAGAGCTCTTTTAACTGAAAAAATAGTGTGCTTTCTTGAAAGTATTTATTGCTGATTTTTTAAGGCCTTTATGTTAGCTTTATTACAAGAGAAAACACATTTACCATCATACTAATTTCATTATCATTGAAGTATATACAAGGTAAAGATTTTCTTTTACGCTACCCAAAACGTCGTTAACTAGGAGATTATTACTGTTGTGTTCGTTACTCTTATATTAGACAACTTTTGAATTAAAATGTGAACACTTTGTTGGCTGAAATAACCTATCAAAAGAACTGAAGATAAAAAAACAAATAAAATAGAAGCAACCAACATTCAAGTTATTTTTGACGTGGAAATTGTGGAGTGGGATTAATTCACTAGATTTCATTAGGAACAGACAAATTGGATTAGCTTTCTTTACCTAAAAACCAGAAACAAACTTGGAACTTTTAAAAGACTTCATTGTATGGCATTTTATTAGATACCGAAATGTCTTTTCAAAGAATATCTTGGTAATGTTAACAGCTATGATAATCTTAAGCAAAGAGATATTTTACTGTAGATGTAAAATGTTTACGTACAGATTTTGATAATTTCCTAACTTATCTTTGTTAGCTACGAGTAACAGTCCAATCCTGAAGATACTCGCGTCTAAGACATAATATTAATGACAGATGAACTTTATTTGAATAAAACAATACTTAAGACGCTTATGACCTATAATACAGTACATTATTTGCAATACGACATTAGCCGAATGTGACTACAGATCATTTCAGGCAAATGTCTTAATCAAAAACCTGTCTCCTATTAAATTAATGTTACATTGGTTCATAAAAAATGACAAAAGCGAACAAAATGAAAACAGCTGAAATTGTTCTGGACTTCTCGTAATTTGAGCAACACAGAAGCCCAAACTCTCTCAATAGGAAGGCTATTCAGATTCTGTACCATTTTTATTTTAAGGTGATTATGCCGGATCAAGAAAATAATTCGCTTTGTTTCTTTATAGCATTAAGATCCCAAGTGTCGTTGCAGGCGTTGTCTCGGAGCATACTTTTGTGACTTCAAAGCAATGAGTGTTGTTCATCAGATGAACCCGAAAAGGAGCTCAGACATTGTCTTTGTCTAAGGATTTTACTTCGACGTACTGCTCATTACTGATAGATTTTTTTAGCAAGTATTTTCCGACTATTGGTGGGAAGTACCTTCGGCGTAGACGAGAGATGATGGCTCACACTAATGGATATTTAACCTTCACTGTATATTTGGTTCTAGTATTTGCTGTGAACAACCTATGTAAGTTTAGTTTTGATTATTTTTATTGAGAAACAATCAGAATATTTTTGTTTGCAAAATAACATTTTAAAAGGATAGAAATGTTTTATTTTTTGCTACAAATATGCTTTAAGATCTGTTGCAGTAAATCGTGACTTAAGAAGGAAGCGCTTGAAATTTAGATAAGATAGTCTATGTAAATAACCATTTGACACTTAAAATCTACTTCAGGAATCTTTCAAGTTATTTTGTTAAAAAAAGGTTCTAACTCGTGCAGTTTCCAAAATTGACGCTTGGGAAACAAGTTCACTTCAACCAGCTTCAAATATTTGTTACAAAACCTTACAACGAGCTTAGAACAAGGAAACCTGTTATGAAGCAATAAAACTCACTTTGTGAAAAACACACTTTTTAATTCTAATATTCGATTAGATGGCTACTGTTTTTCTTTTAGAAAAAGTAGAGTTTTATAAAAGGAACATTCTTGAAACAATTCTGTCATTATAGCCACGTCAAACAGCTACACCTCACTTTTTAGTTACCTTAGAAACAAAATTTCCGACTGTATATTAGACCAGTCTTTGCAGCCATCATTTAAGACATTATTACTTTAAATATCACATGAAATCCAACTAGTATTAACAAACAAAAATATTTTAGATCCTTTCATTACAACTTGAAATTTTTTTAATGCGTTTTGAAAATTACTTATGAAAAATGCTTCATTTGGGAGAGGAACTGCCTTTCAGAGACCCCAGATCATCTTTCTATCCCTTTGTATGTGAGTGTGTGTTTGTTTATGTGCGTGTGCGTGTGTGTGTCAGGCAATTTGGATCAAATCAAGAAAGATATGATAAAAGTAACTGCTTTCTTTAAGTATCGCCTGACTGGCCCTAACACGCCATACTTTGCTGTAAAATACAATAAGATTATGTCAGTGGTGGTTTTTAAGCTAAATTGTTGCTTTGTGAATGAAATCGATACATAGCTACAGCTTTTATTTAGCTTGCGAATTAAAAGTTTGCAGAATTTTGGGTTTGTTGGAAATTTTTACAATATCATTGTAAGTCTATCTCAAGCTTAAAACAGAAGAGAACAGGAGTGAATGATCAATGAACACGCTTAGTTGATAAAATTGGCTGCAAGTCCAGAACCTTATACATCTGAAATATTAAAGCTTTCATTTGTTTTTATTTGGGGATGTTTGCTATTTGTCGTTCCCGGATAGTGGCGAAACTATTTTGCATGAAACTTCAAACATTACTACGTTCAGTATGAAAGATTTCTACACTGGGGTGTACTAAAACATTGAGGACAAAGAAATAAAAAGTGAACAATAGAGCCCAATCTAAAATCAGCGGAATGCCCAACATATAGAGAAACAGGACCATGTGGTTAATGGAAATTACTTTTCCATTCTTCCCAAACGCGTTTGAAATTAGGTGGTCCTGGAAACAAGGAACCAGATCCTATGGGATATAGGCGTAAAACATACGCATAATCAGCAACTTAACGGCGTGATGGGAAAGACTCTTTTACAAAATGTAAATTAAATGTAGCGGATATTGGAACTCAACAAAATGACGACGGTTAAGCACAATTTTTATTTATTTGAATAGGACCAATAGACAGTGCAAAAAATTCACATGGAAGATTCTCATTGTTATTCAGTGATTAAATCAATAACTTAGCTTTGAATAAATAGATATAAATGCAAAGAACTAAATCATTTTGTTGTGAGATGGTACTCATTTATTTCATTAATAAGCATGCAAAATGAATATTCTAGTAACAATGCACCTGTTATCAAAATTAATAAATAAAGCCAAATAGCTGTACAACGATGTTTGTTTAATAAATATTAGCTTGTTTACAAGGTTATCAAGAATTTTAATGAAATTACAGTCCTTGAGGCCTGCTTATCATTAGTTGGCATGGGAAAATTGTTTTTCCTTACATCAACATCTAATAATTTAGTGTCTACCACTATTAACATTTTCAGAGCTCAGATGTCTACAAGTAACAGTTCCTAACTTTATAGATATATAAATATAAATATAAACAACCATGCATTGTCAAAGTCTGGCCATTTCGTCAACCAATAAGAAATGACTATATTTTCTGTTCTGGGCATTTGGTTTCATATACAGATAGCAGCTAACTTTGCATTCATTAAACGTTCATTATTTCCTTATTAATTTATTGTAAATATTTTCCTATCGGTGATCTTCTGCATATGAAATATAAGAAATTTCATTGATAAAACTGCATAGAAAACAAAACATTTTGAAAGAAGTTGCTTAGTTTAGTTTATTTATTTATTTATTTATTAACTGATTGATTGATCGATTGATTTATCGATTGACCATTGATCGATTGATCGATTGATCGATTGATCGATTGATCGATTGATCGATTGATTAATTAATCGATTTATTTATTTATTTATTCAGTTATATATTTATTCATTTGCTTGTATGTATTTACATATATGAGTAAGTACAAGTGTATATAACTATGTATACTTGTAAGTATATATAAATACAATATAAGTATAATCAAATACCCAGGTAAACAAAACATCGCCAAAATTAAATTGATTCTGGCTATTGAAAAAAACCTTCTCGAACTAACTGAAGAAACCAAGGGAATTAGCTTAGTGATTTTGTTTAACATCTACGATGCAGTTGGTGTAAACAATCAAACAAATATATCGAATCCAGAATAATAAATAGGATTCAGCGCAACATAATGTAAATAAGATTTCAATTCAAATGTAAAAGGAATCTTTCTATGTACATTGCTTTCTGGTGCTGCAAGGTCTTTTGTAAATTTTAAAAGTAATGCAAAACGGTAAAACATAATAGTTGGTTGGAAAAACTAATATTGTCATCTTGTTTGATTTTTATTTGACTTTTTGGGAAAAAATGATGTCACCAAGTGTTCAAGACCACGTACCTCTGTAGCAAAACAGCAATTTTAATCAAATAATATATTACTTGATGGAAATTTAAACAACTATATTTTCCTGAGACATGAAGGAAGAAGTTGGAGGGTAGTTCAAAAGAAAACTTAGATATGGGTACTAGAGCACAAAAAATAAACATGAAAAATACAAATAAAAATAAAAGCATACAATAACAATAAGTATAATAAATTCCGTAACTTTAATAATATCATCATTCAAGCGGTCACGGAACCTAACATTTCCAGACATCATATGCAGGGACACTGCCATAGCCAAGGAAGACCTTTTAACAGCTATGACCGATAGGGTATACCGGAAAGGTGTAGCGAATTCTATCTCGGCTGAGGCCACAAGATGATGATGATGATGATGATGATGAATATAAGAGGAGACAAGTTAAATAGTGCTATGGGATCTAAGAACTTGCAAAAAGTAATAAGTTTAAAAGAAACTCACTGGTTGCTAATAAAAATTTCAAAATGCAAATCGATAACCTTGGCATTATCAATTAATACATTTAGATTTTAAAATCTAGAATTTGTGCTAAATTAGAGTGAAGTCTGGATACTACAGCAGCCACAGAGGAAAGTTATCAAAAAGGTAAGTGACTGAAACAATGCATCATAAAAAAACACAAACACGGAAAAGGGTGAAAAAACAAAAATTCTATGAAATGAAGTAATAAAGAGCTCCTAAACAGTGCTTGAATATCATTATGGATAGAGGAGGACTAATAAAGAGAATAATGGGTGATGTAGTTGGCATTAGAAGTAACCAAAACATATAGCTGAGTAGGTGTGTAATTATTTCTCAATCTTTCTATATGTATACAAAAAGTTTATATCTTACATCAAGTCATTGACAGGGAACCAGTTGACCTTTCAATATTATTGCTGTCTTTGCAAAATAAACAATGACCCGTTCTGTAATTGAATGACATGGGATTATTTGAACGCCAAAAGTACTGTAGATACTTTTAAAAAAGGTATTGATTTAGTTGACTTAAGAAAGGAGTTCCAAAAGAATTGCCTTGTCTCTTAAAACGGGGAAACTCATTTTGTTGCATTAAAAAAAAGACTTTTATATAGTCAAGTTGAGTGCGTAGATTTCATATCAGAAGTGGGCTTTGTCTGAAAGATAGAGATTTTATGCAATTTGACTTTCTTTTTTTTCGTTATTAAAGGAAATTGTAATATCAACCACTATTATTTTGTTCACTTGAATCTTAAAACGGCATGAAAGTCATTTATGTATATTAATTAAGGCAAAAGAAACATAACATTAAAATATGATTGTAGAGTAAATTGCACTATTGTTGGTTGTGCCATATTTTCTGATAGCGTTTCTTAGAAAACATCAGTCACTATCCCAAAGTTAGATTAGCATCCTTCAGAACATCATCACAGATTATGAAAGCTTATCAATTTCTCTGTGTATTTTATTCAGGCAGAAATTTGCGTTTGTAACTTTTGCATTTGTACACTTCATCTGAGCAATCTCGTTTGATGCTCCAGTAGTAGTCAGCCATCATACTTTTGGCCTAACGCCCTTGGTAGCGTTCTTCCATGATCTTCAGGTCTTGGTGCAATTGTTCTCCTTGTTCGTCACTCCCAGCTCCGAGGTTGTCAAGGAACTTATCAAGGTGGGTGTTCAAAAAATAAAGCTTGATGCTCATGTTGCACCCCAGATCACGAAAAGCGAGGAGCATTCTGTTCACAAGTTCACCGTTTATTGTTTCCAAGAAAGTTCTAAAAGATTGCCACAAAGGAAAACCATTCACGAATTAGGGTTCTAATCTGTGGGCCATCAAACACGCCTGCTTTGATCTTCTCAAATGATAACCCTGATAAAGCTGTGATGGTGTGTTTGGACACATTCACATTTGGTTTCCAGTGCCTTGACAAATTGTTTCATCAAACCTAATTTGATGTGAAGAGGAGCAAAGGTTATCTTTTCTTTGTTTACAATTGGGTCTTTTATAATATTTAGCATGCCTGCTTCAAGGTTATCACGAATAGGCCAGTTCTTCTGGACCCAATGTCTGTCTCGTGCTCGGCTGTCCAGCATACAGAGGAAAAATGGAAACGTAGTGAACCTTTCTGTTGTTCAAGAAGAAAGTTGACTATCTTTAAGCCTACACAAATGATCCAATTTTGCTCTTGATACTTTAATAAGCTCGTGACTATTTCTCATATCATCATAGTCTTCCCACAAATGCAATGAGTGATCGACAGGTACTGCTCCACAAACATTGTCATTATGTAAAAGAACACACTTTAGACTGCGTTTTAAACTGTCTAAAAGAGTCTCCGTTCAGCAAGACTATAGTAAGATACACCCAGTTCTTTGAGAAGCCCTGGAATGTTATGGCAGTAAAACTGTCTGTCTTCTGAAAAGAAGGTCACGAAAAGCTGGTCACTATTTTTGAAATATGATACTTTAACAGAGTGATTAACACGATTTCTGCCTTATAATCTTGATGCCAAAACCTCTGCCAAAACCCCCAAATCCCGCACTAAATCATTCAGTACACCCTGGGGAAGAGGCTTGGGGACGGAGAAAGATACAGTGCCCGAAGAATAGTCCTCGGATTGTGAACACGTTTCTGACAATTCACTGTTACAACTGTCTTGCTCGCTTGTATCATGTCCAATGTCTTTATCGTCCAATAAAGGCAAGCCTTTAAAAGCTGGAACTAGTTAAACTGTAAGTAGTTATTGGATTGCCAGTAAAAGCTTTTATCACAAATCATGAGGTCATCGTTATAGCTACAAAAAATACAAATGACAATTATCGTCAGCTGCTTTCTCCGATTAAAAATTTTTTTCATCCTTGCTCTCAGAGGTCTGTGGTCTATTGGCCACTAAATTTTAATTTTAAACCTAGAAATTGACGCCTCATTTAAGCAACTTGAAAGAATTTAGGTACTAGAAAAAGTATGCTAAATACGTAAGTCCCAGAACTGAATAAGAAACAAAAAAAGGGTGGTTTATATATTAATTATGTCAGACTTACAGCAAGGGAAACCTGTTAACCACAACTCTGTATCGGCAGATGATATAGACGAAAGTTAAAAACAGATATGACTTGTGTTTGAATAATTTTGAGTTGTATTTACACTTGTCTGATTACTGAGCTTCATGTCTCACTTCCCAAAGAAGGTATCATATACAGTTTAGAGAGTTGACTTAAATATAGTTTTTCCACTTCCCCAATGTACAAAATAAAAAAATCCACTGTTACAGCCCTCTGTATTGAAAACAAAATTTAATTCGTTTCAACGATACATATTAGGGGCTGCATAATGAAGTTACACATAGGAAAAATCACATCTAGTCTTCTAGGCTTCTGAGATATGAATTATCCATTACATTCCATAGCAGTAAAATTTCCTTGTCACTAGGGGCGCCATTGTATGGAAATCTTTTTAACAATAATGATTATGATGATAATGGTATTAATAACAATAATAAAAATAACTATTTAATAATAATAATAATAATAATAATAATGATAATATCCTATTGAATCTGACCTACTTTCTCTCGAGACATATTATTATACATAGCAGCAGAACCTATGAAGCAATAGGCTCAAAGTTTATGGTTTGGATAAAGTAGAGGGTTTAGCCATAAAATTTGAGACCCATGTAGTATCAATTTATCAATCAATCAAGTCTGAAAATGACAAAGATAAGTCATTAGCCTCCGTCTCTGTGTGTCATGTTGTTCTGGACCATAAAAATCTATGGATCAGTACAGTTTCCTATCCGTTCCACTGCTTTGTTTATTTATTTCTCTTGTCAGTATTCTGTGTTTCATGCACATGCACCCTCTGTTTGCATAAGCGTTTAAGGTATATTGACCTCTTTTACTTCTCTTTTTGCTACGTGTGCAATTAGCGTCAGTTCTTTCCGCCTTTCATTTCTAATGCTATAACGAAAGACAGAACTACCTTCAATTTTCTTTAAAAAGCCTTTACCGTGAAATGATCTTAGCATAATACCCCCATTATGTTTCATAGATTCATACTATCTATGTCTGTAAACTGGTTTTCATTTGTTTCGAAATTACCCAAGTATCAAAGACGTTAAGATGATTCAGCATTAAGTTATGCAGTAGAGAGATATCTATTGGTATAAGCCCATAAGAAGGCTACAAGCCTTTACATGAGTTGGATATGTAAAGTAAAAGAGTTTTTTGGTCAGATAATTTTAAAAACACTGTTAATAGCAATAAAAGTAGTGGCTTTTAAAATAAATATTATTAAGCTCAGAAGGCATAGTTTTCTTTATCCATGCGAGACTGAATTGAGTTTTCCGATAAGAGTATCTATCTCGGCATGGCTTATGCTCTTTTAAAGCATAAGCCATGCCGGTTGTGACTTCTGATCGATCAACAGAATAAAGGAAAAGGGTTTTTGAGATGGGTTGCTTACTACAAACATGAAAATGAAACATGAATATTTTTACAATCTAAGATCTCCTAGGACTTGGACTGTTTTGTGCAACTTTATTTTCTTATTTTACTAGTTTGAAAAATCGAAGAAGGGGAAGTTTCATTGTCATGGTGAGCCTCAAATGTTAACACATGATGTAAACTGTAAAATTAAAGTAAAAAATGACTCTACATTCAATTTTTCAAACATTATTTTTGGATTTGTGAAATGTTACTCTACAAAAGACTTCTTGAGATCGCATGAGAATACTATATATATACTCAAGCTACATACAGTACTGTTTCGCCCTTTGTGGGTTCATCAGTGCAGCACAGAGTTTCTGAGACATAACTCTCAGGCCATGCTGCCGGAGCAAGCACAGCTTAAGAAGTTATTGTGGGATCCTGTCAGAGTGCTCAAACTACGCATGCGCAGTGAGCTCCG
>RDPX01000018.1:1377132-1454332 GCA_003991215.1 Morbakka virulenta | reverse complement strand
GTCCGGAGCAAGAACAGCTTAAGAAGATATTGTGGGATCCGGTCAGAGTGCTCAAACTACGCATGCGCAGTGAGCTCCGCATTACGCAAATGACAGGTTCCCATCTCAGATAGAGTGCTCAACCAAACTTTCGTAAGGGAGCGTAATATATATATATATACAAATTTTTATAGAAGCCTTTCTCATAATTTAGTCTTTTTCAAAAGGTAAATAACTTAAATTTAAATCACCCTAGGTCACTCAGTGACCCGGTGTTTAATGTTAAAATGCAAATCAAAAGAAAACAAAATAATAAATGTAATGTTCATAAATGTAATGTACATAAATGTACATAATAATACATTTACCCCCCAAAATATTATAGTCTTCTGACATTGTACTCAACAATATCTTGCATGAAAATCTATACGTACAGAAGAGATAGCCCAGCAGATTCTAACCTTTGAGGCTATTATCGCAAAGAATGCTGGATTTATTGTCTATCTCCTTTTGAACTTGCAACGTTTAAACATATACCTGCCTATCTTCAGCCCTGTGGGAAAAAAACCATAACGTAGGGTCATTTTGAAATTATTAAGGATTTACCACTTTTTCTTTGCAAAATTTATTGAAGCTCTTGGAACAAAAATGTCTCTGCAATACGTTTAGTGAATTTTATTCTTAATTCTGTACACTTCTTTGCTTTAACAATTGACATGTCCAGAACGTCTACGTATTTAATCCAAGTATCTCTAAAGTATCGCGTTGTGGTTCTGGCAAAGACTAGCTACTTTGCATATGACATTTTTTTCCACAGCAAACATGGCCGATATATTTGACGTGTTTTGCATCAATGAATCCATTAACTCGAGTTGTCATTATCAATGTTTTGTACGCCCTGATTGGAGTTTACGAATTGGAACTCCTTTCTTTCCTTCTTTTATGCTCTTTTTTGATTCAGCACGTTTCCAGTTTCTTCATTTCAGTTTCCTATGGACACGCCATGCTTGAAGTGAATTTCATCATAGGCATCTTGCAAATGCTTTTAACATTTTTTTTGGCATTCATATTAACATTTTTGTCTATCAAAGGCTTAATTGTAGACAGATACTGTATCGTATCGGGTGTATACCATGCAATGCAAGGATTGTATTCAAGTATAACCTTTGCATTGCAATGTCTGAATTTCAAAGTCAGTTATACATTGCCAACAGGCTTATTGAACTGTTATTTGGGCCAATTTTATTTGACATTACCATAGAAATCTGTTGATAACAAATTTTACTTGACTACAAATTTTTAACATCAGTGAGGCTAGAAATTTTAAACTAAATGGGGATTTGAAATAGGAAATCCTTTCATTTACAACAGTTCTCAACTTCTGAAATAGTTTAATACTGATCCAACTACTGGGAAATTTCAATAAACCATAGATGTAAGAGCTTTATCATGTCATGAGCCGTAAGCTTTTTCTGAGCTACGTTTCGAGAGATACTTCTCCCATCGTCAGGCTCCAATTAACCAAGTTCAATTACCAACATTTTTATTATAGTTTTGATAAAAGAAATGAAAATAACTCAAAGTCCATAGCAAAAAAGGAAAGAAAGTTTGAAATGAATTTTGTTTTAAATAACCCCATTTTGTGACTTACAAAATAATAATAATAATAATAATAATAATAATAATAATAATACCCTCAGTGACTGGGTAAAGCGAAAGCATATACATGTAATTTAGCGATTTAAAACACCAGATGAATGGGATTTTTTTTTAGGAGGAATATTTGTTCATTGCAGCTTTACACCCTATTGTGCTATTTAAAAGCACTCCAGGGCTAAAAGTCCAGGCGTCTATATACAGACGAATAACAGCCGAATGTGCCTATCAACTGGAGGGCGCTTTTCGCAATTTTTATAGTTTTATGTTAATACCTTATTTTTAACATTTCTTTTTCTAATATTGTTAAATCTTGACCCTCTTTTATAATTAGTCTCTCAGCATAAATAATACAAAACCGTAATTTGTACGCTAGGAACACTTATAGACCATTTTACTCATATTGCATTGATCAATTATTTAACCATTCTTAAGAACTTCAGTTGCACATATTGTATTTAGTATTTGCATCAATAGCCCATTGAAGGGTTTCAGATAGTACCGGTGTCCAGAAATTTTATCAACATTGTGGCCAGTGATTTTCTCTTCGAAAAAGTTTATGAGGTGGATGAAACCACAGCAATTTCGATCTTCCAACTACAATTATTTCAAATAGGTTGATACAGTTAAACTAAAAACCATGGAAAAGGCTGAGGTTTACCGTGGCACGTGGCACGTGGCACGTGGCACGTGGCACTGGCGTTTTGAGAAAATAAGAAACCTATAGAGCTTTCAGACTGTCACCTCTTGTCATCTATAAAACTCTCCAAATTCGCCTGCATTGTAAATTTTCTCCTGATATATATATATATATATATTACACTAGAATGAAATTTTGAAAAAAAAGTTTATTCCAGTGGTACCTAAAAGTGATTTTTGTGATTATTTTTATAAGTCAGCTGGATAAAAAAAATAATAACAGTAATTTTAGGCAGAAAACACTAACTTGAAATTAATCGACAACAATATTACTATCTTTTCGCAATTTCTCGTCCTTTGCATCAACAAGGCATTTTAAAATGGTTAAAAATTTTGTTTACTAGGGAAAACTAGCATTTCTGGTTGCTCTTTGGGCCATTCAAAACGCTAACCGTTTCAGGAATCAATCTCTGCCTGGGGGCACACATACCTCTTACAGGTCATTTACATAGTCTCTCCCACTTAGCTCCATGAAAATATCTAGATAGCTGCTAGGAATAGCCATACTATCAGCAAGCTTGTTCAATCTGTTATTGCACTTTCTCCACGAGGAACCCAGGACGGAAGGTTCCTCCTTTTTGAAATTTCGTGTCACCAACTTTCAGCTAGAGGTTGCTGTTGAAGTATGCGTATTAAAGTTGAGGTATGTGTAAGACGTTTCCACTTCAGGTAAGTATATGTTATGTGCTACCAGGAGCCACTTAAAGAACTTCTTGTAATTATGCATGTCTGTCAGTTGCCAAGGAATGTATGAGATAAATTCCCGCTCTGTAAATTCTTTATAGGTGATTGATGTTCTCTACTAATTGCTATTTTTAATGTGACTTATTAAAAAAGTACTTCCGGGAACGTGGTTGAAGCTCCAATAGGGCATCTATGACATAAATAAGCTGTTAAATTTTCTTCTCACCCACTAAATCTTGGCTCCATAACGTCAGCAAAAAGCGCGTGAGTCTTGGTGTTGGTCCATAGTAAATGGCACGATGTCAAAGTCAAAATCGGGTAAAACTAGTTCTTTTCAAATGAGCTTTTCTGTTTCTTTGCCACATTTCACGCATCAGTATGCTGTCATTCTTTAAAAAATCAGCTTCCATCTCTTTTGATTCTTAAACTTGCAACAGCGCTGACAATGACAACAACTCCTCCCGAATTTATTATAGAACTGAAAGATCTAAAAATAAAGTAAAAATAAATTTGCAGCATTGACAAATAGAAAGATGAACTCCTTTTACAAGAATTGATTTAAATTGTTCCATACGTTTTACGTGTGTATGTCTTGTTGTATATGTTTATATAACAGCTTAAGATGTAGTTTTGCTGGCGGGTTACACCAAATATCAGGTCACTACCTGCAGCTTCAGATATTCAATACAAAGCGAGGAATTCCTAGTAGGCAAGCTTTCTGTAGTATTCCCAAAATAATATTTGGGCTGATGTTCTTGAGCCAAGCCTTGGAACTCTTCGAAATGGCACCAAGCGTTCCAATGATGATTGGGATGCCTTTGGTGTTATTCCAATCCCATATTCTCATCACTTTCCATTTTACGTCTTGATAGCTGGTAAGTTTTTCATTCTCTTTCATCTGGACACCTTGTTTTACATCTGGCAGAAAAAACCAAAGATCAAACAAAACCTTGTTTGTTTGTTTAGGATTAGAATGCCGGGCTTCTTATGCCTTAGTTCTTTTTCAGTTTGTATTATTGTATTATTCAGTTTGTANGGAATTCCTAGTAGGCAAGCTTTCTGTAGTATTCCCAAAATAATATTTGGGCTGATGTTCTTGAGCCAAGCCTTGGAACTCTTCGAAATGGCACCAAGCGTTCCAATGATGATTGGGATGCCTTTGGTGTTATTCCAATCCCATATTCTCATCACTTTCCATTTTACGTCTTGATAGCTGGTAAGTTTTTCATTCTCTTTCATCTGGACACCTTGTTTTACATCTGGCAGAAAAAACCAAAGATCAAACAAAACCTTGTTTGTTTGTTTAGGATTAGAATGCCGGGCTTCTTATGCCTTAGTTCTTTTTCAGTTTGTATATCTATTATTGTTATTATTACTACTATTATTATTATCATTATTATTATTGTTGTTTTTGTTATTTTTATTATGTTATGACAATTTATCGTAGTAGACTGGCCATTACTACTTCAACACAGCGTTTCAAGTACGCCAGGACTAAAGCAAACACTCTTCCGTGTAATCCAGTTGGAAGTTAATTAAAATTACAGACTATATTTGCAAATATCAGTTATCATATACCTTCCATATCAATAATCAATGACTTCATAATCAATGACATGCTCCAACAACAAAAATTTTAACCCTCCTCAACTGTACTTAAATTTCTTTTTTGGATATCTACTAAAAATTTTTTTATACTTTTCCTCGTGATCTTTGGAGGTCTTCCAGGTTACAATACCACTTTGGTTTTCATTTCTCAAAAAACTCTTTATGTCTCTGAAGGGCTCTTAATGACCAAATGGAAATTTTTTACCCTACATAATTTGTGGTCACATTGTCTTTTGTATTAGCTAATTAACATCGTTTTTACTCATTTATTTACAGGGTGTGCAACGTTTTCTTCACCTAGTTCAAACCAGGATTTATACGTTCACGAAAACAAAGATGCCACTTTTTCCTTAAAATACACTCTAAATTCCAGAGATGGGGAAAAGGAAGGTGTTGCAAGAATTGATTGTGGTTTTGTTAATGACGCAATGGATATATCAAACAGATTTCTTATCCTTCTTTCAAAACTTGGACCCACAAAAGCAAAGTTGAATGATGAAGATTTCCCACCTGAATATAAAGGTCGAGTGAATGTTTTGGAACATGAGGAAGGAGAAATTCGTTTTAAGATAACAAGTGTCACTGATAAAGATCAACGAAAATTCGTTTGTAGGATGTTCTATTGGCAAAAATCAATCTACAATCTAAAAAGACCAATTAATAGTCCATTTATTACTTTGAAGATTATTAGTAAGTATATACTCTTGCAATAAATTTGCATTAAATTAATTGCATTAAGTTTATGAAATTCTTGAACTTCATTGTGAAATACACTTTTTCATTATTGCATTAAACTAATCGAACAATATTTTTTTCTTGTTTCTTCTTGCAGTTACAGTTGTTTTTGCTATTGAAAATTTTGGGCAATTTCTGTGACTAGTATAACATATTTTTTTAGTTTACCTTTAAGTATATATTTTTTTAACGTTCTTGGTATCTACATGTCATATTACCAAATATCATACACTATATTACTTATGATCTAACAGGAGGAGTGTACCATTCTGTCTCCATCCATCCTATTTACAACATGGCAACTTTAGCTCAATCAATGAATTATTCATAGAAATACCTCAGTAATACTTTTTAGCACTGGTGCTGTAACTCAGGCATCGGCAAAATATTTGACACTAAAATTAAGCAAATCGCTTCTTTACAAACGCCTGCAAATATTTCTTAGTAGTCCGAAAATTGATTTTAAATTCTTTAAAAATTAATATATCAATAGAGTATTTTATAATCTAAAAGTATCATCTAACGATAAACCTTGTACCCTGAAAAAATATATAAAGTAGTCACATGACTCATATATTCCCATTCTAATACTACAAATCACTTACATACCGTCAAATCACCTCGAGAAAAATTATTGCATGTAAATAAGTTGTATTCTTTTCAGACGTCTATTTTATGTTTCATTTCCGTTTTACAAAAACATGCAAAGTAATTTTCTGTTGCACCAAAAATGTGATCACAGGAGATTCTAGAAATAAACGTTGTACATTTTTAACTGAGTTACTTTATTTGTACAGTTTTATTTACGTTAATTCTTTATACAGTTTTATGTAACATTTAACGCTTTATATTCTTTTTCTCTTTATACATGTGACAGAAAGAATAATAACAGCTGTTTTATTGAATATATGCTTGTACATAACATTAACATTTCCTTCGTGCATAATATATTTATATTATACACGAATTATTATTACACAAATATTATTATTAAAAATATTATTACACAAATATTCATTAAAACTTTTCAAAAAAGGTACTTCAATTCTATGTAAAATTAAATAGCTTTCATACATTCTTCAATTTTAAGTACTTCATTAGAAATAAAATAACATGCTAAAATGTAGATGTGAAGAAAAGAGCCTAAAACATTTTCTTTTTCTTACAAGTGATAATTGTCTGAAAATAAAATGGTATATTCCTACTAAATTATATCAGTAATTGATAGTAAAGATCCTCCTGAAAAAAATCAAATATGAAATACATAAAACCTTTATATAGATTATCATTAAAAATCTGATTTTCAATTCTTTATTTGGAGCACTAGCTCTAACCCCAAGCAAGCGAACTGTTTTTTAAAATATGTACCTTATTCTTCTTATTACAAAGCTTGTGTTTACGAAAAACCCTTATTATATTTCTAACTTAGTCAAAATTGTGAACTCTTAAGTACAGTATTTCATTGCTATCATATTTTCAACTAAGTCAGTTAAAATGTTTGGAAAATTTTCTTTTTCTGTTGCTATATAGTTTCCTCGATTATGTCTTCAACCCTTAAGATATAGAGTAATCAGCATCTGATGCCTCCAAAAAAGCCTGTATTTAACCACTTTTAACCGCATTTAACCGCATAAAATGGCATTTAACCGCATTTTCCTAGTCCATATGTTTTTGTGCGTTTTTACCATTCGTTTCAAACCTGCACAGGATTCGACTCCCTTTTGTCAGGTTTGATGAAAATCAATTACAACACCAGATAAAAAGCACGAGAACCAGGGAAAACCAGTAGCTGCACTGGAGAAAGGTGTCCTGAAAAGGCATAGAGAAAGTACAAGCAACGATACAAGATACAAAGAATTGAGCAGAGTCTTCTTCTTCTTTTCGACTTTCATGACATTCATCAGATTTTAGAGCTCCACTAACGACAGTCAACCCTCAATCAGACCCAGTGTATTGAGTAGAATAAAGGCTGAGAAAAGTGGCCTGGCCAGTCTGAACATTGGATAAGGCCGAAAGGAGAACAAAACTACTGCATCATACTGTCAAAAGAGTAACTATGCAAAGTTAAGTGATTAAATTTTCCTTCATCTATCAAGACTTAATAACATCAAAAAGGTGAGGAAAAATGAAGATACACTGAAAAAGATAAACAGATGCAATTTAGTATAACTTAATATGGTATGCTGAAGCTGTATTTTACTTCATTCCAACTTTTTCTATTCCAAATTGGCTTTTAACTTTTTTGGGTACATGATAAACATGTCTTTAGGCCTACAAAATTTCCACAATTTTTCTATGAAAAGATATAAAGCTAGTCAAAAAAGCAAGCTTCTCAAGAATTAAGAGTTAATTTGCTTTGCTTCATCTTATTATTTTCGTATTGATTAACTGTAAATATCGTTTTGCCGTAGAACCCATAACAGCCGTACGGTGTCTTGAAAAGCAGGAGTTTGATGTAATAGAAGGAAAAGCAGCTGAGTTTTATTGTCAGGTTGATGCTGTTCCAAGCCCTTCTGTTAAATGTAGCATTCTGGATAAAGACAATCAGGTCATACAGTCCGCTCAAAGTGAAGGAAGCAACGTGACGTTGTATGTAAAGTCATCCACTCCTTCTATGCACAAAGTTATTTGTACTGCTAAGCAAAAATTTGTGAAAGAATTCTCATTGACAAAAATTATCAAAGTGCAAGGTAAGCTATTCCTAAAATCCAGCAACTTAGCAAAGCCTAACTTAGATTAATGAAATCAGTTTTTTAAAAGAAAATCTATAATAGCTTTTAATAAAGGTGGTTATTTAAACGAATAAGTAGATCTCTATATCTATATCTCAAAGTATTCAAATTGTTAGATCACCTTTCACATCTTTGGAAAGCCGTTTGTTATTTCATGCTTGTTATGGCTTGTTTTTGGATCAAGAAAACAAACAAAAAGGCTACTGAAGAAAATCTGTGATTAATCCTCTTTCTGGAGTATACCAAACAAAATAAAATAGCATATATATATATATATATACATAGTATAATATAATATATATAATATACAAAATATATAATATATAATATAATATATATATGAACACGAAATCAACAACACAAGGTTTGAATAATTCAAAGTTTCATATTTAAACACTTTTAAGCTCTTATCAATCTTATGTTAGAAAAAAATGCAAAACTAAAATTTTAAGTTATTGGAACCTTGTCTTTCTAATTTGGGGTTCAATTGCTCAATTGTATTTGTGCTTTATCCTAATATTGAGCACTCTTGGTTGGCACATGTTGTACACCACACACACATAAACAAACATATATATGATGTATATATATACATATACACATCAAATTGATTAGTGCGGGTCTTAACTGCCAGAAAAAGACAAATTACAAGTGACTTTTGACTTATTTAGGATATGAGCAAGATGAAAGTGAAGGATTACACTTGTTTTTATATAGGGCTTTACTCTGTCTTACTATCATGAAACAGCTGGTGGTGATATCAAAAAAAGAGGAAAATTCTGACTGAAAACAGCAAATGTAGTGTTATATATAGGTGTGTGTGTTGTATCATATGTACCAAGAGGGGTCAATATTATGCTAGAACATAAATGCAATTGGACTTGGAATCAACAAAAGAAAAATAATCCCTAATGAATTCCAATGGTTTTATCTTCTGTCGGCTTAGCAAGGTACCATAGAAGCAATTATCTTCATTTAAGCCCTGTCTTCATTCCTACTATACAGCCCATTATGGTTATTAAAATTGTACCTGATAACGCTTAAGTAGACGTGAGGAATCACATTGAAAGCTGAAAATTTTAACATAACAGATAATTCATTGTCCTATACTTCTGAAGTGTTTTGCTCTGCTGATTCCTTAGGAAACTAATACAAAAGCTTCTTGTCTTCAATATTGCTACATATTTTTCGGTCATTTTTTAGATAACCTTCTCCTCACCTAAATTTTCACCATCTTTTATTGCAAAAGGGTGGAAACAAACGTCAGTGCTTATTGTATGTAACTTTAAGCGCTTATTGGTAATACTGATTTAATAATACGTCTTAGTTTAGTTGAAGATTATTCAGTGTGGTTTTACCTTTACCTAAGGAAGACTAAAAAATATGATGCATTATTTACAGAGTTTCAAAGCAAAAGTTATCTTATACGTACATGGTCAGTTAGATTAACGTACATAAAGGTCGTTGTAAGAATTTCTTTTTTCTTGGCTGATAAAAACAAATCTATGAAAATGGCTGAGCGTCAATCAACTGTGACTTATACAGTAGATCTTCAAGTACGGCGAGGGATAATAAGGTATAAAAAATATTCCGCTTTGTCTCGAAAAAATTGTAATTCAAACAAATAAGGAAAAGATCACCAATTGTTGATTGGTTAACATTAACTCTGGACTGGATTCAAAACTAACAGACATCTCCTCTGACGTCAAAGATCTGGATTCAATTTGTCATGCTGACAGACTTCGCACAGAGCCCAATGGCTTCAAGCAGCTATATTTCTAACCTATATCTGAATATTCCACCCAACTCTAAACACTGGAACAATTCACCAGCAGGATGTTGATCATGTATAATTCTTAAACGTAAAGTAAACTATAATGTGATAAACAAATCATTGCTGTTGGGCTAGCTCTTAAAGAGCGTGATTCAATCAGACAAAATGTCTTTATTTCTTTATTCTAATTAATTTTAGCTTCGAAAAACAGAAGCAATACTTTTTTGTAATGAAATAATGACAATGAAAACAGTTTAAATATGTGTTCATATTTATATTTCGTTTTCATCCGCCAAAACGACGTAAAAAGCAATTTTGATTGGGAAATCCGTCTTTGTCAGCTAAGTTCAATTTCATTAGGCCCTTAGATATCTTATTATATGCAAATTATCTATCTCATTACACAAAAAGTAATGAAACACTTTATTGACTAAGCGGAAATTAACTTTTAGTTTTATCAAGGTGATCAGATCATTTTTTTTAATAAAAGTAAAACTAGATCTTTGGCTAATCTTTTGAATTAAATTTTTGTGAATGGAGATAAAATTATTTAACCGTAGTAACATCAGACATAACAGGCTTTCATCTAGAAACATACTAGTAAAACATGAAAAGGTCCTGGCCATAAATGAAAAAGTACAGAAGGTTAAAAAAGTGTTTCAAAGAAAGTGCAACTGGTGTAGAAAAAAGTTATAATAAGAAGCATAACTAACAAGGCATTTATTGCATGTATTTAACAGTGGAGCTTAATGATAAGAGTTCTGTTTTATATGATACGTAGGCGTATTTCATATGTAGGCGTATTTCATATGTAGGCGTATTTCATAATATGTAAGCGTATTTCGTAATACGTAGGCGTATTTTATAATATGTAGGCATATTTCATAATATGTAGGCGTATTTCATAATACGTAGGCGTAGTTCATGATACGTAGGCGTAGTTCATAATACGTAGGCGTAGAATTGGTGCTCAATGAAACAAATGATCACTTTCTTCGGACACAACAGGCTTCGTGAAGGGGTAGGAAAATAGTGAATGAGTAGATCGTTTCAGGACGAAGGAGAAGAGGGAGGACATAGTCCAGATGGAAAATAGCAGTTGACAGGAATCTGTATTATCAATGCAAGAGGAAGGCTAAGCTCTGATCAGAGTGCCTTCTGCATAAAGAGAGAGGGGGTATGGGAGAGCGTATTTACCTTTGGAAATAACGTTTCTACCCCTTTCCTAACTTTCTCAGAGTAGTATCGTGCACTTCGATTTTTACTCAAGAAAAATTTTCGTGAAGGCAATTGATTATTTATTCTTGCCCAGACGATGGCAGGAATAGTTTCATCCTAGTAAACTCATATTGCAAACATTAGCCTTTTTTGTAAATGAAGACAGTTTTCAACAAAATATTGTCAATTTTTTCTATTTTTAATGATAAAAATGAAAATATGCGATGTGGCATTTTAGCACACTAGAGTGTTACTTATAGAATGAATAGAAGTTTCATTTTGGGTTGGAAATTGTCAGTTTCTAATATAGAACTTTTAAAAATAAAGAAAAAATTAATTTGTACTTAGGTAAATCAGAAAACCCACGTGCAACGTGATTAGGGTATACATTCAGTAGCCTGATCCCTTTGTGCTAAATTCATCAGTCAAGTTATAGGTACCCATTTTTTTAAAAGGAGTTCCAATGTTTTTATGATAAGGATCAACCCTCTTGTAGTTACTTTTATTTCAAGCTTCAAGATCTACCATCCAACGGTACAAGAAAGGACTATGCGAAAAAACCCCAATAAATCAACAAATTTCTTAAAATTTGAATGAAACATAAGAAAATTAAATCTACTCATACGTAATTGGCAAACCATGATTTTCTCTCATCTTCTATGGAATCCTATATTTCATGGAAGTTCTGGCTTCCTGTTTTTCTTCCAGTTTCTCTAGGATTTTTTCAGCTTTAGCGTAGCTTAATTTTTGTAGTCTTACTTATTGTTTTTCTTGTTTTCTTCCGGCTGATGTTCTGTTTGGTTCACTCCTTATATCATTGCTAAGATCACACGAGTTTTTTATTTCCACTTGTACATAATGCAGTTTTTTAACCTGTACTCTGTATAGTAGGTTGTATACTTACCTGACTACAACACTTATGTATACTGTCTTTGAATCACTTTGAAAAATATCTTGCAAAAAGCTTTGCTAATACATCTAAACATTGGAGCTTTATAGGAACACGATGGCATTTTCTACTTTCGAGGGTTTAGAAAAGGAGATCAAGAAAGACATTTTCCGTATCAGGCAATCTTATAGATGTAAAGATAAAAAAGGAATAGTAGGAGTGACATTAATAAATAGAACTGACAGAAGTACCTGCATGATAAACCTCAATCTTTTTCAGTATATATACATTTTTTTTTTCACGTTGTTAAGGTCACCTGCTTTAATGTTATACAGGGAGACTATCGCAAATCCTCAAGTCCAGATCTATATATATATATATATATATATGTATATATATATATACTCCTAATATATTTGTTCTTATTTATCAGGTATCTAAATTTTGACCTATGGCTTTTGACACAGGATGGTCTTTAATTTCCTACAATGTGTTATTTATCTCCTTGATTAGGTATGATATTTTTTATTTTAACAGGTGTACCAAAAGATACTTCACTGCTTCTCTTAACTAAAGAACCAAGGACAAACGATTTAATTGTGCTGAAATGTATGTTTTCGGCATATCCTGAGGTTTCTCAGGTCTCGTTTTTCAAAGATAATCAGGTCATGGCTTCGTTTGCTACAAATACCTACAAATTTATTCCTACAACTTGCGCACAATATACGGGAAAATATCATTGCGAAGTTAAGAATAGCATGGGAATAGGAAAATCACAAACCAAGGAAATCACAGTTTCAGGTATGTAACTTCTGTTTGTCATTTACAGTTAGTTAAGGCTCCAAACACCATTAAAAATACACAGCAATTTACCCCTACCTTCTTATACTGCAGATACTGACAAAAATTGAACATAAATCTATTGCCAAAAGTAAAACTACTACAGCAAGGTCTTTATGATATTAATAACCTTTTTTAATGGTGGAGAATATCTTACAATTAGAGCTTAAAACAAGAAATGGTAACTCACAAATACTGGTCAGAGAGTAGATAATGATGGGACAAATTTTTCATAAGCTGAGTATTGACTAGATGGCTTTTATGTAAAAATGTTTATGGTGGGGGAAATATATATCCAGTGCTTTCTTGTCGTGATCTTTCCGTATTTCCAGTGAGGCTAGAAAATCAGAATTCTACACTACAACTCTATACATTGTTACCAGTAAGTAATATAATTGGATAAAACATAAACACTATTAATGATTTTTTGCATATTCGACGATCAAGTTTATTAAGCTGTTTCTTGGAGCTTTGAGTCTTCTAGAATAATGATGGTGATTGTTAACTGGCTTTTTTAGTGTCAGAAGATAGTGATTGCTTAGATGAGAAGACCAGTATGTAGAAACTAATCGGAGAATAGATATTGTCACAGTATACTTCTCTTTAGCCCATTCATCTCTTTCTTTAAATAGTATTTTTAATCATGTTCGTGTAGTGAAATATTGTATTACGTTTGTTTACGTCAGAGGTCATTCCCTCGTGTTTACTAGGAAGAGGTGCGACATTATACCAGCATAGAAAGGCCTACTTACGTAGATTAGTCATGTACCACTTTATCAATTTGTATCATTCAGTTCTTACCAAATTAATCTAGCCCTTCCTATTATTCATTATGTTTTTATACTGTGACAATATGGATTGCTTCATGGCTTGTTGGGACAAAATGAAGTACTAAGAATGATGATGACAGATAGTTTTGAAATGAGATTATGTTGGTTTGTTACAAGAGCTTTACATTTCTGTTAAAGATTTAAGAGCATGGACAAAGATTCTTATGGAACTAACTGTGAAATTAACAAAAGTAACAATTGAGACCGCTAACTTAAGCGTCTCACTGAGGGAGTTGTTTTTAACCTATTTGCACTAGCTCCTAGTTTGGTTTAAAAAATCACAGACCACTATAAAAGGTTCAAATCATTGATTCCAAAAAGTTAACCAACAAAGTGTTGCAATGATGCAAGGTAAAAAGAAGTTAGATAGACAAGTATCAAAATTATTAACAGAATTCCAATTTTTATTACTGAGAATTATTTTTTATTTAAGTCTCTTTAAACACCTGTTTTTTCTTAGCAAAAATATCTTCCTATGATAATAATGTATCTTATATTATCTACACGATTAATTTTCTTATCCTGCAGTTAAATACCTTAGATCTATTATTTCATTTCCTGTGCCCAATTGTGAATTTTCCAACTTTTTCTTGACTCAACTATAGAGAATAGAGTTAGTTATGTTTTTGGGGCAATCTTTGCCCCTAATTGAATATTAAGTAACCAATACCATCTTATTTGTCTAATTATCTTCTTCCAACTGTCAATGTATCTATACCAAGGAAATCTTTCACACTACGACACTTTATTTGTGCTGTAAGCATACAATATATGCACAGTAGAAATTTTTTAAAACTATTTTTAAAGATTATGTAATGTATTCCTTGTTTTTAGAGCCTCCTAAGGTAGCACTGGTAAATCCAAACGTGGCTACCGCCCTTGGAAAGGATGTATCTCTTAATTGCAAAGCCTCAGGTTGTCCTAAACCATTTTTTAAGTGGTTCAAGGAAGGTAACACAGATTTTAAGAGAGAAGGTCCCTCGTTACAGCTTTCAAATATCAAACTTGAAGATATAGGCAAATACACTTGTATGGCTATTAACAGAGAAGGGGTATCAAATTCAACGGTGGTCATTTCAGCTTCATGTAAGTTTTGATATTCCTGTACATTATTACCCAGCCTTATATTTTTAATTATTTTATATCAAACAGAGGAATGAAAAGTAGAGGATTATGAGGAAAGTCAATTATGAATTGATTACTTCAGTTCACCCTAAGAGATTGAAAAATACTTAATGAAGAGTTGTTCAAGATTCAAACTTCCAGAGGGAAGCATATTTGATAGGGATCTTACTAAGAGTCTAAATTTTACTTGAAAAAAGAATTTTTTTAAATAAATGATCACAATATTTTAAAAATTACAATATTGAAACAACATAAGTAAAAAAAAGTATCTGTTTATCTACTAATGTTATACCTTCACCATCAGCAAATTACAAAGGTGATCATGCTATAGGACAAAACAATCATCTGAATTCAAAGTTCTTGTAATACATTACCCACGAAATTGCCCTTCCTTTTTGCTAATCTTTAAAGTTTAAAAAATTAACATTCAAATCTCCACACCATTTACAACTGTACCAATATTAATATTTAGGAAGAGAATTTAGAATTCTAAAAATAATTCATAAAAACCATAGGCTCTGATTCTAATCAATTTCGCCAGAGTTAACATTTTCACTCTTAAAAAAACATGCATTCCTAAAGAATGCTAGGTATTCCTGGATTAATGGGTCACAACCAGTTGAGAAAAGCTGTATCCTAAAAACCATACAATGGATCTTTTTTCTTCTTGATTTAAATCTTACTATTACTGGTGAAGGAATTGAAAGGGGACTATTTATAATTTCATTATAGCTTTCTCCTTAATTTAGCACCTATGACAAAAGTAACTCTTTTTACAAGGCAAATTCGAGTTTTTTTATACTTATCTTTGACAAGCTGCTGTAGTTAGAAATGCTCAAAATCTATTAATTTAGCCAGAGGCAATCCTAAAAGTCTCGCTTAAAATGATAGGACGGTTCCAGAAGTTTCTCATTTCATTATTCAACATCAAAAATGTCATATGATCTAGTAACTGAAGAAAGAAAATGAAACTAATGAAAGTTGATAAAGTGAGAAGTACAAAAAAGGAAGTAAGATGGAAAGAACGGAATTGGTTTTGAAAACGACGTACTAATTTACAAAATTACTGACAAGAAGCAAATCATGGCAATAAATAAAATGTATTATGTAAAAACAGACGTTAATTAACAAAATTGAAGGGATGAGGAAATGAGGGGAAAGGGAAAAAACTTAAATAAGCCAAGGTAGTGACCAACTAAATAAAAATCAAGGACAATTGAGTGAAAAGTTATTAAACAGGAATGTTGAGAAGTAAAACAAGAATACTTAAATCAAAAAGTATTTTTTCAAATACCTTTTCTCAGTATCATTGCTTGAGTCGAATAATGTGCAGAAAATTCTGCTTTCCGAATCTTGGAAATTAAAATTTATTCAAGTGATAGCAACTTTATTTTCATAAAACCGTGATTTCATAAACAACCGGATAAATGAGCTTGGTAAAAAATGCCTAGAGATTTCCTATCTGTAGCAACTCTTCTTTTATACACCAAAGTCATAAACAGGCAGATGAAAAGAAACCCGTCTGTTCAACTGTTTATGAATAATGGAAATAAGAGGGTAGAATGTTTCACTACACGTGTAGCTAAAATTGTTTGTTATTGATTTAGTTGTTATTTGAAATTGCTGCTCAGCTGTGTTTTTTGCTATAAGTCTATTAAAGGGAAAGTCCTGTCCAAAGAGAAATGATCTACCTCCGTAATTTTTTACGAAACATTGTGTACTTCGGTTGTTACTTTCTAATTAACATAGGGTTTTTCCTCTATCCAGGGTAAAATGTTCTACTTCGGTTTTTATCCTCGTTTTCCCTCTGTAATAATGTTTTTGTTTTTTTTAACGAGACTATGACGTCACAGCCCAAACTTTAAAGCAACAAACCTTTCAATGTTCTCACCAAAACGCCACCATTTTCACAAGCTCTTAGGCAAAACGTACTGTTTTTCTGGCACCACTTCGAAAATTGTTAGGGATTGAACTGCGACCATATCACTGGAGCCCACAAACATTCTGTATTCTGGCAATTAACGAAGTAACGCTGAAAGATACGTTAAGGGAAAGGAGAGATGGCAAAATGGTTTCACATCAGCCTTGTATGAAAACTGCAAACATTGGAATTCCAAGCAAAAGCTCATGTGTGAGAAACATTTGAAATACAGACGTTGAATTACTCCCAATATACCTCTTGTCTTTAACTTGTGTTTAAGCCTATTAAAAATACGTCGGGTAGAATATTTACATCCCACAGACTCACGTTTGAATTAAGTAATTTCAGTGCTCATTCAGAGATTATTAACTTCTTAATTCCAAATTGTGTACATTATTTTTCCTGGCATTGTTTGATGCGTTTTCAATGATATCTTGCATTACTGTATCAGCTTGCGTATTATTGACAGAAAATATACGTCTGAGGTTGTCTTACGGTGTTTTCGAATGTTTTACTGTTGCAAAAATGTACACGGCTAAAAAAAAATCAGTTATGGCTCCCCTAAAAATTAGAGCATCTGTTGATATTTACCAATCACGTTTTAATCTTCTTAATACAATGTGATCAAGAGAAGAGACAAGAATATTGTTGGATCAGTAGTCAGGATTGAAGCTACTTTCTTAACCAAATCTGATCTAATTTAATAGATAATAATTTGTAACTTTAATCTACATTATTTTCTGCATTCATCTTATCCTGAAAAGGTATACTAAATTCCCTGTCCGTTTATGTGGTGGAAAAGAAAACCCAAGGGAGATAGGGTTAATTTATCTTCATTTTAGGGTATATTGAAGTTCATTCATCCCACCCCACTCTAGTACGTTCTTTTGCACCGCTTTCTAGCAGTACAGTAATGTTAAACAGTTTATTATACTGTAGAAGTTGCCACTACAGTGTTGACCATGTGTTTAAAATTGAAGTCCTTTTAAGTGTGACAAGTCTATTGACTTTCAAACGTCGTAAAACCTGATGAAAGTCATGATTATTTTCTTACGATTGAAAATTCGATAGATTAAGCCATCAGTTCTATTAAGCCTTCATTCTACCGCATTCCATCTCTTCATATGCTTTGCTGCGGCAGTAATGTCTGAAATCTGACATTGTAACAACGTTTACAAAAACATTTTAGCAACTTGATGAAACTCACTCTTTATAAAATTAATTGTTCTTTGTAGACAAACCCATGAGAGGGTCGCTTACATCTAACGCTGTACAAGGACGAATAAGAGCGGGTCATAATTTGGAACTGCATTGCAGGTCTCAGGCTCATCCAAGCCCTTTTTATTCTCTTTACAAAAATAAAGAGCTTCTTGTAGAGAACGAGTCAGGTAAAGCCATAGTAAAATCCTTAACATGCGAAACAGATGGAGGGAATTACACCTGTATTCCGGAGAATAGTCAGGGAAAGGGTGATGAACTATCAATGTGGATTTATGTTGAAGGTAGATAAGAATTTTGGTTTAATATATACTACTTTAATACAGGTAAAATTGCATGTCCTCAACTTTTTTGGGAATACTATGGCAACAGAGGCAGCTAGTATGCCTCTTTCTTAACAAACTTTTGTAGTTAGATTGTTTTCCAGTTAGGCATTGTATTGACTAAGGTGGACGGCCGTAACGACATATATATAGATATAGATATATAGATAGATATATAGATAGATAGATAAATAGATAGATAGATAGATAGATAGATAGAAAGATAGATAGATAATGATGGCCGTATTTGAGCAAAGTAATGCAGCAGCAGCAGCAGTAACAGTAGCAGTAGTAGCTGTGGTAGTACTACTTTTAGTACTACTTACTAGTGGCATTAATACTAGTAGCAGAACCACTATTAGAACTGGGAGAAATACTACCAATAGTGTTAAAAACTAACATATTTTTTATGTAGTGATGAATTGTATAACCTAAACCCTTTGTATAGCATGTGCCAACTGTTTTGACCCAAATTACTGAAAGCTCTGACTTTGTAAATCTATTTTGAGGCACCTTTGTCATAATGACCAAAGTATTTCACTCTGAATCATTATAACCAAGAATTTGGTACCAATGAAAGATGCAGGAAGTCTCATTTCTATTACCTTTGCCTGTAAGACTTCACTATTAGTTTACGTAAATAAATAGCTGTCATCTAACTCTTCATATAAATCCACAAAAGTACTGCAAGTTGTCAATTCAATGTAATTGCCTATGCTATCATTTTGTTACATTCATAAGGAATTGCAAGATAAATTGTCTGCAACGTCACAAAATACAATTCTTACAGAAATTAGTGCTGCCTATTTTCACCTTAATATTCTGACGAATTTACTGGTATGTCTACCAAAAGTTACTGTTAAGGGTAGGAGCCCTATTTTTTATGTGTTTTGCTTTAAAATGAATTCTATTACCTCACACCTCTGCACAGATGAGGCAGCTTGCATGACCATAATAATCTACCAGAGCTTATAGTACGATACCATCAGGTAGCGCTCCTCACAATAGTAATCAGAAGAGCAATCAATTGGGTGCTAAACTTGATTTTGCATCATTAGAGAAAGAAATTTTGGAAGAAAATGATTTTCCTTGGTTATTGAATACTTTTATCTAAAAGAAATGTGTTGATTAATAACTTTATCATGAATTGATATTCAAGCACTTCAGACAATCCTGCACACTGGACACACATTCAATCCTCCAGTAACTCCAAAAGCAACACCATTTCACTTTTTATTAATTAGTTTACTTTTGATAATTAAACATCTGTAAAAGATCTTGACAGTGGCTGCACATCTTATCGAACTTTAATGACATGTGTCCAGAGAAGTTAATTTGTGTACGTTGATTTCTTAATAACAAAGATCTTCTCTAAAGAATCGACTATTTTATCAACATTTAATTATGATAAAAGCTGTCAGTTCTTTTAAAAGCAAAACTGTGCATGTGGTCGAATCCTATTTCTGCCAAGGACCGCAAGCGCACTGTTCAAACACTGAAAGGTCGTGCAGTGTTTCATTTTATTGTAATTTTCTCATCTATAAGGCTTGTTATGACCAATTTCTTATTTCAGTTTTGGAATATTTCACTCATTTCTTTAGCTTTCAGTGATTGATTACGTTTCATATATGACGTTAAATATCACTTTCCCAGTAGACCTACTTCTGGAAATATTTCAATAATTAATCCTCAACTTTGATTCTCTTGTTTTTCAATAATACTTAAGTTATGACTGCCTACCGAAATTCCGTTGTTTGACGGAAGTCTTTCTATCATTTCTATTAGTCTTCCCGTAATTTTGTATCCACGTCAGTCGTTGCCCAGTTTTACTTTGTACTAAAAATGATATCAGATGCCATTTACTTTGCAGTAATGAGGTGTATGGTTTGGTATGTTAAACCACTACTTTGTTGAATGGGACTTCAAGACTTGATTTTTTTCATCCAAGTATTCATTTGGATATATTCTGCTTCCTTAAGCGAAAACCATTTCAAAGAAGCCTTCTGATTGACTGTACTTTAACAACCAAAGCTTTCCACCAAATGAGCCCTTAATGACTATCTACTCACATTTACACTTTGCAAAATTTTGTTTCACATTCCGTCCTAAAAGAAGTCTGATAATTGCAATTAAAAAAACGTGAGTTTTAGTATGAAGAATCTGGCCAAAATAATGGGCAGAATTTTACTAAGTAAAAAACCCAGACAAGTTTAATATCGGTTGTAGAGGTCTTCTTTGGTAGTAAATGTATGGGGTACTTACGTCCAGATTTATGGCACTGCACCTTACAGCTTGCTATTTAACCATATTATTACACTTCCTTCCCCTGTGATTTTTTATGTTACACTAGTTAAAATCGTTTGAGTTTTAAATCAGCATAGCCTGATAGACTGAAAAGGTGTCGTTTCTGAAGGAAAGACAAAGACTAAAATGTGGATACCATGTAATAAAGCTAATGCTTACCTACCAATACTGTTATAAATTGGTTAAAAGTTTGTTGACTCTTGCTTTATTGCACCTTACTGGCAAGCTTGGACTACTGTCAAACGTATTGACGACGACGTAAGGCTCAGTAAAGATAAAAGTATGGTAATAGAACACCTGACTGCTACCAAATAATTTGTCACCTTTGTTTTACTTTACCCCTCTGTATGTGTTTCCCTATGTTTATAAATATCGGATGGGTAAAAATAGAATTAAACAATTTACAACAATGTTTACGTGTTGTTGTTTGAGCCTGAAACTAAAATAAAAAAACCTTTCAGAAGATGATAGGCATGGTGCTCTTGATGTGATGTAATAAGGTTTGTTCGTTTGTATTTTGAAATTTTTGTAACGAATATCTTTCTTCTGTCTTTAAATCAGAATAAGCTTTATGGAGAGAAAAACAAAACCTTCGCGTGTAAGACTCCAAAATGCCATTCAAAATTTTTAGAAGTATAATACAAAAATGAAACCGATAAATTTTTAAAAATTAACTCGAAACATATGTTTGAGTTGATAACTATTTGACAATATGTTAGCCTATACAACATGGCGATTTTTTTAAAGAACTGCTCAAACTAATTTAATCTGAGTAAGTGCTCAAGCCTAACAAACAGTTGGTCACAAGGATACAATCACATATGTTATCATGTATAATCACTTCCTTATTTCAAGTTCTTTTGGCTTAATCCTTCAGCTTTAAGTCGCCTTCTAGTGACGAGGAGCAGCTTTCTTTTCTGCTTTAGTGAAAATGGTAAATTAAATAATATCTTATTGGGAAACGTTTGACATTTCAACAGGAAAGCATATTCCCTACCCTTCGACTAATTTGGCATTACGCAAGCAATAGACAGACAAAAAAGGAAATACAGTAATATGAAACGTTATATCCCTCACCAACACAACACTAATAAAGGAAAATAAGTTAATCTTTCTATCTTGATGATAAAATTCTATAGTAAAGTAGATTGAACCTTACGATTCTTATGATATTTAAGTCCATCAACCTCACTAGATATGATAAATTTTCTTTTTTCTCTCATTTTCCTCAAAACTATATGGCAAAGGTTAAGCTGCTTCTAGAAAATCAAGAAACCAATTTGCTTTCTGTTGAACTTTCTAAAAATTGTTACATATATCTGACCTTAGGAATTTTTGAAGTGTATTCTCCATTTAATAGTTAATAAGAATTAAGAGTTGTTTTTGGTGTGTTTTTTTCACAGACAAGCCCACTATTGTGAAATCCCCTCGTTCACACACTGTGAATATCTCAAGCTCAGTGGAACTGACTTGCATGGCAGAAGGATGTCCTAAACCTAAAATTGTGTGGAAGAAAAAAGGAATGAATGCAGTAATTCATCGGGGAAACACACTGACAATAAGAAATATTCAAGCTACAGATGCAACAAAGTACACCTGCATAGCGACCAACAGAGTTGGGGAAACACAGGCGATAAGTGTTATTTCTATTGCATCCCAGAAAGCCAAACAAACCAACCCAGACAATAATAACGGAAATAGTCTTGCTGGATTGTTTTCATTAATAACGCTACCAACAATAATTTTTTGGAAAATTACATACAGCTAAAATTCATGTAAAAATGATTAGTCGGAAAAAGAAATGACTGATCTACATTTCAATACAAAAATTCATCAGTGAGTGAAAACGAGGCCATGACATATTGGTTCTAATGTACCTTACAGGAGTTGAAAGTTAGAGGTTTATGGCATTAGAGACTCAGAATATTTCGATGCTATGTTTAATAGTGAAAAGTTGGGCAGTCATCATTTAAACTAATAAGTACGCTTCCAATGTGATGAAAAAGGACCAACAAAAAGAACTTTGTGTAAAGTTTTACTTCCATCTCTGTCTATTGTATCTACTCCTTAGTGAACCGCAGGATGGATCAAATATATTACCCCAACGCTTCATTAACTTAAAGCAACGAATTGTTGTATGTCTTATCCATTAAAAAGTCCTTGAAACTCTCAGTGTTTTTCCTATCGCATTCTACGAATAATTAAATGTTGGTGTCAGTGCATAAGAATATTTATTCTAATAAACTGGAAAAATGTTCTTCTTCGTGAAATTCTTCGTAAATAAAAGTATGACAATAATTGTTGTGGGTCATGCTATATGGAGAAATTGAGTTTCACTTATTTCGTGATGAATTTTTAATCTTCTCGATGTTGATCCTATAAGCAGCAATCAGAAAACGACAGAGGAATAGTTCATTTGAAAGAAAAAATTAATTCCTTGTTCGATGGTACGACACAACCTTTATATTCATTGACATGAGTCTGAAAGGTGCTATTTTTTTTCTTTACGGCTTTTGCATTAAAGGGAAAGCCTCAAGTAGCGATGGCTTAAGGTGACTTATATTGGTGCAAGAAACCGATTTTCACATGTCTGTCTTTATTGTGCCGGGTATTTTTGTTAACAAAGCCTTTACGAGTAACCCTTTTTATCCTATTAGATCAAAGACACGTATTTGAGAAATAATATACAATAAAATGCTTTTCTCAGCAAAATACAAATATTGCCTAGAATGCAACCTTCATAACTTTTCACTGTAGCACCCTTCTTATTGTGCTAAATTTTTAGCTGTAACCATCAACAAACTGAAAATTAAAAAAGAGAAGTTACATTTACAAGTAATTAGATAAAAGCCAAAAGGAGGTCCGATAGGGATTTTGTTTAGAACGCCAGGCAATTGTTAATGACTAGTTACTTTATGATTTAATTAAAAAATATATAGTCACCTGTAGTTAGAAAAGACATTTTTGTATTTACTTTAAATAAAGTTTTGTTTGATATGGAATGAGTACATGTTACTGTAACTTCTTTAGCACTAAATAAATTACTCTCAAAGTTCTAACCTAGTTCTAACCTCCGGTGGAACTACATACGGTTACTGGTACATCCATTGTTAAAGAACTTAATTAAAGTTATTCTAACTCATAAACAATTTATTAGTTCAGGTTAAAGCTTCATATTCAATGGAAGCACTTCAGTCCAAAAGAACCTTTCTGAATGTCGGTCCTGTTAATTGTTAACGATAAATTGAAAATATGGAAATTACTGTCAGCGCTTGATGACATTCCGAAGACGTTCCACTAATCAATGTTTACATACTCTGGCATTCACATTTCCTGGTTTTGCTTTTCAGGTCATGCTCTGGCTTTACAGTATTCTTTCCCTTCTCCCATTTCATTGGTTTTATGTATTCTAATGTGATATCCGGATTCTGTTTATACAGTATTTACATTGCCGTCTGTTAATCTGTTTTCCATTTGCTAAAGCCCATCAGAATAAGGCTACTTAAATGCTACGAGTGGTAAAGTCTACTATATGGGTGCGAGAGTTTAGCTATTACTAGAAGTCTGAAAGACAGGATTAGAGCAGTGGAAATGTGGTTTCTAAGGAGAATGTATCATGGATAGACGGATTAACCAATGTTGACGTTCTGCGTAAGGCAGAGACTGGCAGACGTTTATTACAGACGAAGGTGAACAGGCAGATTCGGTTTGTAGGGCATGTGATGAGGAAGGAAAGGCTTTAAGAGGTTGCACTGACTCGCCGAGTAGAAGGAAAAAGATCAAGAGGTAGACAACGAACTACGTACTGGGCATGGTTAGAAAGTGCAACAAAACATTAAGAGAAGGGGATGTTATGGCTGCCGCCTACGCCAGAATTCTGGCAAGACACCCAGATTGGTTGTTAGCCCATGTTGATCAAAACGTCTTCTTGCGTCACTTTTATATTAAGGACCATGAAATACCTGGCAGACTTCTTTTTTTAGGCAATTCCTCCTATTGAGATAAGCTATAATTCTATCCCTCCTAGTGGCTCTGCGTAATGTGTTATCATTCATAACGCAGTCTTATCCGAGTATTAAATGCATACAACGGGTTCAAAGAAACCATGAGTCTCAGCGAATTTCCAGCGTAATAATATATGAGATCAAAATAACTCTTCCAATAACATTCAAAACCTTACATGCACAAAAGTTTCAAAATTACTACATCTTTTACTTTTTTACTAAAGGTTTCAAAAATGTTTATCATCCTGCTACCAAAAAGGATGGATGGATTTGGACGAAATGAGGAAAGCACCAGACATGTTTAAACTGGAAAGAATTAGAACAGATAAACTGTTCTGATTATGAATCTGTCGGTAAATTAAATACAAATTGAAAAAGATAAAAAGACATTAGTATATTTAAAATAGCCGCTGATACGTAAAGACAATAATTACATTATATCAAGCAAATCAAAGAACTATTTATCTCTTTTGTACTTACCTCCGCCTGTTAATTTACTTTGTTCAAGCACTTGCACGACCTGATAAAATAAAAATCTACTTTGTACCTTTGGCCCTTTCTCAGAAACTGGTTTTCTGTTAAAAACCTTAGTGAATCTTACATACTAAATATCATTTACGATAATCATCAAACTAAATATTCACGACTTTATGGGCTCAGTTGAGGCTATAGATATAGAACCTTTAAAATCACGCGAGTCCTTAGCTTTTTCTGAGCTACTTTTCCTTCGAGAGATACTTCGAAGTATCTCTTTAAACGTAGGTAAAGAGATATTATTTTCGTAACTTAACCTTCAGTTTCATTTAAATTTCTAAATTCGACCACTTTTTTCTGTTGAACTATTGCAATAAAATTATATATGTATACATGGGATGTTTTTGCAATGGCATTTCAGTTTCTTCCTTGTTGAAGGGGCTTTGAGTANCATTTACGATAATCATCAAACTAAAGTGTTAGCTCCGTTCAAGACAGGTAGAGGATATAAATATTCACGACTTTATGGGCTCAGTTGAGGCTATAGATATAGAACCTTTAAAATCACGCGAGTCCTTAGCTTTTTCTGAGCTACTTTTCCTTCGAGAGATACTTCGAAGTATCTCTTTAAACGTAGGTAAAGAGATATTATTTTCGTAACTTAACCTTCAGTTTCATTTAAATTTCTAAATTCGACCACTTTTTTCTGTTGAACTATTGCAATAAAATTATATATGTATACATGGGATGTTTTTGCAATGGCATTTCAGTTTCTTCCTTGTTGAAGGGGCTTTGAGTAAACGAAAATAAAAAGATGATTAATAGCAATGAAGCCTTGTTTTCAAAATACTTTCTTGTTTTCAAAATAGAATTAAACCATCCCACTTTCCTCTTCTTTTTCAACAATTAAGAACATTGGTACTCTTTTATTCCATTCTGTAATAAACCAATTCCTCAACAAAATGATGGTTATTTCTTGACAGAGTAAAATGCCGACAAATGAAGCTCCATAATTTGTTATAAATTCAGGCTAAATATTTCTCCAAATTTTGTTTTTTTCAGACCAGATTACGACACTGGTCTGCAAATTGTAAAAGGTCAGGCATGTGTTAGCCAATTCTAGGATAGTTTGCTATGAAAAATCCAAAATCATTTTCATTTAGTCCAATTCAAGTTTGGTCACGTTTTTGAGATACAGGATTGTATAAGCATTCTTATCAACGTCCCTTGGTAGTATTTACTTTTAATTTTGAATGTAGTGCTTTAAAAAAAGCATGCATTTTATCAACTTCAGAAAATAAAGATAATACATTACACTAATGTTAGTCAGGAATAAAGGCCTTTTTAGTGACTTTCTCCTGTGCCGAGTGGCCAGCACGTCTCGTTTCAAACACCAAGTTGTTCGCAAGGTCACATCCCACCGGCCTTGGCAGCGTCCTTCCATGACACGAATGGAAACGTTCTCCCTCCTCCTCAGGCGTCTCCACAGTCGTGAGGGAAATAGTCTAAGTGGGAGCATAGAAAATGCATTTTGACTGAGATGCGAGCTCCTAATTTTTTTAAGTTACTCAGGAGTTCGTCGAATTCTCGTATTCTGCACTCCGGTTGTTTCCAATAAAAGTTGTAATTACTGACTAAAGCGACTGTCAAACAGCACATCATCGAAGATCTAGCTTTTCACGAGTTACCATATCTGAGGCCCATCACAAATGGCAGCCTTAAGCTTGTTAAAGCTTATACAAGGAAACTTCTGTTAAATGAAAAAAAACCCTCTGCCTTCCCTGCCCATTGCCTTTCTAAAGTTCTTCAAGTCCCATTTTCATATGCAAGGGTGGAAGTAATATCTTGTTTGGTTCAACAAGAGGGCGAGACTGAACATTGTGTGAACCAGATTCCAATCCTTGTCTTGGCGGCCATTCTTGTCCAATTTAATGTTGATCATCAGCCTGACCATCCCAGAAACACAGAAAGCATAGATACTTTGTGTATCCACCCTGTAGTCCTAAAACCAATCCAACAACCTTAAGATCTCCACAGATCAAACATGGTCATGGTAGTTCAGAGCAGACAGCAACTTTCATTCGCAGAGAATAACCAATTGGAATCAAAGAGTATTTCCACTATGAAGCAGAAGTGCCGTGAGACTTCTGTTGGACAAGACGATTAAGTCTTCCATTCCGTAGCAACATGGTCCATTCCTATTGATTTCATCAAATCAGCAATGTTGCAGTAAACCAATGACGAGTCTCTCTCGGTTGTGAAGAAATGTTTAAATTCTCTTTCACGCTCTCTATACCAGTAGAATGTTGTTCTAGGTGCCAGCAACCCATAAGCTGTGCCAATTTCTTCGCGAGCTTTAGGTCTCGTGTCAGGTCATTAAGATGTGTTTGTGTTAGAGGCACTGGCCAGTTGATCTCTTCTGGCATGTATTCTTCACCCTCTGTTCTGTCATAAGTGTGATCAGATTAACGACTCAGAGCTAGATTGCATTGCAACATCTGTCTAGGGAACAGGCAGGTCTAAACCATTAGGGACTGGTCTTATGGCAGACGGAACATCAGGATACTAAACACAATGCATGTACTTGCGATTGATTCCTTGAAGATGAGTCATGCACAAATAGCAGTATGTCACATGATCTTTACCGTCTCTCCACCCCATAGGAACAGCGAATGACATACTTTTCCTTTTCTTATTTTGGCTTGTCCTGGTCTCAAAGCTCAACTTCAAAGCATGATATGCCTTCCTCACAGGATCAGTCTTTTCTGCAAGGTGATCAGGAAGGGTCACATTACCACATACATAGCAGAACCTGTCAGGGTGATTTGTACATTTGCTATCCTTTCTCTCTTGATCTGAAGTACTAAATGGAAACGCATCTGCTCCTTGTGATTTCAAGTCATATTGACTGGAGATCAGCTCTGCTTAACAAAGAATGACCATCCAGGTGCAAACAGATGCAGTTTCCGTTTCAGATTGAGGCCCCTCCAGTTTTGTTTTCTATANCTTGTGATTTCAAGTCATATTGACTGGGGATCAGCTCTGCTTAACAAAGAATGACCATCCAGGTGCAAACAGATGCAGTTTCCGTTTCAGATTGAGGCCCCTCCAGTTTTGTTTTCTATATAAAAACAAAGATTGGGCCAGCTATAGCCGATTTTTTTTTAATTGAGTACAATTCAGTGGTCAAAATGTGCACTAATCATACTAATCAGATCTCAAAAACTTGACCTGACCAAAGTGAATGGATCGTATTTTTGGATTCAGCGAATCAAAAAATACACAAATCAGTTGAAATACCTTCAACATTTAAAAACAAGTTTTAGACACAGGCCAGTGTAATGGCCGTTACATCGTACTATAGACTTAAAATGAGATTGTTTTAGCCATGTTAAGGTTTTAAATATTAATTTAAAGTTTTCCAATTATTGGTGTTGAATACAGCATGTTACAATATGACATTTCGACTTTTCATTCACCTGATCACAGTTTTATATTAGGGGTCTTTTTATAAGTGGCTCATGCTTCATCGATGTCATTAATTTGTTCAAGATTTATGTACATTAAAATTGATTATCACAGATACGTGCTTGGTCTTTATATTAAATATTAACCAAAGGTAACTAGTCATTGCAAACAAAAAGAGATCCTAATTAAATGTTATGGTAACGGTTACCCCTTATTATGCCACATACCTGAGGAGAAAATGTAACCAGCGATAATTCACAGATGGAAGTTATTGCTTCTAATTGACCATATAATTGGTTGATTTTGGCAACTTGGAAGGATAAGTTCAAAATTTATGAGAATATGCCATGCCTTCCTTTAAAGTGCATTTGACAACCAACCCATTAACTATCACTATAAATCACATAGAGCAGATCGTATGGAGGTTAAAATAGCATTGTTAAAAGCTGTAAAGAAATAATAAAACGTTTGGTGTTAATAAATACAAAAAAAATTATACCCACTTCAATACCCCCCAACTGTTCATAAGGCCAGTTTGGTCTAGTCTTCGATGTGTGGTAATCACTTTGAAGTGACGTGGGTTGAAATTCCAGAGATGTTCAGTTTCTGATGAGGTGTCCAGCGAAGGAGACCTGAAGCAAAGTGGTGTAGTTGGGTTGTTGATTTACTTCTAACAAATTTTGCCACAGGTCTCAGCAGGGATACCTCAATCTGCGAAGGTGATAATGATATGGCAGTCTGCGGTGTTAGTTCTATCAAAACTTGATAAACAACCATTTTGCGTATGTTCAAAATCGTATCTTTCCCATTAGGCACAAAAATGGTATGCAGGCCCTGTTACAGTGGTCATACAATAAATAAAAAATAAAGTACGCAGTAACGTTGGGCTTTGAAAAACAAATTTCAACAATTTTAAAATTTCAAATTTTAAAAAACCTAAACTATCATCTTAGGGAGAAAGAAGTAACTTTTCCTACAATAGTTTGGTTTTCCATGTTTACAAAACCAATATTTTAACACTGGCTATTTCATATTTTTTAAAGTTCCTGCAGACAATTTCAACAACAGCTGAATTCGCATATTAGTGCCACGAAAGGATTGATACTCAAGCTGTTCAATGCATCAGTTCCAGCTGTATTTTAATACAAGATGATCATATCTTGTTAGTATTATATACAATTACATTGTTACAGAAATATTCTGATAGAACCATCTTGTTAGCGTTAACTTGATTACAAATTTTGTCATGTTTACATAAAAATCTGATTAGGTTCTTTGAAGATTCATCTGCGATTAAAACTAAGATAATGACCAAAATTATCATTTGACAATAACTAATAATTCGGTATCTTCGAAGTGACATATGTGAAAAGTATTTTGAAGTAAGATAAAATTTCATGTGATAATTAACGGCCATAAAATTTGCTTCTGTACTCACTTTCAAAGGGATGATAAAAAGCCCTTCTTTTGCAGACTTCAAATTCTATATTTTCAAAACTGAGCTCTCATGAATTATTTAGAGTATTTCTGTTTTCTTGCCTATTTATATTTTGCTTTGTAACTAACATTTTAGGCTCTTTTGAATAAAGCCATGTACATATATATATTATAGATTCCAAGTAAACTGTAGGCCAACACTTTTTAGTATTGTACTTAACCGACTGTTCACAAATTCATAACAGCAGTGAGAAATTTGAAGCCTTGCAACTTGTAAATAAACCATTTTTCATAACATCGACGGTGGTAATAGTTATGATAGTTGTGTTGCTTGTTAAGAAAAATATGATATTGACAATAATATTGGTTACGATGTTGACAATGACGCTGGAGGCAGTGCATAATCAAATGAAAATGTTGATGTTCATTATAATGGCACTGAATTTGATGATCCAACTATAAAAATAAGAGTACCGGAGTTGCTAATATTGATAGCCACGATATTATTGTCAGTTTGTATAAAAACAACTTCCCTAAAATAGATAACTCAAAAACCCGCATACAAAAATCCCTATAAAACACAGTTTCAGAACAACCTATGGTACAAGCTTTAATATAAAAATATTTTATCCTATTTTCGTTAAGGTGAAAGCTCTGCGCACTTTAAGGCCCTCGGCAACTGTCACCAAATTTTCTCTAGTATAACATTTCCCTCACAGCAGCGTACACCGCTGCAGCCATTCCTCCTAAAACAAAGAAGATTAAGGCATGAATGAGAAATACCGGAGAGAAATGTAGAACATCATACATGAAACTTTTAGTCAAATCAGCCACACTTTAAGATAAAAAGAAGGCATATTAATATTGTTATCCACTTACACATCATTTTCTTAAATCCAATAAATAATAATCCAAAAGTAATAAATAAAACTATGCAATTTGTGCTTTGGTTGAAACTAGTATCTCTATATGCACATGCTGACTGTATGGCACTATACAAATGAATTACAGTGGCACATACGGGGAAGACATCTTACTGCCCCAGATTCCTTTAAAAATAAATAACGATTGTTTGTCAACCAATACATGAACAAAAAAAGCAATGATACTATAACGTCCAGTATAGTGGTTTTAATATCGATTGCAGATATCATGTTACTGAGTGCACCCCACACACCCCGCCCGAAAAAAACTGTGGAAACGCTTGGAATGAAAAGCTTATCTATTGGCGGAAAAGCAAATGTGAGCTTAACATAAGAATAAGAACATGAACAAGAACATGAACATAACCATGAGAACAGGAAAAGCTGATCTGCTGGGATAAGGGGGAAGGGGGGGGACTTATGAGATAGACATAAAAAACTGCATAACTATATATGGGCCAAGATTGGCGCCCTCTCGCGAATATGAAAATCGTATAACGCCAGCCTCCAATTCCATCACCAATTTTGTTGGGATGAATATTGTTTTAGGCAGACCTGATATACCGTTATTCCCCCGTTAACTTATTTTGTAAAAAAAACACATGAAAAATAACCGATTAAACTACAAAATGCTGAAAATTTGGTTGTACGTACTGTATTAAAATATCTATATGGAGATCAAACCGGTGTTTTTAGCCTAAAAAAGTCACGTTTTATTGAAGCTAAAAAAAAGTCATACATTCCTCTGATTGATACCATTTCGTCACTATTTCTGCATTTTCTATTGACCTCATGTAAAAATCAGTGGTAACGTAAAAAAAAAAGAGTTGATGGAGAGTTGAGTTGATGCATTTACGAATTTACATAAGGATTTTCACTGCTTGAATGAGGTCATGGATCATTTGTGGAAAGAACAAAATACGCATTCGGTTTGCTGTCTGGCGAGTAACATTTATTTCCCACAAAAGAAAATTCCTTTCTTTGACAGCAAGTGATGACAGCCTTAAAAAAGGAGGTGTGTCCCCGTTTTCATTTTTATTTTGGGGAGATTTTGATTAGACAGGCTGGGCTGGGCTTGAAGATTTTGTTATCTTCAGAGCGGAAGAGTATTAATTGTAAGACCAAAAGGTCAAGACCTGGAAAAGAACCAGTTATTCTGATGAATAAAAAATTATTTTTCTATCTGTGCAATAAATTGCCCAAAGAGCAATCACGGAACAGCTGTAAAGTTGATCAGTGTGAAATGGTAAGTTGTCTTGAAGAGCGCGCAATTGACGATACCCTTAAAACTCAAAGTTGTATGACGACTGACAAAAAATCAGCTTAGACATTTAAGACAGAAATACGTCGAATTGGAACAGGAACATTATATGTGACTTACAAAGGTTCGAAGTCAAAACGTTTTCATTTCCGATAGAATTCTTAACGGAAAGGAAAATGATTTCAGCAGGCACATGAATATTGCTGATTATTCTTAATCTAATGGGTCGCTAAGTCACTTTAAACGACGACCTGGAATAACACAGCACAACATTCGTTGAAAAAGCGCCGGGGCTGCTAAAGGGAAAAGTTCCAGTAATGCATAAGTTTCTGCAATTTGTGCGTGTTTATGGGAAGATGAAAATGTGAGACCTTACAAGGAATGGATGAGCAGAGTGACGCAAAGGACCAGAGAAAAGATTACACAGGTGACTGAATTAGAAATTACTGAGAAAGGATTATATGAAATAGTAAGAAAGAGAAAAAACTGGTCGGCGCCAGGTATTGATGGTATGCAAAACTACTGGTGAAAGAAGTTTATTGGTGCTAGGAAATCAGTAGTGAAATATGAGAATAAATTGATTGAAAACCCGAAGGAAATGCCAATATGGATGACAGATGGAAGGGCAGTGCTATTGCCAAAGGCAGTGAACATGGATAATGAGTAGAAATATCGACCAATAACATGTTTGAACACCTGTTACAAAATATTTTCAGATATGGTAGCCAAGTATATGAAAGAGCATGCGACCACAAATGGAATTTGGTAGAAAAGTAGGCTGTGGACGTGCTCGGAAGTGTTTGAACAGTGGATCAATTGTATGTAGATAACGCCATAATGGATGGCGAGAGGGGAAAGAAAAGAAACTTGACAGTGGCATTCTATGACTACTAAAAAGAGTATGATATGGTAAGGCATGATTGGATGGAGTGAGTTTATAGATGGATGGGGATACCGGGAAAAGTTTTATAACTCTTGAAAGTAATGACTAAAAGATGGCACACATGATTGAGAATTAATGGTAGTGTAATGATAAAAGTGAGCAGATGGACAAACATCAAAAAGGAGTTTCTACAAGGAGACAATTACTCACCGGTGGAATTATCTCTGATCGAGGTAGTAATCGCGATGTTATTACAGGGCACAGATGAATATCGTGTGGGAGCACCAGAAGAAAGAACCAACAGAAGAACTCATACCCAATTCATCTGTGGCCTAATGTATACCAGGAAGGCATAAAAATATCGAAGTAGGAAATGAGGCAACCGTAAAGGTAAGTATGAATACAGGAGCATCTCATGGAGTACAGAAATGTGCAGAAGTGTTCTTCGGTGACGGTAAGATGAGGAACGGAGAAGGATTGACAGAACTGGAAGAAATGACGAAAACGCTTGATCCAGATAAAACAGGAGCCTTTAAGTTCTTAGGATGTGAACAAGGTGATAAAATAGGTGTGAGAATGGTTATGGAAAATTGTGAAAAAGAGGTACGAAAGAGGGCAGGACAATGAAATTCGAATGATTAGCATCTCATGCAAGCTATTAATACAAGAGTGATCCCAAAGGCAGGTTTTGTCATGAAAGTCTGGATAAAATAGCTAAGGGATGCCAAAAGCCACGGGAAGCAAGCTGGTGATGAAAGACTCTACAGAGATAGAAAAGAAGGAGGAAAAGGTTAGAGATGTTTCAAAGACGTGTACAATGACACAAGAGCAAAACTTGCATGCTATTTGGCAACAGCAACAAACGAATGGTTAGGCAAAGCATGGGAGAATGAATACGAGAAAGAATAGACATCATTGAAAACGGAGGTGAAAGAAATTTTGCAGATGTACAGCAAGGAGGTGAAATTTGGTAAAGGATTTGTTGAATGCGACGAAGAGCGATATGGCAACTGGAAATAAATATGAAGAAAACTAAAGAAAGAACTTAAGGAGAGAAAAGAAGTGCGTTTTAAGAAATTTGAAGAAAAGAAAATGGAAACTGAAATAATATTCGGGTATAAAAAAGAGGACTATAGATGGTTGAAGTGCAATACAGACCCTAGGAAGACAGCAGCTATATTCGATATGCTGGAGCAGGCGGTGGAAAGAAGAGCTTGGAAGAAAGTTAAAGAATTTTTTTAAGTAGGCAGTTCCAGGTTACGTGGTGAAATAAGGAAAACGGTACAACACTTGTTATCAGGATGTAAAGAGAGAGCAGCGTCAGAGTATATGCGGGGACATGATAATGCACTAAAGATATTGGCAGTCGAATGGCAAAAGAAAGAAGATATATTTAAAGAAAAGACGGTGTGGTACAAGAAAAATGAGAAAAGGTCAATTGCTTGAGAACAATGGCAAAAAGATCTTGTGGGATTGGAAACAACAAATGAGGGCGCACTGTACAGCAAGAGGGGCAGACATGACTTTGGAAGACAAGATAAAAAAGAAATATACAAAGTGAGTATGGAATGCCCTGGAGAACGAAACAAACAGAAAAAGTGAAACGAAAAGATTGCAAGATATTAACAATAGTGTTTCAAACTATAAGAGAAAAGGCAAGGGTTCAAGGTGAAAGTTCTACCAGTAGTGGTTGGATGTTGTGGCGTTGGAATGAAGGAATTGAAAAATACGATAAAGGGGCTATTTAATGAAATGGTTGTAGTTAAACTTCCAAATGAAATACAAAAGACATTGTTATGTGAAAGCGAAACAATTATTTAAAAAGTGTTGTCTGGATAAATTGGATGAATGGTGTTTAGATTAGCTGCCAAAACTTGTTAGCTGAAGGCTCTGGCCATGGATATATATCAACTAATTATTGTAAAATGTGTGTGCTGTGTATATGTGGTTACAAAGTTACATTATAATAATAATAATAATAATAATAATAATAATAATAATGTTATCACAGTTATTAAGCCCTGTGGATTTGGTATCATGCAAAATAATGTAATCTAAAACCAACAAAAAACATTTTAAAAAATATTTAGATTTACTTCCTACTTTGTCTGGCATAATTGCTTCAAATATAACAACACCTAATTGTCGAAAATAAGTCAAACAGTTTTTTTAACCGATTTTCATTGTCAGGCTAACTGTTACGTATTTAGAGTTTCATGACTATTTATGACCGACTATGTTGTCCATTTGTGATATGCAGTGAACTCACCTGAGCAAGGTACAGTAACAACCCATGCCAGAACAATCGTTCCAAATAGTTTCCAGTCAACCAGTTTGCGAGAACTCACCCATCCAATTGATACAATTGATCCAACTTTACAGTGTGTGGTGCTTATGGGTATGCCAAGATTTGACGCTATCAGCACTGTAAGGGCTGATCCTATTTCTATCGTAAACCCACTATAAAGAAAGGAGAAAACCGAAGAAAAGCTATTCACAATTTTACTAAAAAAACAAAAAACAGTAGTTGGTACTTGCTTTGTACAACTATATTCACTCTGGTGAAACAACAATATGCCACTCAAAGATGAGTAGAAGCAAGAGCAATTGCGAAAAATACCTTCCAAGAAAACATACTTGTTCAACAACAAAAATTTAGGCGTGCAGGGGCTTTCAATAAAACAATCTAATGTGGACAAAATACAAAAAATGAACCTATTGAATCTAAAAACATTTTTGTAGCTCAATTAAAGATAAAAAGTAAATAATTAGGCGTTATTCTGCTTGTGGTAACTAGAAAAAATGTATGGCAAACATCGGTTTAATTAATAAAAAAAATTGCAAGTTTGCAACATCTATTCTTCTCTCGGCTTTCAACGTTAGGTTTATCCTCATGTGCTGCTTTGTGGACAATCTCGCCAAGTTTTTTTCCACGTGTTTGTTTTCCGCAATCCACCCGAGTTTCAGAAGGCCACCTATTTTTTCAAACTTCTGTACAGGGAAGCCATGACTTTCTTACACTGCATGAGAATGTGATTTGCTACATCGTGTTTTTTGATACAATAACGTACTAAAATTTAATATAATGAATTAACTCTTCCCTAAATTCGTTTTATCACAAAGGTGTGACAAAAAAAATTCCCTAGCAAAAATAAAAAAGTAATATCTAGATGTGCGCTAAAATAATTCCTTTATTTATCTGGTTCAAAATATCTCCAGTGAAAAATTCAAGAAAACAACAAGACATTTTTAACGGTGGTATCTTAAACGATAAAAGAAAACAAAAACTAACAAAGCGCAATTTCCAAGTTGACGATACTTAAGTTAACGTTTCTTCTGTCTGGTAATGACGTTCAAAAATAAAAAACTTGACAGTCTCCACAAACCAAATATTGAAATTGATAATTCGGTTATCCAAATTTTTACTGATAAAGACAACCGAGTCTTCTTTAATGCAAATGAAACAAAGTTGAGAGGCAATATAAAATGTGTATAAGTGGAAAACACGTCTGGGAGGTGAACAAGTCACAAGAAATTATAAAAATAGTTCCACCCTTGTAAATATATACTTCTGACTAGTTATTACAAAGGAAAAAATGGTATTCATTTTACAGAAAAATTCCTTAATTTTCAAGATTAAGTAAAAAGCAAGATTGAAAAACCTTCAGTCTAAAGCGCTAGCCAAGTATTTCATTTATTTTATTTTATAACTGAGCAAATAAGTGTCTATAAAAATAACTGAACATTACTAACCACAGGAGTGTTTATAAAAAAACCCTCTGAACTTCACTTAATACATTGTTTCAGGTGCCCATTAGGTCTAAATTCAACTCAGTTTCAGTATTTACCAACTTACTGTTCTATTACACAATAGCGCACGCGTACAGAGCACGCATTAAAGACTAGTCTATTATTATGTAAATTGTCTACAACGAAAAGATAAATCGTCCAAGAACAAGAACAAGGAAAATACAAAGATGTAGAAGCGCGGCAATACTAGCTCGTGCTTAAAAACACAAAATAATAGAAGTGGCTAACCTAAGCGGTGTTATTGGTGTTAGGCCCTTTCCCATTGTTTCGATAACCTTTCTTCCCCACACGCACAGACCAATGACAATACCCAATCCACCAAAGAGTAACATCCACAGCGGCGTCTGAAAGTGTGTCACGATGGCATTTGTTTTATAAATACTCCATACTGACATCAGTGGGCCTATTGCATTGCTAGAAAACAAAATATATGAACAGATATTCAAAGGCAAACTCTTAACTCTGGCTATTGTGTTTAAGTGATAATATGCAATAAGCTTTAATTTAAAGATAAGAATATGTCAAAAAAACCCCATTATGCCACCTAAAAATACAAATGTTTAACGAAGAATGGTGGTGAAATTGCTACTGGTATTTGGATTCGAGTGTTTAACTTGTTTACATAAAAAACAGTGGGTTTTTTTTTGGGAAGGGGGTTGTTTAAATGCCATACTCCAAATATTTCTGCAAAAAGTGGAAAACTACCTTATTCGTAAAAATAAAACATTAAAAAATCCTCGGCGCAGTTAATTTCGACAAGATTTTCAAAATTTTTCCAAAAAACAATCAATACAAAATTCATACAGGGTCTAATTTAATATCCCAACGAAATTATGAACTGAGAAAAAAACTTACAAGTTTTAGACATCAGCAGTCTATTTCAAAAATACATCATCAAGATTCCCTTTAAATAGGCCTTAGTGTAGTAACTACTGAATTCTGATTATGGCACTTTTAGCTGTGCCAATTTCTCGCCACGATTCTTCACATGGGCCCCACAGCCAAGAAGCCACCATGGTCTGTATTGGTTTCATTACTAAAGCTTCAGTGGTACCTCGATCGCCAAGATGTTTCTCCACTCAAGCTAATCTTGACCCACATTTCCTACCAATTCTTCAAAACGTCGTATGCAGATGTTGGCATTTATAAGGCAGAAAGGTCTTTAAAATTCCAATGTTATTGACGTTCTTAAAATTTTACAAAGCTTAACGTTTCGTATAGAAGATGAAAATGTCGACAACTTGCAAATTAACATTTATTGCTGCGAACACCAACCAAACCAACTGTGAAGCGGTTTGTGGCAATGGAATTCAATGTCAAAGTTAGTTTTCAAAAGCCCTTCGAAAATGTAAAGACGGTCGCAAAAACGTAACTTTATTAAGTAAATTTCTAAAGCTAGTAGAGTCCGATGCCATGCCACTCAGTTATTGTATCGACATCAAGGCCTCAAATGGTATCGTTTTGGAAACAGTTGGCTATGTACAACACAAGCACGTGCTGTATTGGCCGGATGGGCGAATAATGTTACAGTTTGTAAAACTCGATGTCACAGATGTTCCCGAGGTAATTGTTGTCTCTAACAGCAACAGTACTGAGCAATCAACGGAACTATATCCTAAGATCAGAAGTAAAACAAGCTGTAGGAACCCTAAAGAAATTAAAGCTTCCAGGGGTTGATGACATAGCAATTGAAACGATCCAAGTAGGATGGAAAGGGGGTAGCGGTTAAGGAATTGAAAGCATGCTAACTGATATCTGCAAGACACTATGGAAAATGGGGAGTTGGCCCAAGTCGCGAACTCCAAACAGTTCCAAACAATGCAACAACTACTGAATGATCAGTCTTATCAGGCACCTTGGCAAAGTACTTTAGTCTGTAGAATAATCGTAAACAGGCTGAAACCCCAAGCAAGGAGGATTATTGCTGAAGAGCATGCAGGCTTCAGTTCAGAGAAAGCGCCACTGAACAAATATTCAACCTCAGAGCCCAGGAATAGAAACGCCTAGAACAGTAAAGAAAACTGCTTTAACTGTTTACTGATTTCAAGAAGGCCTGCGACAGGGTTTGGCATAAACCTTTATGGGCCACGATAAAAATGTACAACATCTGTCCGAATCTAATAAGAGTTAAATTCGAGTGACGTTTTATTCTTGAAATATGGCAAAGTTGTTTTAATGGTCTTGTCAGTTCGTCTGTTGAAAGTCTTTTTCAGTTCATTTTTGACTTTATTTACTGCTGTCATGGACTGTAGGTCCAATATACATGCATGTATATTGATACAAAACTATTTAAAGACATAAATACTGGACAAAACCTTTCGGCAAATTACCTTACATCGTTTCCACCATGTGCAAATGCCCCAAAGCAGGCCATTACTATCTGTAAAAATCCAAATAACTTTCCTATCTTAAGGTCATTCAAATTACTATCTGAAAAATCTCTTGCTACAACATTTGTATGAGTTGAAGTAACATGAAATAAACTGCTTTCTTGGCTGTCATTTCCTTCAATACACTCCTCGTGCTCATTTGCCCCTGGATTGTTGTTTAACGGATTCTCTGCAGAATTTTCAGATAATGCTTCACAAGGTGTCGAAGGCAAGTTGCTTGAACACTCAGCTGCTTCACCTGGAAAAATCAGAAAAATAAAAAAAATCTGCTGCTGTTAACCTTTCAAACAATTTCTATTTATTTGAAGCTAGACACAATTGACCATTGACAAACCTACCTGAATGGTCAAATCACCTATATGATATATATATTTGATATGATATGATATATGATATGATATGGTATATGATATATGATATGATATGATATGATATATGATATGATATGGTATATGATATATGATATGATATGATATGATATGATATATATGATGTATATGATATATGAGATGATATGATGTATGATATGATATATGGGATGATATGATGTATGATATGATATATGATGTATAATATATGATATGATATATGAAATTCCCAAACGTAGATCATCCACTTAACTACCTCTCTTTTAAATACTTTTTCTTCTGCTTGCTTCCAAATTCTTAATTCGAACAATTTCAAGAGTACTAGTAACAGATATATCCCAACTGTCTCTTTCACATAATTACATGCATTATCTATCCCAATCTTCCCTCCAAGACTTAACTTTTCTGTGGTTTTCGAGCGTTGGTGCGAGCAATCAGGCCCAAAAAATTAAGTATATGACGATATATATATGATGTGTCGCAATATGTGAAATGATAAATAATGTCATACGAGAGACCACAAACACTCCTTTGGGCTCTCTGTATCATTTTAAGTTCACAAGGGTCGCGGGGGGTCCAATAAAAATTGGTTACAACAGCCAGTAAAAATGAATTTTCTCTGTATATTTATTTTCAACATAATTGAGAAAATCTCGCAAACTGTCTTGGTTTCTGCATATTAACTGCAAAGCTTGTAAAATTTCTTTCCTTCCCAGGATTTCACAACAGTCGTGAATGTCAGCTTGTGTGTAGTAGTTGACTGAAAAATATGTTGAGACTTCGAAAATCGCATTATCCAAAGTTCGTTACCTGTTTAATACTCCTGCAACAATGGACCAATTAGGCTTAGCAGGACTCAATTTCCTGTAGCATGCCAAAACAAAGAACTATGTTTGTCAACCTAGTTCAAAATCTATTCCGAAAGGCACTTTTGTGTTCTTAATCAATGAATACAATCAAACCTTATTTACCATGCGTTAACTTTTTCTAGAATTTTTCTGTACCTTTGACATAGAAGAGTTCAACACTACCTGCAAAATAAGCCTATTTCACTCTAAATTTTCTTATTGAACTGTACAATCTAAGCCAACCTTCTTCTTCTTCACTTCCTGAGCCTTCCACATTTGGTTAGGTTTCCAAAATTTCATCTCAGTTTTGTTTCACCTGTCACACTTCAAAATGCCACTCTTTGAACAAGTGGTCACGATACCCAGGAAGGGGGCAGTAATAACGTCTGTATGCCCCCAAGCGAGTCAGCTAACAGGAAAGAATACGTAAATTTAAAGAATAAATATAATATGTTTACTTATACTTTAAGCCATTCTTACTAGCTTCCAGCCTTCACCCTCTGTTTCTCTACCTGTACTCCTCTTCAATTCGTCTGCACAATGAAGTCTCACAAAACCACTACCGTACAGAAATTACCACAACACTAAAATAACACCCTCAGTCACAAAAAGTAACTAAACATAATTTTTGCCAGTTTCTTATAGTCTTAGGTTATTTAGATTAAAGCCTGTAAGAATGATTCAATTTGAAACCCGAAACTAAAAATATAAAATACGGAAAAATACCTGAAATGCCACCATTCCTTGATGACAATTCACAGAGCTCAGGTTCTTCATGAGTCTGGAGTCTCTGTATTTTCAACTTCTGTTTTAATACTTTCCAGTAGTACCTAGCATTTTTTCTACTTGTATTTGGTGAAGAAGAATCTACACCTGATACTTGTTGTAATATTCTTTTTCTTAGCCATGGTCGAACAGCAAAGTGTATTAAAAAAGCTACGATCAAACCCCCAATTAGCGATGCCAAGAGAACTCCATAAAGAGGAATTTTGTTAAACCAAAGCACTACGGTAGAAAATAGTGTTATCGTAAGACACCACGTCTTTATCATTACCTCAGCTTAATCAAATCTACGACAAAGGAGAAATATTAACCCTGCCGGGCTTTGCCAACATTTCTAGAGAAATGTTATAAGGTTATGAATAAATGAAAAACTATATTGAATTACTATTCCAAATAAAACAACACCTTGAATCATCACCGCGCACCAATAACCTGCCTACTAGTGACTGCAGATAACATGGCGAGATCAGTGAAAGCTAAATAATTTGCTTTCGAGGCAACTAATTGGAAATACCCTTTTAAAATCTTAGTTTGCTTTTGTAGCTCAAACTACTATCCTATTAAAATGCATTAGTCCTAAGTATTAAAGAAAATTTTATGTCACATGTAATGTATACCAGTTTTACTTTCACGGCATATCGACAAAAATAAGTATACAACAAAATTTCAAAAATATAATAAACGAATTGGGTGAGCGTGGTGCAATCAGTTACGACCAGTCTGAACAACTATAACTTTATAAACAACAAAAACAATTACCAATAGTAAATTACTAGTACACTTTTAATCTTGGAATACATTTTCTTAAAAAATAACAATACTTAATTTCAAACTAAAATTCCAATAGTAAAATGGGGAATCATACTTCCTACATTACAAAATGTTCCAAACACATGGCGTTTAATTGACTAGGGTGTCCTACTAAGGTTTAAGATTATCTCGACGAGCCATTAACAGAGGCGTCTTGAGTCACCTTTCCAACCTACAACGTCAAGGGTATTACTTAAGTCAAGATAACCTGTATATAGTGAAAAGCAAGTACTACCAAACAGAAAACCACAGTTTGCAGTATCTTTTATCACTGAAGGCCCCCAAACTGTGGCAGGAGTAATCAGGTTCCAGGTAGAGCAATTGAAAAAACAAGTCACTTGCATACAAGGTATCCCAGTCAAAACAAGCAGCCACTCCATAACTGTCAAAAGTGTGCGCTTGCTACAAAAGAAATTTTTATTATATCAACGTATCATATAATGTGTATACGTGCATAGTACGATATGTAGCATTATGGTAAAAACATTTAAATTACCAGATCAAAATTACCCACTTACAATGCGATCCCCTGTAGAGTATGGTAAAAAAGTTAACTGCTACTGTCAGTCCATAGAATGTACTGATTGATTTTAAAGCAGCTTCAAATGGGTCTTCCTAAAAGAGATTGGAACAACTGTATGTAACGTTCTGGAATACTGTATCGTAATTAATGACAATGAAGAAAAACTTTCCTTGGTATAACACTGAATTTCAACCAGTGAAAGAATTTCGACTCAGGTGGATGTTATTCTTTGCCTTCGCTATCCTCCTCTTGATCGCAACTAAGAGAGGTGACTGGAAATTATCACTTAACAATTAGCACTTTAAAGAATGACTGCCACGTGGGAAAATAAAAGGCAATTATATGAAGATGTACTCTAGCAAAGAATTAGGCAATAGACAAGATGTTACTGTCAAATATAAAACTTATTTTCATGCATTACAATAACCAGTGTATATAAGTTAAACAGTCAACCAAAATACAAACCAAATTAAATCAACAGTTTACTTTGTCAGCCAGTCAGTAATTTAGATATTCGTTAATGCTAATGATAAATCACGGGTTTAAAGAAAACGGGGGAAAGTGTGGTATCGACTGGTCTTCTTTAATGGATCTGGACCAAATGATGTACCCTGTGCATAGCAGAAAATTACAACTTGTGGCGGAAATATGGACAAAATGTCAATAAAAGCTAGGAAATTTACAACTCACTGTCAACAAAAATGACAAACTAGCATTTGCAAATTTAAGTTACAAGTAAAGTACCCAGGAATTGCCCCCAAAGGGAGTTACACCATTTATACAACCCAACTGTAAATAGAAGTGAATTCACTTAAATATTGCCATGACCCATTAACTGTCAGTAGCAAAATTATCGTAGTCTCTTCAACAGCGAATACTACTAATCTAATTAGAATGCATATATTTGCATACTAATTAGATTAGTAGTAATCGGTTATGTGCGTACCTGCACAGCGAATGCTTAACGTCCTAGAACAATGCTGCAATATTTAGGTGCATGAAAAGATGAAAAATGACTACTGTTTTGTGCTACTACAACTTCCATGCATCTTATGATGCGTGAAACTTTAGTAGAACAAATCAATGGGGGTTTTTCATGTACATAAACAAATAAATAATAAAAATAAATAAATAGATAAAAAGATATATATATATATATAAATTACTCTCTTAACTTACAAAAAGAGAACCCTTAACCACTTGGCTTTTTTTAATGTCTTTTACGTTAAAAGCCTGTTGTTATTTGCATTTACATTAACAATACATTAAATCAACCCTTAATGGTAAATTCCACTCTTCAACTTTTCTCCCATCGTCAAAAAATAGTTTCTCTTAGTTTCTTCGCTAGGTATTATCATAAAAACGTTTAAATGACCTTTCCTTACTGACGTCACTTCAATTTGTAGCATTTTGTGTGCCTCGTTTCATTTAATGTCTCCATCCTTATTAAGTGCTGCCCCTCCTTCTAATAAAAGTTCTTATAAATTTAGTTTTTTTCCATTCGGACGGTTAGATTTCAAAATTCTATGAGTTCTGAGTGCATTCCTCATACGACTTTAAACTTTAGGTATTTAAGCCAAGGCTAACCCTCACTTCTTACAGTAGCCTTTTCTTTTTGTCTTTCCTTTACAGTTCCATATACGTGGTGCCTTTATGCCTTGTATGGTTCTTACCATTAAAAATCATATGATTACGATTCAGACAATCTTTTAAATATCAAACTAAGATTATTCTAATTTTCTTTGTTTCCCTTTTTCTTCATTTGTAGTTAACTGCATTTTTTTCGGTGTATTTCAAAATTGCTGTCATTTCAATTTCATACTGGTACCCCACAGGAAAATCGTGTACCAAATTACTCCAACAAATACAGCGACCTCGTAAATTATAAGCTCATTAAAATATAAACTATGAGTATTTATTACCAGAAAAAAATCTGGTGTTTCCAGTGTATAGAGACTTAAGAAAATAAAAAAAGCTTACCTTTACAAGAATCGTTATCTTGATAACAAAAAATATTAATCCTGATACAGCACCTGACATAACTGGTGAGATAATCCAGGATGCAGCTAAAGGGAGGACAAGCAGGTAATGTCTAATATAAAAATATAGCCTCTGTTAATTCACAACTGGGTTTAAAAAATTCAATTAAAATACCAACAGGGAATAAAAGATCGATATTATTATTGGATATTTGCATCTAAAAACCAACTACCCCATACTAATCTCCCGCCCCTCCCCAAACGGCCATAAAAATACCATGTCAACTTGGTGTCTTAGTCAAAATGACCTTCTGCACAGAAGTATCACAATTTGCTTCCAACAAGTTTAATGTCCCGTGTCTCTGGAAATTTTCGTATTCAAATTCCTGTTTGGAAAATTTCAACCAGGCCACATTTCTACCACTTTACAATCCATTACTCAATTTAGGTTTTAGGTGGACGTAAAAGAAACATACATACAGTCTTTAAAATGATCATGTTTGATAATGTGGCATAAACTATACAAGAAAAGCTGTCTAGCCATGGTTTTAGTACCTAAATTGGACAATTTTCTTCCAGAGTTATGTACTTTCATTATTACCAGTACAAAATGTGACTTGGGGTTCATCTTCAATTGCAATCACTCGATCATCAACTATAACTCTAATTCACGCTGTGGGTCTTCATCCTCACAAATACTATGATGAATGAAGTTCCTCTCTCTAAAAGACAGTCATTCTCTTTTAGTACTGTCGGTCTATACCATTTCAAATACTAAGTCGATTAAAATACATGTGGCCCTGAATCTTAATCTATGAATTCAAATTTTTTTAACTAATTATCAAACAAATTATTCTTTTACGGCTATGTTTACCAAATCCATAAACCTCTGCAACCCCTACACCGATGTTTCAATATTATGTTCCTCCAAAGGAAATAAACCTTTTTCAAAAGCGTTTCCCTCTCATAAGTTGCAGGCCATTAATTTCTACAAGTTTTTAAAAATTGTTCTAGGAAAGTGGACCAACTAACTAAAAAAATGAAAAAAGTAGGAAAAATTTTCTGTTTGGAAGGTAACTCAAAATAACATACATGGTATAGCATGGAGCCATGAACGCCTAAAAATTTTGACTGGGGTTATATTATCAATTAAAAGTATGAATCCAATAATCCTGTCGTCATTTAACTTTATCAAACTTTTCATTTCAAATCTTCCACAAAACCAAAAACAATTCACTTCTGCCTGGGTTAGTCCTATGGATTGTACATTATCTACAAATGAGTATATTTCTTTAACAAACAAATCAGGAGTGATTTTTAATGTAAAAGTTGCAGGGGTGAGAAGAATTTCAAAGCTGGAAAGGCTGAAATAGAAAATGTCAAGGAATTTTGTTATCTAGAAGATGTCATAGTAACACAAAAAGGTCGTAAATGGGCTGTGCATGATCGAATCAAAATCAGTAAAACTTAAATGGAAAACACATGCAGCTATTTAAATCAGATTTCAGCTATCTCTTAGAACGTAAGAGGGGTGTTAAAAGCAGTATCAGTCGACAATATTGAATGACTCTACAAATTGCCTTTAAATAGAAAATGTTAAGATGGATGTCCAATACAAAGTGTGTCGATTTTGTCTTAAGTGATCATATCTAAAGAATGACTGGTCGGTGTAATTTGAAAAAGCACACAGACTAAGTGACTTAGGTGTGCTGGGGTTGTGGAACATAGAGAGGAGAATACCTAGATGAAGACGGTGTTACATTGAGCAGTGAGGGAAAGTAGAGGACGAGACAACTCGTTAAAAATTGAGTTGATTTAATTAAAGAAAAGCTTTGAGAAACTAAGTTAAAATAAGACGTTAGAGGAAACAGAGATGCATGGCATAGAGGTTTGTGCAAACCTTAAAATAGTAAGAAAATGTACCACAAAAATAAATGAGTTGTTTTTGTTATTAGCTTCTTTTAAATTCCTATTTCAGTCTGATTGCACTATTCTCATCCAAGCTGTGTCATTTCTACTTGTGCAGTTGCAAACACTTCCTCACTCAGTTTTTTCTAATTATTTCAATCACTGGCTAATTTCGTCAGAGTTTCAAGTTGTTTTTGAAGGACTTTATCTGCAATTCAAAAGATATTTTCTTTAACTGTGCAGCTCAAGTAATGTAGTTACTGATCGGCAAAGGTAGGGTTTGTCTTTGTTCTTTTTTTCATCAGACGGGGCGAAGTAGTACTGCATCGCTTTGTTTGCTAGTACTTCAAGATCTAGTCGTAGGATGTAGCCAAACAGACTCCATTTACATTTCAAAACCGTGAGATACTGGTTGTTCTTCAGTTACATTGTACAAGTCTTTGCTTCTTATGATGTTTGGAGATTTAAAACGTAATAGATCTCTTAGCTGTCTCCTGTGGAAGGTCTCTAAGTTTGATTCATCATTCTTCGACCTCGTATTAGCGATGTGTAGCGTCCTGAAAGACGGCCGAGGTGAGGAGGTCGTCTTCGTTAAATCCCATTACCTAACTGTAGAAAAGAACAGGATTAACATAAATGTTGCACAATTTTAGTACCATCTTTTTATCAATCTTATGGTATAGTATCCATTTCAAAAGACTTACAGTTCAGTTGGTTTACTGCTTGGTACATCTTTCAATTGTCCTTGCAGTTGTTCAATGATTCTGCCACTGGATCCAATTCTTGACTTTTCAAATAACTGATCTTGTTTTGGATTTGGTGGAGTATTTTGGTTGTTTCTTTTTCCAGAGCTTGATTTTTCTACATCCGTAAGCTCCGACATTCTTCTTCCAAAATCTTCCTGCTTTAAAATAATTCTTCCATTTTAGGGCAGTTATGGTTGGGGTTTTTTGGCGATTCTTCTGGTATCCAATGTTTTCATCAGCAGCTTGAGTTATCTTTTCTTCCAGTTGATTTCAATTTGGTGTTTTAATTTCAGAAATTGTTGATATTGCTCTTACTTGACTTTGTCTTTGAGTAGATATTCTGTATTAAATTGTTAAATGTTTTCTTCTTATAGATTTTGTATGGTTAAACATTCATGCTACAAACAACCAGCCTATGGTGACTTGAATTTTGAAAGGTTGCATAGTTCTTGGAATCTGTATTAGTTATGATATTGTTGCCTCTGATGTCGTGATTTGTGACTAAAGGTCGAATTAGTATGAAAACGATTGATTTAATAAGTACAAGTTAATCAGATGATAACCAGTAATATTTCCATTATATCTTGAGTAGTTTCCATGGCATACGACTGTTTCTTTTTTTTTTCATAACAACCTTGCATTGAAATTTTCATCTGGCATGATCATAGACGATTGCTTGAGTTCTTCCATTACGTGGTTGGGGTCATCAAACATATTTTCAATTCCATTTGCATTTTGTGTCAATTACCGTATGCATGTCAATGATGGATAACAGATCTCTGTTCTTAACTTGGTTCGGTGTTTCTTGTTTTTCTCTCACGATCTGGATGACACTGATTCTGTTTGATGCTTTTCTTTCCGTTTCTGTACGATCACAAATCCTTGTCTGTAGTGTTTTGATTGAGGTATAATAAAATAAAGCTATTGTTGTTCAGTTCTGTACTTTGAGTTTCTTGGATCTTGGTTTCTTGGCTGCATAACATATCAATTTTCTATCTTTTTAAACTTGCTGCCTGCTGTTCCTTCTTGAACTTCTTTGATAATCCTGACGTTGAATGATCCGATATTAAATAAAAATTTCATGTCAAAATCGACTGGACTTGTGTTTTTTAAAGTGTTTAAAGCTATAGACTAAGCAGAGATCCAGCGATAACAAACTTCGGAGTCGAATCATTGAACTCCACCGCCATTTTTATTGTTCTTGTCTCACCATTATTGAAAACTCAGAAACTCAAAACAAATCAATAAAGAATAAAATCAATTGCTTTTATATTTTTCAGTTTTACCTTCTATTAAAAGAGTCACTCTTTCTGATTTAAAACTTTTAAACTATTAACTACTTAATTAACTATTTAATTTCACGAAACGGTAACCTTGTCATGCAAAATAATTTTGGGAGATAAAAGTCATTTTGATACATTTCGATAATGATTTGGGATTTTATAGAGCATCGTGCATTATATTTGACTGAAAAGCAATTCAGAATTTGAGACCTTGGCTGAAAAGAGCACGCTTCATTTGGTCACTTGTTGGATCCATTCAAATTTCACATGCAGGTGAGCATTACTTCATGGAACATTCTATAATATCTTAGGGATCACAAAATAGGGAAGAAAATTGTTAGAGTGGCATCAGGTTTTCTTGTGGTTGATGATTATTTGCAACTGAAATTGTTGTGTCAACTACCAAATCAAGGTTCACAGTGCTCATATATCCATTTGGTACAGAATTGGGCTCGTTTTTATTAAAGTTTTAGTACCAGAGTTGGATTGCTTTATTGAATAGAATATTTTGTTTAAAGGAAAGATTAAAGTTGAGTGATATTTAAAGGTAACAGACATAACATTCAAAGAGTAACTAATGCAACATTGAACAATAACTGATGCAACATTGGCTACCAGAACTATTTATATTCATAATAATGCTTATAATAGTGTTTGGGTGAGATAACGGAAGAAGAACAGAAATCAAAGTGACTGAAAGCTGGCCACCTAGGTAGAGCGAATGGTTTGCCAAAAATCAATAAAGAGTTTGACTCATTACCACCTTTCCGCCTTATTGTCGATACCACAGATAAACTTCAAAGGAATTAAATTATTTTCTTGACAATTGTTTCCCTTAAGTCTTTTAAGCTTTTGTTTCCATACAAAAGACATCTTGTATATAAAATGCCTGCTACGTTGTTTGTCAGATCTATAGCCGATGACACAATGATTAAGATAACAAAATATACTTTACAAGATCAAAATAAATTTTCCTTGAATTTTATATCGTAAAATCAGGAAGATGTTACTATTCGGGTTTTGTTTTATATTATTTTACGTAAAGATGTCTGGTGATTATGTATTTTAATGTTTAAAATCTACATCATTTGTTACATTATGACATGGATCACACTTAGAGGGGATGTAACAGTTTGAAATTAATATTAAAATTGAATTTTTATTACACTTAAAATAACTAACATGGTTATGATGAAGATGACCAAATTCAGAATAACTTATATTAGTAAGTTATAACATTGTATTTTAATAATGTTAAGTATCTAAACAATACCTTAATCTTTAAGATGATAATAAAGAACTTACCATTCAGTCTGCCTCAATTTATTGGGGAAATGGCACCTAGATCTGCTGCCCAGAAGAGGAGAATACAGAACCAGAATGCCTGATCAGCAAAGTGAAGACATAAAGCTAAACAATTTATCCTGGCAATAAAAATCTGGACAAAAATGGAGCGAGGAAAGAAGAAAGTAATGATTGCAAAATGCAAAAGAAAAGAAACAAATGTGTAGAAAGCAAGAAAGCAAAAGCAGTCCTTGTCAAAACTGTTTTAGCTCCTACTCCATTATCATTTACACTAAGTTCTGGATTTGGCAACAAACAGTCCTTTGGAAAGGCAATATAAAAGGTCTTCCCTCACAAGGAGATGTGCAAAATACAATATAGGGCATGTAAAGACCTAGAAAGGATTGTGGAAAATTATTACAAAGGCAATGAAGTGTCCGGACAACATCTAAGAAAAAATTGTTTCTGTTAAGCTCAAAAGCAAAAAGCGGCTCCTTCAAAAAAGAACATTGCTCTTCACTGTTATGGAGGGGCAAATTAATTCAAATCTGGCCAGCCTGACATCAAGATTGTAAAGTTAAAATTTGCCTAGTCTTTGTCCTGTGTATGAACTTCTAAATTGTAAAAAAAATCACAATGTGTGTTGTTGTTTATATCAAGAACTTTGACATGGCTGTGAACGGAATAAAGAAGATGATTCCAACCTTACCAATCCTGATAGTTCAGTTTCTATGCCTTACATTCGGTAGAAAGATGATGATAATATCACTGTTTTATGTACCATTGGCACAGCATAGACAGGGCTTTTAGAGAAATTGCCTATGACATATTTCTTAGGCAAAAATACAACTGAAACAAGTCAAGGAAATGAAATTGAACCTTCAACCAAATGAGGCAATCCTTTACATTGATCCTGTAGAGAAGTTTGACATCAAGCAGGATTATGAAATTATGGCAGCTTATTCGTTCCCTGAAAGCATTACCATCTACACTGCAGTCATCAACACTAAGTGACTGTGAACTGTGAACCAGAATATTTTGCTATTGTATCATTGTAAGTTCTCTGTTGCCACCTTCAACAGAAAAATTTTAGACCATAGCAAATCAGTTTTACTTAAGGAAATTAATCAGTTGTATATTATGAAAACTCAATTAAAAAATTGCTTTGTGTTTTCAGCTATCTTTCAACCTCCTCATATCCATCTAACTCTGAATGTGGCTGACTGGATATTCTTTGCAACTGTGCATTGGAAGAGGTCCATTCATGGAGTTAGGGGTACCATAAAGAGTGCTGTTTGAAGAAGCATTATGTGGAGACCAGTGTTCATAAACTTAGGCAACGAGTTTGCAAAAGTGGCAGTAGAAATCACCCCAAACTTGTTGAGCATTTTATGTCTGCAGGGGAAATTTCATATGTGAAGAAGGAACTGGCTGGTCTCCAAGGTAGCAAATGCACCTGATGGAGTCACTGATATAAGCCTATCTCACTACTTCAAGAAATCATCAAAGAGTGAAATCTAAACAGCAGCAATACCTCCATACTTGCCTGAGCTTTCAGAGGCAACATCTCTAAAAAGGTCTGTGATTTTCAAAGAAAGGACCTTCTGTAATTTCCAATGTGGAAGCATCTACACCTGTGGCTCCTCAGATACAATCCATTCCTATTGCTGAAAGGGGCAATATTGAAATCAAACAATATTATGCTTTGAATTATGTTGAATTCTTTTTCAAATCTGTCATCAGCAAGAAGGCTTCCAGAAAATCAAATTTTTAATCCCTATTCTTATGTATAACTGATGGGTACTGTGCATTAAAGTCCAATCTTTTTGACAAACAAATGTGTTGGATTGGCAGAAAGATTTCAGAATAAAGGAATATAAAGATATCCGGGTAGCCTCTAAAAGCCTGAAGTACGGAAAGCTATATGTGAATAATAGTTTATAATAATTCAATTTTAATCAACATCAGCTCTTATTGTTACAGTCTTGCCTGATACCGTTAGAATTTTAATTACATTTACATCTTTCCTCCTCAAAAAGTGTAAATTTCAAAATTATTTCTCTCTTTATTCATCTTGTACTACATACGTTTTTATAAAGTTTTACACCCACAATCCTGCATCATTTACCAAAAAATCTAGTTCCATAATAATTTTAATCAAATCCTTTAATCCACAATAATATATTCTGATACAATGAAATGTTTGACTACACTGTTGAGAACTTTAGATAAAAACTTCTTCTTTTACATAAATTAAAGAGTTCCTTAAGTGTACATGATTAAAAGAGTTTGTTGTATTTTGCTTGTTACCATAGTTAAGGTTTGTTAAAAACAAAAATAACAACAACAGGAAAAAGAATCATCTTGGTATAAAACCCCTTATTGCTTTTCACAGTAAACCGCACTTAAAAGGCTCCAATTCCTACATCAGTTATCCATGGAATTCCCCAACAAAATACTAGTGCCTCTATAACAAGAAGGCAAAACATTTTCAGTTTCAGAGCAGTAGTGAAATTTCAGATTTTTTCTGATTTTGACTGCAGTAATATATCAACAGTGGGAATTTTCAAATTTTACACAGAGAATATTATTCTCATAATCATGGTATTGTTTTGCTCCCTCGTACTTTTTAGGACTGAGAACCTTAAGAATTACAACAAAATTCATTAAGTAAATAATGATCACCACTTAAATACAAACTTAAAATTTAAATTTTTCAGACTTCTATCAAATCTGGCATTACTGACATCCTGGTTTTTCTGCCTATAAAATACTAAATACTATGTCTTTTTCCAACTCTGCAATATGAATGCCAGAATAATTAACAACAGATAAAAATTAATCACCTAATTAATCCTCTCTTGTTTTTAATACTTTAAAAATATATCAAGATTTTTAACAAAACACTGTAACTTTGTTAATTCAAGTTTAATTCAAGTTGTTTGCCATGGAACAAGTGATTGTTCATGTCACGTTTGATTTCTACAGACTTGCAATGAGTACAATGGCCAGGGCATGATATATCTTTTTGGTAATTTCAATGTTCCAGCATGATAGAAGACACATCTATTTAATGAAATTATTTCTCATGTAATGTTTGAAAAACAAGAACTAAATAGAATTGAAAGTTGTCTTTGTATAAATCTTCCAGACCAAAAACTCTAGATTTAGAGCCTTTTCATTTTATGGGCAACTGAAAAAAACAAAACAAAAGTATCTAGATTTATTTGGGAAATTAATGATGTGTGAAATTCAAAATACTGAAAATGTGCTACAGAGCTTCAAAAATGGTTCAACTCAAATTAACTGGTAACAGCATCATAAATAGTTAATGAGACTAACATGTTTACCTATCATCCACATCCTGCCTAGATGAACTCCATCTGTACCATATTCAACTAATGCATAACCCATTGTAGCCCCAACAATCCCATGTGTTGCTGAGACTGGGAAACCTAAAAATGTAGCTGCAATCAACCAACAGCTTGTTCCACTTAAGGCACTAAATGCTCCTGCCATGACAAGCTTTTCTGTGCCATTGAAACTACTGGCATCCACAATTCCCTCTTTAACAGTGTCTAAATTAAAAAGTAATAAAACTGAACTAACAGGTCACTTTAATCAAAATGCAAAAAATACCTGAAAGTTGGTTTTGGTCATTCAGGAGAAAAAAATATACTAGCTTCATGTGGCTAGCTGTCTAATACTCACCCATCAACCATGTGCAGTGTGGCAAGGGCAAGGTGTTTACCCATGCAGGCCTCTGTTTCTACATTTTTTTTAATTAATGCCAGTATTACCCTATGCCAACCAGCTATTGGTCCAGTGTAGCAAAATTGATGTTGAATCAAAAGCCAGATTTTGTAAATTGATTTTATCCTGGTACACATTACATCCAACTACTGGTTGCTAGTAAAATTTTTGCAATTCATAAAATATATAACAAAATCATTTGCTATAATGTTCATCATCAAAGTTATCATCATTTTCAAAGCAATCTGGCCACATTTTAGCCTTGTCCTAGTTCATTCAAAGATTCTTCAAGAAACTACCATCTTCCAGGACCAATCTTAAGCAAAAAAACTAATACCAGGCATTGACATTGTAAACACAGTGTATGGGTTGGCAGAAATTAGTTAAAACACCTCTCAAAATTGAGATGAACATTCAGCAGTGCTGTCCACATTACTAAACTGGAGAAGGATTTGGATTAAAAAAACTTTTAAGTGTCCCAACTTGCCAACCAGCTTAACAAGGCTGACAAATTTTTGCTGGCCTTCCAGTGATGCTTTTTGAGTACTGTTTCTACCTATTTGGATATAAAATAAATATTTACAAACCACCTATAGAGAAAATAAAAAATTAAAAGAAAAAATAAAACAAGGCTGTTGTTCTCCTTAAAATAAAGATAAATATATCTTAAACAACTACCCTTTACACAATATTTTCCTGAATACAAAATTTCACTTTTTGTTTGACTGCTTACTGTATTTCATGCGACTTAAGTCTTCACCCTTATGCAGTGGTTGTACCCCATTGCAACAAATCCTTTTTCATGTCTTGAATGTTTTAAAGTCTAAAGTTAACTCCTAAAAATTGGGTAAACATGTACTGCTTTTCACACTCACTTATGCCCCTTCCTACAAAAGCTGAGAAAAGATCCCTCCAAAGAGGGGTATGTCAGGTTTCACAGTAACAAGACATTTTATTGGCTATGGAAAATGTGTTCTCATTACTTACTCACTGTCTTGTTTTTCCTAATTTTTTTTCATGCAGTGCAAGAATGAAGCATTCTAAATAAAATCTATAAAGATCTGCTTCCTTTGTCTTGTTTTTGTTTGTATTTTGTGTGTATGTATGGTAGTGAACATGTGAATCCTGACAGGCACCATTTACTTTTTCAATACAAGCCATATATTGAAAGCAAATAAAGAGAAGTTGCATGCATGAATATCACATTGAATGGAAATTTCCAATACAGCACTGCACTATGCAAACACTCATTGCAATGCAAAAAAGAAAAAAACACCCAACAGTTGCATAAAATACCTCAAGAACATTTTGATCAGGAACTGGAAGCCATCTGCCCCAGAAAACTGAAATGCTTTAGTGGTAAACAAGGTGCTTTTTTGGCACAACAAATGACAGTATGATTTTTTTTTTAAAAATAGGAACACACGTTATGGTGTCTGCTTCTTAGAAAAGCAATCAAATAGACTAATTGGTGGCAAAAAATGTGCAGTCTTCATTCTTTATGAGTCACTACTCATGTCTGTTGTGCAACTTGTACATTCACCACTTTTGTTTTCTTTACAAATTCCCACCATTCTGCAGCACAGGATGTGACATTTTTCACAAAATTTTTTCAATTTGGATGGCAGAGAAAGTGTGGGACAGTTGTTTTTGTAAGTTTTTTTGTTGTTCCCTTGCTTTTCTTTTGTGTATTATTGTGTCTGTCAGCAATGTTCGCCACCCACACATTTGCACTATGGAAAATGCTATTGAAGATCAGAGTACAACCAAAATATGTGAACATTATCAAGTATATGTATGATAACACCAAGTGTGCTGTATCGATAGAAAACACACTTACTGGCTGGTTTCCAGTCAAAGTTGGTGTAAGACAAGGTTGTATCTTATTGCCTACTCTATTCAACAAATTTCTCAAATTTGTCATGGATGAAATCTCAATGCTTCAAGAATTTCATCTTACACAAGACCTATCAATAGACATGAGATATGCATATGACACTATGCTTATTTCAACGTTGTTAGAGAAATTAGGTTTTTCCACCCAGGAGTTAGAGGAAGCCTGTAGAAAGTCATCATCATCATCATCATATTTGGTTTAACGTCCATTTTACATACTAGCATGTGTTGGACACTTTCTTGAAATTGACTTCCAAGTTATCCTATCCTTCACCAGGTCTCTGCTGACACCTTTTTTTTAGATCCATCCTTATCACTTCCTCCCATGTTTTCTTCGGTCTTCCTCTGTCAGTGGTTCCTGTCACCTTGATTGTTCTGCATCTACTTGCCCAAGCACTCTTGTCCATTCTTTCCACATGACCAAACCAACTAAGCCTCCTATTCTGCATACAGCTGCCAATACTGTCCAGATTCAATATCCTTCTGAGTTCATTAGCACTGAGCCTGTCCTTTAGACTTACGTTGCACATCCATCTTATCATTCTCATGTCATTCCGCCCCATGCGGCTCACATCTTCAGCTTTCACTGGCCAAGTTTCACTGCCATACATCATTGTGCTACGTACACATGCCTGGTAGACTCAACACCTTTGGTAGGTAATGGCAGAGCTCTGCTGGTTAACAATGGCGTTAGCTCCCTGAACTTACTCCATCCACTGTTAACCCTTGCTGTTACACTTGCACCAGCTCTTCCCTCAGCTCCGAGGGTGTCACCAAGGTAGCAAAACTTCTGGACAACTTCAATTTCCTCACCCTCCAAATGCACTTTCAGTAGGTCTAAGTCACACGTTGCCTCTCCTTCTATGCACCTCTTGCAGCTAAAACGAATACTTTCTGTCAGTTTGCCCTTTATTCCACTGCACTGTTTATGTACCCAGTGCTTGCAAGTACCACAATAGATTGAGTTGCTCCCAACTCCCCTCCCACAGACTGAACAGGAAAACTTTCCTTTCTCCAATGGCTTTCCTAAATTGCAACCACTGACCATCACTTTTGTCTTTCCCATGTTCACTCTCAAACCCAAACCATCCAATATCTCAACCAGGTAATATGCATATAGCAATTCCTCTGGGCAACCCTTTCGAAATTCTCTTGACAGTGCTTCCAAAACACAAAGAAAAAGCAGTGGACTTAGTACAGATCCCTGATGAACTCCAACTCCCAAACCAAAACTCTTAGTATAGGAACTGTTGACCCATACCTGACTTTTAGCATTTCTGTACAACTTTTAGCATGCCTGAACAACCTTAATCAGCCATTCACTTACTCATAGTTTCCGTAAAGCCCACCAAACAACTTCTCTTGGCACTCTGTCAAAGGCTTTTTCCAAATGCACAAAGGCAAAGTACAGCTTTTTGTTCTTCCCAAGGTACTTCTCTTGCATCTGTCTAAGGATAAAAATGGCATCAATAGTTCCTCGTCCAGGCATTAAACCAAATTGCATGTCATCGATGTTTATTTCACTTCTAATTTGTTTTTCCATAACTCTTTCAACAACTTTCAGGACTTGGTCCATTAGCTTTAATCCTCTGTAATTACCTCTTTCTAGAGCTTCTCCTTTTCCTTTGTAACAATTGATAATTGTACTTAGTTCTCAGTCCTCAGGAATAACACCATCTCTTATGATTAGATTTGTTAGATCAGTGATCATCTCTATACTTCTTTCACCTGCAGCTTTGACCATCTCTGCCACAATTCCTGAAGGACCAGCTGATTTGCCTTTCTTTATTTTCTTTACAGCTTCCCTCACCATTTCTTTCTCAATAAAAATGGCTGGTCCATATACTGTTTCTACCTCTCAAAGATTTTCTCTGTCCCAAGAAAACTCTGTGTTCAACAATCTCTCATAATAGCACTTCCAGGCATTCTTCTTTTCAAGTTCACTTGTTGCAAGTTCTCCATCATCATTCCTGATACACTTTTCTCCAATGATATCCTGATTAGTCTTGATCATCTGCTTAGCTATCTTGAATACTTCATTCTTCTGGTCATCTCTACGCATTATGTCTGGAAACCTTCTTTTCTCGGCATCCATCTTTGCTTTGTAGATTGCTTGCCTAGCTGCTCTCTTGGCCTCCAGATACCTTTCTTTGTTAACTAACCCCTTTTTCCATTGACTCCACAGCCTTCTCTTCTCTTTCACATAATTTTCAACAGAAGTATTCCACCACCATGTCACTCTATGACGTGGAGGCCCTTTTGTCCAGCCACAGACTTGGTCTGTGGCTTTTAAAAGTGTATCCTTGATCTTCTCCCATTGCTCTTCTACACTTCTTAGGTCTTTTCCTGGACTAGCTCCCACAATTCCATTCACTTGATCTTCAAAGGCCTGCTTTACTTGTCCATCATTTAGTCTCCACACCTTTCTCCTTGGGATATACTTTCTTTTCACTTTATGTACTTTCTTAATCCTGAAGTCACAAATTACTGGCTTATGCTGGGTCACAAATTCTTCACCAGTTATCACTTTTACATCTTGCAAATACTTCCTGTCTTTTGTCTTTACCAAAATGTAGTCCACTTCAGTCATAGCTGTCCCAGACTCATAGGTTACCAGATGGCTATTCCTTTTCTTAAAAATAGTATTCGCCACCAACATGTCCATGGCAAGTCCAAACTCTAGAATTCTTTCACCCTCCTTATTTCGGTCACCATATCCATTTCCTCCATGGACTCCCTCAAACCCAGATGCTGTTCTTCCAACATGGCCATTTAGATCACCTGCAATAGCAACAATTTCTTTCTCTGCCAGCTTACCAGTGACTGCAATGAGACTGTCATAGAATTCATCCTTGACTTCTTCACTTAAGCCACATTGTGGTGCATACACTGATATTGCTGTGAAGATTGTCTCACCTATCATCAGTTTAATCAGCATAATTTGATCACTTATGTATGCATTTGACATCAATCACTTTGTCTATCCATTTCTCTGCCACAAAGATACCTACTCCACATGTGCCTTTTCCATTACCAATCCAAAACAGCTTGTATGTTGCCTTTTTCCCTTCTATCATTCTTACAGATTTCCCTCTCCATCGTGTTTCTTGGATGCAGCACAAATCAATGTGTCTTCTCTCAAGAAACTCTGCCACTTCACCAGATCTACCTCTCAAACTTCCCACATTCAGACTACAGAGTCTGAAGCTTGTCATCACTTCTTTCCGTTTTGGTTTATAAAATGTCCACACGTTTAATGAATGAGATATATTTTCTTATCAATTAATGTTACAACCCCAATGCAATCTATAACAAAATATAAAACACAATACATGAGTAGGAATGTCAATATACCACATGGTTGTGGGGACTCAAAATCAATACCAGCAAATGTAATGTAATATCTCCTGATCTGACTTGTAACATTGAAATCAATGGTGAACCGATCGAAAAAGTGGGTAGTTTTGTCTTTCTTGGATCAGTTGTGCCTGAGACCTCTGATGATGTTAAAAGGAGAATTGCTCTAGCTACCAGTGCTTTTGGAAGATTGAAGTCAAACAGCTGGTCAAGAAGAGAAATCTCGAACTCGACCAAAATGAGATTGTTCAAGGCATTGATCACCCCCATTGCCATATACACCTCTGTTGACACTAAAAGCTAAAGATTTAAGAAGTCTACTTGTTTTTGAAAATGACTGTTTAAGAACAATGGTTGGAAAATCCCACTGTGATAGAGTTAGGCTAGTTGATATTGGAAGAGTATTCGGAGCAAAAGAAACCATCTTGGACATGATCAAGAAATGTAGAATGAACGGTTTCGGGCATGTGAATGATTTCAGCCATGTGAGAAAATCATATAAAGAAGAATTTCCAGGCAAAAGAAAACAGGGAAGACCACACAAGAAATGGTCAGACCAAATCCGATGTGATCTTGGCATCCCTCTACTGACAATTGAAATTAAAGCCAAAGACCAAACAAAATGGAGTGAAGTTGTATCAAGGGAATGTGCGAGGACCTGATAACTAGGGTTTTGCAACTAAGTCAAGTCAAGTCAAATCACACATTTGCAACTGCACCATGCTAAATCACATATGTGGGGTTTTTATGATTATTTGGCATTTGATTAAAGTCTTTTTTGCAGTTTACAATTGGTAACACATGCCTCATGATCTGTGCATCATGTGAGTCAGAAATTGAAACGCTTTTCGAAACCAACAAAATGTTAGTTTTTGGGGGGATTTGGGGGAGAGGAGGGATACAGTAGAAAGCATGTTATATCATGTATCTACCCTCTTGCATTGTAACATTGCACGGTATTGTTTGAAACTGGATTTCTGAAGACTAGTTTTTTTTTCAGCCAGTATATCTTGGTTTGTCTTTGTATGTCATGTGCTGAGATTTTGGGAGTTGGATAACATAACACATGTTAGGTGTCAGCAGTGAAACTGGAGTACTGCTTTTTTATTTTAGTATTGCTCACAAATGGTTATTCTTCAAATTTTTGAGCTTTTTTATGGAATTAGTTTGTATTTAGACACAGGCAGAAAATCTTTAAGAACAAATATTCTTGAAATTGCATGGGTGTCCATGGATGTAAACTACACACTGTCATAAAAGCCCTTTGAGAAGTTGTTTTATGGTAATTTTCCAAGTGTATTTTATATTGTTAACTTCTTTGCACTGGAATTATATTGAAAATGTCATGCTCCACAAAAATATTTTTGTTGCTTTGTGAAAAGATAAACCCAGTCTCCTGGTTACAGTCATTAACTGCCTTGTATTTGACAATTTATTTTTAATGATGCCTGTGTGTGAATAGTAAATGACTGGAATGAATACCGTGAAACCTGCCATACCTCTTCACAAGTATGCAACAAGAAATGGTTACACATATTTTAACAAGGGTCAGTTGGGATTTCGTTGTACATCCATGGGTTTGCTTGGTCCATGGGTTTCCTTGGTCTTCCTCTGCAATCTACATTAATTGCCAGTAGATACTAAACAACCTAATGAGTCAGGTCAGTATAAGCTCATCCCAGCCGGCAGTAGCACTGTTGAATGGCAGTTCAAGGGATTCCTCCCACGTTCTATGGCAGTCAAGCCCTAAGGAAAAATCAAATGATCATTCAAGAAGTGTCTGTCTGGCATCCAGCAACTATCTTGGTGGATTGGCCTCTGCAACTGTTGGGTATCTCACGGCAAGTCATTTCCCATTTAAGAGTAAACTCTTGACAAATCTGGTCCCTCAGACACCATAAATTTGAGTTGGAAGGTCAGCTAGGACAGGCGCTTCCATAAAACCTTGTTTCCAAACAAATATGGCAAGTTCAAACACTGATCCAGGTACAAGCAGTGCTGGCACTCATGTCAGTAATGTCTCTAGCTTGGCCCCTTCATATCAGGTGCGAGGTGCAGGGTCAGGTCATTAAGGCAAATCCTGCAAGTGCCTGAGACAGTTCAGAATTAGTACACTTAATGTGAATACTCTGCGTGGTAGAGTCTGCAAGGTTGAAGAAACACTCCATCATAGAAATATTGCTGTCTGTTGTGTTCAAAAGACCAGGTACCATGGAAGAGGATGTTGCACTATCACAGGGAAGAACTCAAAGTATAAACTCTACTGGTGTGGTAACAACAAAGGTTCTGCTGGAGTCTGGTTTTTGGTTGCTGGAGAGTGGATTGATTATGTGTTTGATGTCCCTCATGTATCAGAGTGCATTATCTTGGTCAAGTTGATTGTTGGACAGAGAGTGGTTTCCATCCTATCTATGTACACCCCACAACCTGGACTCAGTGATGTACAGAAAGATTTATTTTATGCAGGGCTAAGCTCATTAACATCTAAGGTCCCTGACTCTGAAATTTTATTCCTGTGTGGTGACTTGAATGGTCATGTTGGAAGTACTGGTACCAGCTTTAGAGAGGTGCATGGCAGTTTTGGTTTTGTTAGGTCAGAACCTGATGTCGGAGGTGAGAGATTGTTGGAATATGCAATCTCCCATGATCTTCTCCTTGGAAACACCTGTTTTAAGAAACATGACAGCCACCTTATCACCTACAGATCTGGGCTGGCATTGACTCAGATTGACTTCATCCTCTACCAAAAATCAGTCCGCAGGTATAAAAAGGATGTAAAGGTTATTCCAGGTGAGGAAGTTGCACTACAACACCAACTTCTGGTCTGTGACTTTCTTATTGACATCCGTCACAAGACTAAGCAAAAATTTGTTCCTCATTTAAGAATATGGAAGCTCAAAAACTCAGTGGTGGAATGAGATGGTTGGTGGCCGGATTAAGGCCAAGTGGCTAGCTTTTAAGGCTTGGAAAGGGGTACTGGTTCTTGCATAGCATACTCAGCAAAACATGTTGCAAGAAGGGCAATCCATCATGCACGTCTAGAGGCTGACAAAGCTGTTTTTGAGAGGATTGAGTCAAACTTGACTAACAAACATGTCTACCACCTTGTCAAGCAGTTGCGGCATGAAAACACTGATGTTGTTGATGACAAAAGAATTAGAAATGATGCTGGAGAGTTGTCACTGAATGATGAAATAAAACAAAAAGCCTGTAGAGAGCACTTCGGTCAGCTCCTAAATATTGAATTTGAGTGGGATCCATCATACCTTCCTTCTGTCCCTCAACATCATGGCTCCCCAATCAGTGTCACCACTGACATGATCAAGATTGCCATCTCACAAATGAAAGACGGCAAAGCAGCAGGTCCACCTTGTGCCGTGGAGATGACAAAGACTGCCAGTGACCCTGGAGCAGAGATGATCCATGACTTGGTTGCTTCTATTATTGTTAGCAGGAAGATTCCAAGGGACTGAGAGGAAAGCTTCATTGTGTGCCTATACAAGAGCAAGGGAGATGTTTTACACTGTGGTAACTACAGAGGACTGAAGCTGACTGACCATGTGATGAAAATTCTGGAAAGGTTAATTGATAAAGTCATCAGGGGTCATGTCCATATAGATGAATGCCAGTTTGGTTTTGTTCCTGGAAGGGGTACTTTGGATGCCATTTTTGTTATTAGGCAATTGCAAGAAAGGTACATGGCAGCTGGCAAAAACATCTATATGGCTTTTGTACACCTTGAAAAAGCCTTTAACAATATTATGCACAAGGTCATATAGCGGGCAATGCACAAGCTCGGCATTGAAGAATGGATTGTCCAACTAGTACAGGGGGTGTACAACAATGCAAGGAGCAAAGTTTGCATTGGAAATGGTCACAGCTCTGAATTTGAAGTGAAAGTTGGGGTGCATCAGGGCTCGGTACTGAGTGCCCTTCCATTCATAGTGGGTTTTAGAGGCAGTATCAAAAGAGTTCTGTTTAGGTGTTCCATGGGAGGACCTGTATGCTGATGACCTCATTATTGTAGCAGAGACTCTAGAGAAGTGTACCAAACATCTACTTATCTGGAAAGATTAAATAAAAAGGAAAGGATTCAGAGTAAATGTTGACAAGATCAAGATCATAATTTGCGGCCCTGGTTTGGACATATTGAAGAGATCAGGCAAATATCCCCATGTGGTGTACTTTTCTGGTGTTGTTAACAACAGCATTCTGTGCTGTGGGTGCAAATGCTGGGTGCACAGAAGGTGTAGTGGACTGAAAAAGATAAATGTGGAGCCCAACTTCTTATGCAAAAGATGTAGAGGCAAGGCACAACCTGTGGTCAGCAGAACCAAGCAATCAGTTTCTGTTGGCTCTGATGTGCTTGAGGTGTTGTCTTCTTTCTGTTACCTCAGAAATACACTCTCTGCAGCTGGTGGCTGTTCACTTGCTTCAATCACCCGTATAAAGTCTGCTTGAAACAAGTTCAAGGAGCTTCTCCCAATACTGTCATCAAGACATCTGACACTGAGGACAAGCAGAAAAGTATACAATATTTGTATACGTAGTATCATGTTGTATGGCAGCAAAACATGGCCCATGACCAAGAGTGACTTCTTGCACATGCAGCATAATGACAGGGCAATGATTAGGTGAATCTGTAGTATCAGACATGACCAGGTGCAGACAACCCCTTCAAGCCAATTGCTGTCCAAGCTAGGACTAGCCAACATAATGCACACTATGAGGGAAAGGTGCCTACGCTGGTATGGCCCTGTCCAGCAATATAGTGACAATGTTCTGAAGGATGACATCTCTGTCTGGGGCCTTGGTTCAAGTGACCCCATGAATACAGCCACCTGGAAATCTAGTGTGAGATATGCCATGCATGCAGCTAGCCAGAAATCTGCAGGGAAGCCCACCATCATGTAGGATCCTTCCAGACCTGCACGATATTCAAAAAGAACCATTAGCAAGCAGGCAGAAATCAATGATCTGTCTCAAGGAATAAAAAGAAAAGACAGTGGTATACCTGTAAACACCTTGAAGCATTTATTGCTAACAAATAGCCTAATATAAGAAATTCACCATGGTTACAAGTTAAATAATTATAATTGGTAAAAATGTCAGCAAAAGGTTCTCTCTTTCAATGAAAGGTATTTTTCCACCATACAGGGTATATATTCTGAATCTTGGGGAGGTGCTAGTCACTACTGGTGATTCTCTTACTCAAGAAATCTTGATGATTTTCATAGTTCTGTAGAAACAAAAGGAAGATTCTTGTAAAATATAACGTTGTTTGCTCTTATCTCCACACTTTACAGAAAGAGCAATCTCCAAGTGGCTGCTACAAATGAGAGTGGCTGCATCGTGCAGCATGTAAGATAGCAAATCATTAAAAAAAAATTTCCCTCATTTTTATTAGTTTTTTCTTTCTTCTTTTCATTTTGAATATTTATTTCGTGTTGTTTAGAAAACAATTTCTTATTTGAATACTATTTATAACTCATTTCTTGCTGCAATGAACTTAAATTATTGTTAAGAGTTAATGCAACACAAGGTTGGACTTTTTTTTTACACTTAGCTTATGGCTACTTGCAAGACAATACAAAAAGTAGTCAGCAGCCTACCAAATTATGTATACTATAGCAAATATTCATCGCTTTCAATCCTGTTTGAAAGTCAGCTATCTGCATGCCAACAGCAGTGCTTCTTTGCGATTCAAAACATAAACAAAAACAAAATACCGTAAAAACCTGCATGGTCTGGTAAAGACCTGCATAAGCCATATCGAAAAATTGCTGCTTAATTATACTGTTGACGTAACTAGAAATGTCAGTGGCCATAATGAATCTTACTAACACTGTTAAGAATTTTATATCTTATTAAAAATTTAAAAAACATACCTGAAACACAGGATCCTATCAGTACCGCTCCACTTAACTCAAATATACTTGCAAGGATATAGGCTTCGACTAACCCAAGGACTTTTGCTCCCACTGTAGTTCCAAACGAGTTTGCCACATCATTTGCACCTATACCAAATGCAACGAAGAAAGCTACAATAAATGCTGATACAACAAGCCATATTAATCCATCATCTGGCACAATATCCATCCCAGCAACCCAGTTTGTAGCAACAAAAGCTCTCCCTCTTTCATTTCATGTTCAAATGAAAATGTGACGCCCTATGCATTTGTGTGTCCAACATGACACACTACAGTCGCCACTGAAGGTGTGAATTTGAAACAGAATTTCAAGAAAAGAAGATTTTCGCAAGACAGCAATTAGGGGGGATGGGGGAGCTCGAAAAGCGCTGGTAGCAAAAATTTTTCTACTACTTTCCTAAGATAACAGGAAACAAATGTCAAGGCTTTCTGTATCTGTATCTGTCGTATATGTTGCTACATCCAGGAATCTGGCATTGACGCAACGGATTTTGGGTTAAGCTCTTTTCCGTTTTGTACTTCGTAAGTGAAAAATGGTATCAGGGATCACTTTCTCTACATTTGATCTTTATTGGGTAGTTGTTCAACTCCATTTGGAACAACACTCAATTTATGTGATTAGAGATTAGTTAATTAAACGTTTCTCTTCTTCTCAAGTCTTACTGACAGAGTATTTTGAAATTTTTTTAGAGTCTAATTTGCTTACAATAGAGTAACTAGTTTTTTAGTCTCTTGCAGTATTCGTGTAGAAGGACTTCATATAGTAATTTGTTTTGAAGGCTGGAATCTTCAAGGGAAGTGGGTTACTAATCCTTGTTGTTGGTGAAGTAGAGGCTTTGGTTGGAGTTCCGGTTTAATGTTTATGATGCTATGGACTATTTTATGCATGATGACCACGGCGATTTCTAACTAACAGGCCTCACAGACATGCGCCTGGAGGCATAAGCTGGAGGCAGGAAATTTGCTCAGTTACTTGCGAACTTATGGTGAAAAATGGCGGTCGTGCTCACGTGCATGTTGTGATAGTTTGATATTTGGTTGTTGTTCTGGCCAGAAACTGAAATAAAAGTATTTATTGAAATCTTGGATAAATTCTTGTTTATGTTATCTTTTATTTACGATGCCATATAAATGCTGTGTCACTAATTGGAATGGCAATTCTTATTCTTATTCTTATTCTTTCGAAGTTTCCCTTTTCAGGGGTCACCACAGCGAATCGACTTCTTCCACTTGAGTCGGTCACGTGGGTCTTTCTCGGTCAACCCAAGTTCCCTCGTGTCATCTCCCACACAGTCTTTCAATCTCCTCCTTGGCCTTCCCTGCTTTCTCTTGCCAGGCAGCTCCATGTTCAGCACCCGTTTAGCAATGTGATACTCCTCCCTCCTTTCCACATGTCCATAGCTTCTTAGCCATGTCTCTCTCAACTTTCCTGCGATGTCACATATCCCGATGGTGCCTCTGATCCTTTCATTTCTGATCATGTCCTTTCTTGTGACTCCAAGCGACCACCTCAGCATACGCATTTCTGCTGTTTGCACCTTCTTCTCAAGACTCTTGGTTAGAGGAGCTCTCTCCAGTCCGTACAGCATCGCAGGCATTACTACTGTTTTGTATAATTTTCCTTTGACTTTGACCGGTACTCTCCTGTCACACAAAATTCCAGTCGTGCTCAGCCAGTTGCTCCACCATGCCTGGATTCTTTTCTTCACTTCTTTTGAACAATCGCCACTTTGTTCAATGGTGGACCCGAGGTACTTAAAATTCTCTACCTCTGGGAGATCATCATGACCGATTTTGATAGGTGGTAAGCCTCTTTTCTTGTGTATGCAGAGGTACTCCGTCTTTGCTCGGCTCACTTTCAGAGCACGTTTCTCAAGTGCATTTCGCTATCCTTCTAGCTCTTCTTCAGCCTGTCCTTTCTCTGTGTTCATGAGCACAATATCATCCGCAAACATTATATTCCATGTGGCCCCCTTTCTTTCTTCATCTGTCAACACATCCATCACTACAGCAAAGAGTAGTGGACTCAGGACTGACCTCTGATGCAATCCTAGTTTTATACTGAATGCTTCTGTCCTTCCTGCAGCACATCTGACCTCCGTCCTGCACTCCCTGTACATTTCTTGAGCACAGCGCACATACTTTTCCGAGACTCCTTTCCTTCTCATGCAATACCAAATTTCCTCTCTCTCTGTGCCCTGTCATATGCCTTTTCGAGATCGATGAATACACAATGGAGCTCTTGTTGGCCTTCCTGATACTTCTCTGCTGTCGTTCTGAGCGCAAAGATGGCATCCATTGTGCTTTTCTTTGGCACAAAGCTAAACTGCTCTGGCCTGATTTCGACCTCTTCCCGGACTCTCTGATATATCACCTTCTTTATTCCTCTGTAGTTCAAGCAGCTTTGCACATCTCCTTTGTTCTTGTATATTGGGATTAATGTGCTTTTGTTCCATTCTCCCGGTATCTGCTTTGTTTCAAGGATATCATTAAACAGGTCTGTTAGGAAGTCAATTCCGCAATTCCCAAGGTGTTTCCAGGCTTCTACTGGTATTTCATCTGGACCAACTGCTTTACCGTTCTTCATTTTGCTAAGTGCCCTTTTAGTTTCCTCTCGTGTGATTAGTCTGATCTCTCCGTCCTGGACTGCTCTATTGTTTTCTCGGTCTTCCTGGGGTTCTTAACATTCATTATGTCTTCAAAATACTCCTTCCATCTCCCCAGGATTTCCGGTTCTGACTTCAATACAATACCATCTTCACCTTTCATCATCTTAACGTGTTGTATGTCTTGGGTGTCCTTGTTTCTTTGTTTAGTCAGTCTGTGGACAGATTTCATCCCTTCGCATGTCTCCATGTTGTTGTACAGCTCCTCAAATGCCTCTGCTTTTGCTTTCGCCACTACTCGCTTGACCTCTTTCTTTGCCTTTCTGTACGCTGTTCTAGCTTCTTCTTTTCCATCTGCATACTACCTCTTGAAGGCTAGCTTCTTTTTCCTTATACTTTCCTGCACCTCTTCATTCCACCACCAAGTGTCTTTCTCCTTCTTTAGCCGACCAGTGGTCTTACCGAGCACTTCACTAGCCACTGTACTAATTCCATCTGCCATTGTCTTCCAGTTTACTGGCTTTCTCCCATCTCTGCTTTCTTAGTCAGTTGTAATGGCGTTTGCAATGTGACCTTGCGTATCACCGGTCGATGCTGAGGTGTAACACAATCACTTGTTAATACCTTGCAGTCTGTGACTTCCTTCAGCAGTCTTCTTCTGCAAAGTACATAGTCGATTTGGGTACTATGTGGACCGCTTTTGTAAGTCACTTTCTGTTCCCCTGCCTTCATGAAGAATGTGTTGATGATAGCTAGGTCCAAGCTTTCTGCAAAGCACACTNCAGTCTTCTTCTGCAAAGTACATAGTCGATTTGGGTACTATGTGGACCGCTTTTGTAAGTCACTTTCTGTTCCCCTGCCTTCATGAAGAATGTGTTGATGATAGCTAGGTCCAAGCTTTCTGCAAAGCACACTACTCTTTCTCCTCGCTCATTTCTTGTTCCTAGTCCATGCTTGCCCATGTTCCTTTCATTTCCCACATCACTTTCTCCAGCATGCCCGTTGAAATCTGCTCCTATATACACACGTTTATTGCCGGGGATCTTGCTCACATAATCATCCAGATCTTCCCAAAATCTTTCCTTTTCCTCTTCATTACATCCAGTCTGTGGAGCGTAGGCACTGATAACTTGCATGATAGTACCACCAGCCTTCATCTGTATTCCCATGATTCAGTCTGAACGTCTCTCTACCGATATTACCCCCTCAGTGAGCGAATGGTGGAGAATGATGCCCACTCCATTCCTGTTGTTTGCTGTCCCACTGTAGTACATCTTGAATCAATTTCCAATCTTCCTAGCCTTTGAGCCTTTCCACTTGGTTTCTTGCACACATAGAACCTTCTTCTTTCCATCAAATCTGCGATTTCGTTTTCTCTCCCTGTCATTGTACCAACATTGAGAGTACCAATTGTGAGCTCCTGTTTTCGGTCTTCCTTCCATCGCTTTTCCTTCTTCCTTCTTACCCTTCTTCCTCCACGTTTCCTTCTGCTTTTGTAGCCAGTCACATATTTTCCATTACCTCGCTGGTCTCCCAAGGCAAAGGGGGTCGTTGCCCGTAACCCGGGCCGCGACTGATCCGGTATAATATTAGCTTGTTTAGTCATTCGCATTTTTGAATTGGCTGTCTTTTTTGCTGGTCGGATGCCCTTCCTGACACCAACCACAGTTATTGGCGGTGGGCCTAGCCTTGGGTGAAACGACCTGCTCACAAGGCAGTGAGTGGCCATACCCAGCCGGTGACCTCATCAAGGAAGTTCTTATGCCCAGGAATGCTTCGTCCCCTCTCTGGCAGGACGGGCCGACAGGAAGAAGGCTCGGTGACCCTGGGAGGGGTGGCTAAACTGGGTGGTACACCTTTCAAAAGGGTTTCCCGGTGATTGTGCAGAGTTATCCATTTCCTGAGGTTCATGTTGAACCCCCATACCCAAAATTGCAATGGCAATTATGATAAAGAAAAACAAAGTCAAAGTTTGTCGTTTACCAAGAGAGAAGGATGATCGTGAAAGATGGATCAAAGCTATTCCCCGATCAAATCTACCAGATAATCCTAACACAGTTGTCTGTGAGAGATATTTTCCTGAGAACTTTCCCAGTATATCAGTTTTTGGGAAAAAAAGACCTCGTGATCCTCCTTCTGTGTTTACATGTGTAAAACCTTTATTGATTCCTACACCTGCTCCTTCAAAAAGAAAGTCTTTCTCAAGCAAAGCATGTTCAAAGGTACGTAATCAAAAGCCTGGTGAAATTGATTCGTTTCTCTATTGTGATGTAATCACCTCATTCGAAGAATTATACTCCAAGGCATCAGATAGGGAGGAATACTTTGGTGACTATATTTCGTTTACTAGTAATGATCTGGACTATTTGATTATTCAATCAAAGGGCTTTCAAGAAAAGACTGGAGTTCCATGTTTTCTATTAAAAATAATGAAGGGTTTTTCTTTTCATGTATTTCATGCTGGTGCAAAATGCACTGTATCAACCCTTTCAACAAACCGTATCGTTAAAATGACAAGGTATTCACAAATTCAAGAAGCAATACGGTATCTTCAATGTTTAATTCTAAGCCATAAACACTTCTCCCGAAGAGGCACATGCCATTTGCCTCCAAGGGATTATTAATGGAGGGTCCTTAAAATTCCTGTTTCTGTGAAAATGAATGGGAATACAGGCTGAATATCAGGAACTGGACAATATCCCTCCTTGGTAAAATGTGATTTGTAATGGCAACTTAAGTCTTTTGCCTTGTCATATGTCGAGCTCACAGTTTTTTGCCACTCCACAGTGGTAAAATACTAGAGGAATTCTCTTTTAGCCTTCGACAAAAGACCAAAGGCTTTGTTGATCTGAGCATAGAGACGCTTAAATGGTTGTCGATAGGTAACTGAATTTAGCTTTTTTTTAGCCTCAGTTCTTTCTGAACTCGTCCATGAATGTGTGGTGTCGATCCCAGTTGTGATGACAACTTTCCTTACTAGCCTTAATAAATGGTCTCTTTTTTCTTCTGATAAGGCGTCTCACAGACCTATCCACCAAGGGCAGATAGAATCTTAAACTTTTGTACAATGAAAGGGCCAGAAAGTCTATGCCATGTAACACAGCCTCTTTAAAAGTATTCCAGTTGGTATAAAAAATGTTACCAGCAGTCTCCCAAAGCTCTGAAGCAAAAGCTTTGATATGGTCTTTTAACCCATCACTATCTATCTGCCTTATAGAACTTGAACATTTTCCAGTGTGGTCATTTTTAATAGATGGCCTAAAATGTTAAGTAGCTTGTGAACTCTGCTTTGCTATATATGATTGACGTCTTGTGATAATTGATGCAGAGAGAAACCACCGATGATTTCCAGCCTTTTAAAAAAATTATGACTGTAGATACAATCACTAGATATTTTCGTAGTTGAGACATTTGTTTGTACGCATGGATCATAGCCTCTGACTTGCAATTTTTGCATGCTATCTGGCATAAAACCTGTATGAAAACAATTCACAAGATAAAAAAAATCAGCAGTTTTATCATTTGGCACTCCAATCGAGATAGAATATCGAAACAAAGCCAAATTCAAAAGATCTAAAAATTTTATAATCTCCCCCACCATTTACTAGACACCAACGGGTACAGTTGGTAACTTATTTGGGCAATATCCATGAATACCTTAGTACGGAATATTTCCAAATTTTCTTTAATTCTCTTCTTTAAAAACTTCAGCCAAAACTCTGCTTCAGCAGACAAAAAGCAAATCTGAACGGAAGAACAGTAATATTTACATTTTGGTACTACGCACAACATGATCATTTGCATTTGGAAAATGCCATCTAATAAGCTTTCAACTAAAAGCAGCCAGAATGCCAGTTATTAAATAATGTTATGAGAAGGTAAAATTGTCCCTGCTTGCAGCAAACTGAGATATGTTCCATCGAGAATTTGGTGGGGGTATTTATGATTGTTTGAATTGCACTTTTTCTGCTCCTTAGCTCAAAGAGGAACTATTCTATTAGTTAAAAGAATAAATAAATGTATCGATATTTCAATTATTATACTTCTTAGCATCAGCTTACATTAACAACTTTCAACGTCGCCTTTATCTCGTCAAAGCATTTAATCTAAGCATTTAATCTAGCGTATTCTTCTATTGTTTAGTAAACCGTCATGACAAATGCACGAAATTACAATTGGAAATGAATTATTACAGAACAACCCCCTTCTTTTCAGTAAGAGCAAGGTCAATGAAATACAAATATTATCTAAACAGTAATGAAGAAAAATACCACCAGGATATATGTTTACCTATTAGATTAAGTAACTTTTATCTAGCAGGAAGAGGTCACTAGTTCATCAACTGTGGTCAAGCCTTCAGTATCTAATTGTACTTATTCAACTTTGAACAATGTGTCTTTATGATGTATAGTTCATGACAATTGTATGTCAAATGAAAAGTAACCTTCTCAAATTTAAAATGTTCTGTTTAGTTCTGAGCTTATCTGGTACTTGAGATTGTTTTTGTCATTTCTGTTAGTTTTGTGTTCCTCATCACCTTGTTGATCATTATGTTTATTATTGGACTGAGAACTAGGTGTGTAAATATCATCATAATTTAGTTCATCTTGGAATATAACTATCAATTTTAGAATGATACTTTTATGGCGATGAAGGCGGCGGCCTTTAGTTGAACACCTCATAGTATAGAATTGTGGGTCTGGGCCATAGCTAATAAATAAAAAAGTCCTTGCATTTCAGGTCTTTTTTGCTACCTATTGAAAAAACTGATTGTTGTATTTTTAGCCTTTTGTAGTTTGAGAGGCAATTCTTTGGCATAAGCATTGTAATTAGCTGCTGTAGACACGTGACGCTTAGTATGATAATCTTTATAACTGCTATGGTGCTTACGCGTGGAATTCATTGCCTGTATTAGTGAGAAATTGCATAATACTTGATACGTTTAAGGGTACGTGTAAAAAGCACTTTATGAACCAAGTTTCCTCTAAAAACTATGGTAAATATGATTGGACTGTTTTAGTTTTATTTGTATATTTTTATTTTCTATTGGACAGTAACTCATAGCAATTAATTCATCTAACTTAACATTTTTAATAATTGATTTTGAATGTTCCTGTAAATTGATCATTAGCATTATAATTTTACATTCTTTTATATCTTACAAATTCAATTTGTGGACCGAGCTCTTAAAAATATATGCTTAGCCTTGTAACCAAAATGAAGATAGATTACATACATACATACATGGTGATTGCTCTATCTTGGTAGATGATTGCCGTCTATGACTTCAACCGTTGTCAGTAAAATTTCTATCTTTTCTTTCGTGACCTCGTAGGTAAATTTTGAGATCATCTTGTGCTGGGTTGATGGTATAACTTTGTAAAATTTGGTGTCTGTGTACAGCCATGTGTCTTTTAAGACCTGGCGCTGACTTGCAAACCTTCTCACACATCACACATGGCAGATAATGTGGCTTTAGAGGGAAGTTAGAAAGTGGCTTTGATCTCACATGGGACTTCAAAGGATTGACAAAGCCAGCTTTTGATAGAAGAATACGATCACAATTGTCACAAGTTTAACTCTTTGTGCATTCATCAAGGTTGTTCTGCCAGCCTTGGTGCAATCTACGCTTTAATCGTTCATGCTCTGGGCGAGTATTTTCAAAGATTGTACAACCTGTCTTCACCTGCCTCCTCCAAGTCGCTCTTTTCAAAGCTAGCTTTTCCCAGTTTTTAAAGTCTATTCCTAGTTTCATTAGATTTTCTTTGATTCAGTCTTTGTACCTTCCTCTGAGTTTGTACTGTTGTGGCTCCTTAGTCTGGAGAACTCCATAAAATAGCTACTTTGGGAGTCTATGATCTTCCATAGGAACCATATGGCCTGCCCAGTGCATGTGATTGACAATAATCATTAACTCGATACTTGTGTATCCTGCTCTGACAAGGACTTCATTATCAGGTGTTAGGCTTTGACACTTGATATTGAGTAAGCGTTTCAACCATTCCTGATGAAAGTGTTCAAGTAGTTTGAGATGCCTTCGATGTACGGTCCACATCTCTCACTAATACAAAAGAGCTGTCAAGACACAAGCGAAACAGAACTGAAGTAGCTTCAAGCCATTCAAATTTCTTTTGCCAATACCATGACGACCAAGAACATCCCAAGTTTCAAAATCACTACCAACTCGACCATTGAAATTACCCAGAAAAATACGTTTTTCATCAACTCGAACAAAACTGACAGGTTTACGCAAATCCTCATAAAAGGTCATCATAGCTTCTTCACTAGCTGTTCTTCTTTCTGGTCGACTAGATACTTTTTTATCCAACAGGGTCCTTACATTTCAACAGCAAACATTGAGTTTTACTCGATCTTTTGCAATGTTTTAGTTTTTCTTCCATGTTTTGTCGTCCTGCTAAAATGAACCACCGTTAGGTTGTGTGAGCTAGCTTAAATTAGTAACATAGGGTCCAAGATATATGATCATTCCAACAAAGGATTATAATTTTTTCCATGTTTGTTTTGCTGAAAGTTGGGGTTAGCCTTATTTTTTTTCTGGGTCAGACTTAACTCCAAATATAATATAAACATATTCAAAGAAAATTGCCTCCGATTGCCTAATGTAGCACCTGAGCTTGTTAAAGATTCAATTTATCACTTGGTCTCATTTTATAAGATTGAGAAAGTTGTGATAATGCTTCTCTTCGGTCAGGCCATAGAAAGTAATATCGTCAGCTAAGGAAACTACCTCATCTAGCTCATCTAATATTTCATCCATGGCGTCCTGGAAAATGTTTTGTCTTGAATGTAAGCCAAAGGGAAGACGTCCAAATGCGCTCCTGAAGGTGGCCAGGAATTGACTTTGTTCGTCTAATTTTCTTGACCAACATCAAGTTTTAGCATCACGTTTGCTGAAGATCGTGGAAACAGGAAGTTTGTGTTCCGGTTCTCATGGGTCAGTTATTGGTCAACTCATACCCCTCATCTACTAAAATGACATGGCAAGCCCTGTCGACTGTGACCTTCTTTTGTATGAAGATGCATCCTGTATAATCTTCACACAAAGATAATGACCACATAGAGACCAACTTGAATAAATACTTAACTCTCTCTCTGTGTGTCTCTCTGTCTCTCTCTCTCTCTCTCTCTCTCTCTCTTTCTCTACAATTGGTGTGTTGAAACCAAACTAAGTATTCACTTTGGAGAGGATCAAATCCACAAAGACAATAAAAATCTAAACAGGGGCTGATTTAAAAGTTAAACAACTTTGGTTAGTTACCTCGGATGTGTTTTGAACGAAAATCTCTGTAGGGAGCTAACGCCCAATGAAATGCTTGGAAAATAAAAAATAAGCTAAAATTTCTGTATAGAAAACAAAGCTTCCTAGGTAACTCCCTTTGCGAGTTGCTCTTAAATGCGCTTATTCAACCTCAGTTTGATTTTGCTGGCTCCTTATGGTACCAGTGTTGAATAAGCGACTGTCCAAAGGACCATAATCTCGAAAAATAGTTGCATTCATTTTTATCTGAATTAAAAAATACAGTACATGTTGGAGCTCTAAAATTCAAATCTTTGAATTGGGTTCCAACAAAGTACAGAGCAAATAATAATATTAGTGCAAAAATAATGAATTCTTCAAAGGAACTGCTCCAACTCATGCCAATGAAATACCCCATCAGGTCAGTCAGAGTCGCGCAACACGAACTTTCAAGTTTAAATTATGCATCCCATCTCGTAACAGTAACACAAGGCAACAATGTCTCTTCTACCTAGGGCCAAAAATAAGAAATAATCTGAAGTCCGGCTTAAAATCAACAAAAAATATCAACACGTTTAAACACACGATCAAAGAGAATTTTTTCTGAATAAACAGAGAGAAGAAGGTGATGTATATGTGTACTGCTGACATTTCATATCCTCTCTTTCGCTCGTGGTTTGTGGTGCTCACTGCCGTGGTCATCATTGTTTAGATCTTTGGTTTTAAGACATTTGTGGATAGAGCCATCAGGTTTGTAAATATATGTCATGCTCAATACCCAATCAATTCGTTTTATTACTGAGGGCAAATTAGATCCAGTGAGATCATTCTTTGCAGTTCTTCTTGATCTTTACTCTTAATTGTAGTGGAGTTCGATGGGGTGCGTGATTAACTGATGGAATATCATTCTTTAGTATTTATGTGTTCTGCCCAGTAAATTTCCTAAGCTTATTAAAGCGATCTTGAAACAGTAGTTGGAGATTATCAAGTCCAGCTATATTGTTTGTAGAGGAAGTCTGTGCGCTAACTTGACAATACAAGCTCACCAAATCTAAATCTCTACACAATGGTAAACTGAAATAACTGGGCCAGTCTCTAAATACGAAATGTCCTGGTACTTACACTTCAGCTGAAGAACTCCAAATTTCTTTATTAGTATATTGTTTTACCCCAATAATGTAACAGCTGATGCGTTGTTACTTGTAGGTACCCTGAATTGGTGATTGCATAGAAAACATTTCTTTATACCAGTATTTATTGTAATACGTATGTTAGCTGAAGATCCTGCCCATGGCTAGATTTCGACAGTAGCAAAAGCTTCATTGCCTTTTTTGTTTTCATCAAAGTTTACAATCAGCATATCAAAGGCAAATGATTCAAAATTTTGACCATACGTGAAATTAGAAGATGGGATTTTATTTACTGTATTCGAGTTACCCTGACATCAGCCTCATTCTTTGGATGACTTGCCATTATTTGATTGCTGTAGCCAACCCTGATGTTGAAAACAATTTGGTCGTAAACGACAAACTTTGCCCCATTAACCGATTCTATCAAGTTTTTTACACGTTTGATTCCATGCTGGACAATCCTCTTTTCTGTGTTTGGATCCTCAACAGTAGCCCAAATTTAGCCCTATGTTTTGTTTAATAGGGTTTGTGCCTCTACGACTGCAAGGACAGACCTTTCCTGTGAGTAAAAATGATGGAGGTGAGCTGTAGTTGCTTCGAATATACAAGCAAAGTCTAATGCTTCTCCAGTGTCAAAGATTTTGGTATGTGACCCAGTGTTATCGCATATTCCCATATGTAATTTCGTGTATTTTGCATGACGGGTTACTAAACAATAAATGACCACGCTAAATAAGATTTAGTGATTTGAAGAGCTGAAAATGAGGTGAAAGTTGATTATATTAACTGATGCCAAAAATTAGAATAGATAAACGATCGATACGTTATTTAGTCTTTTAACTAGTAGAATATTTCCGCATTTGGTTAACGAGATTCAAAAGTTGTGTTTTCCTAAGAAGAATAAAAGAGACATTATTCCACAACCACAAATTATTGATGCCTATGTATAATATGAAACCACGAACGAGATTAATGAATGACATTTTGCTCTGTATAGGACCGAAAGCTATCAAGTTTATTGATAACATATTCTCACTTTCAGAGGAAGTTGGGAGCTTTTCCCAGCTATTTTAAGACCAAAACTAATTTTCGACTGGCAGCATTTTAGCTACAGGATATGCACCAAATAGATGACTCATCAATCGATGTTTTTATGACTTGACTGAAAGTCTAAGGTAACAAATGTAATTTTTCTTCACCAACTCTGGTCGAAGATAATTTTATGGATTAGATAATTAAAGGTATTCGTCATGGAGCAGTAAAGAAAAAACAAGGGGAACAATTTTTGGGACTCATGTTTTCTGTAAAAATAAAGGTGTTTCTGAACCAATTTGTCGTGCTGAATCCAAAAATTATATCCATTTGTTCCCACCACGTCTAGTTTTTTCTGCCCATGCTACACCTAGTTTTGATTAAAAATTCTGCTTTAGCATTGGAAAAAACTTTCTTCTGGTCATGGGATGTCCTTTCAAACCAATAAAGAGGGCTAAAATGTGATTGTTGCCATTCTTCTTCATCTAATTGATGCTGATATTCTGATTGAATCACAATTG